>QNGE01000089.1:254309-338802 GCA_008508345.1 Paragonimus westermani | reverse complement strand
TGTCAAAAACTAAACCACAAACGCATGCACTCATTTGCACGACAGACATGCACTCACATACATTGGGTGACAGTACGTTGTCATCCGCCTTGGTAAAAGTTCTCACACAGCATGTACACACTGTTTCCACAGTCCCTTCTTGTACGTCGTGTTCGAGGCTTGTCCTCTCCTTCCTGAATGTCGCCTGTGTGTAATACGCTACTTGTGAGTAGCATACTACTCACAACGAAAGTGCCTGTTATACAACACTAGCGATATAGCGGGTAGGCAGGCTCCGGACGCCCTCGATTACTAAGCACGCCATAGATACAGGCTGGTTGATTGACCTACTGACATCGTTCAGCGTGTTGTTAAATGTTCCAAGCGGTATCGACTACCTCCTTGTGCGTGAACAGTGTCAACGCAATCAGCATCGTTCATGAGAGAAAGAAACGGGGTAGACGGAATCCAATTGCAAAAATGTTTGTCTAAACTCAACCATTCAACAATAAGATGTTTATACTTTGAGAATAACCTGACTATGAATAATAGTGAGATGTTATCATCTCGACAGCTTCCTTAAGGTTTTCACTGGATTACTTGCACAAACAACTCCGCTGAACTATGGTAACATTCACATCACGGAAAGTGATTAGCTGTCATCTCGCCTAACGCCTTCAGCACCACCCTCCGACTCAGTGAGTCGCGAGGGTCGCGGTCCATGTCACGCACAACTGTTACATTTGTTCGTTGCAAATAGCCAATAATCTTATGCGTGCGACTGGAAAGAATGGACGAACTGTTAACATCCCACAACAGGTCACAGAAACTCATATTTGTGTAGTCAGCAAATTTATTATTCCCACAGCTGCATTTCATCATTCAGCAAACTTACTTTTCATCTAGACTCTGCTCCCAGGTGGTTTGCCCCAGCCGAGCTACGTGTTGTTCCACGGACGGCGTGGTTTGAAGGATTGGATTACAAGTCTGAAAAATCGGAACACAGTGTAGTCACATAACTTGTTTGGGATTAGGTACGAATACAGCAAAAGGCTCTCGATTATTCGTGAGGGTCGCAGTACTCGACTGAGGACTGTGCGACAAGAAAACCCAGTGAGCACCCAAGTGGCCGCCTTTGAACCTGTTTCCATCGTCATGGAATCCGCCTGACTACTGCTTATTCCAGCACGACAGAACCAAACAGGTTTAATACCGCACCTGTATGAGACCCCCCCGTTCTCGACATGATAAAGGAAACATGTTGGCCGGGAAGCTACATGTTTAGCAAACGTCAAACGGGTGCTGGCGATCTATGTTTAGCTGGATGAACCACCCATCCCGGGTGGCCATGGCCAGGAAATTATCGAGGTGATAATTACCACAGATACGGTTGCTTGCACCCGCTATTCTATGTCTGCTAACACGGTCAGCTGCCAGTTGAGCTGGTCCTATTGTTTTGTGTCCAGAATTTAGGTCCGTCACCACACCATGTCAGTCAAGGGGGGCGGACACAACCAAATATACAGTCTGCCTGTCCATATCACTTTCGCAGGTCAAACAACCAACACAGAAGTTCCCCTAAAACTAATGCTGTCAAGCAAACACTGTGCCGATGCATAAATCACAAACATGTTTTCACTAACATGGGGCAACAACGTGGACAGGTTTAGGGCGGTAGACAATTTCCACCGTGAGCTACCCATTAGTACGGGCAGAATGTGCAGTCACTGCGCTATGCAACTTACCACTGTATTGCGCCCAAAGTGTGCCCAGTCAACACTAGAACGACCGTGTAGTCCTTTTTGACTACCTCTCCTCGTCTCCTGTCTCAGTGTCAAACGGTGTATGGTTCATCACAGTGTTCCAACTGCTTTCGACGTTCACCATGGCACTGCCAACCAGCGTTCATCCACTCTCAAGCCCTGCCGGTCGAATGGTTTAACGCTCAAGGCCGCCTCACCTAGGTTCAGTTTGACTCGTGCCAAAGGGATCGCCAATACCCGCGTTCGTCGGCACCGCTGCTCAGCCCAACGGCTCGGCAACTAGAGATGACTGTCTCCCATATTCATGGGTGAAATTTGATCGCCCATGATGTCGCACTTTGTTAGACATCGCCGCATTGTCGGCGCAATTTGTCACGTGATGTCGCGGTATAGTAAACTGGAGTATTCAGCATGTGCACGATCGAGGGAATTGGACGACGAGTGTGGTAAACGACCAGGTTGGGGCAATTCATCCACAACATGGTGGGGTCTGGCTTGCGGTGACATCGCTAGTTGGATGAACTTCCTAAATGTTGTAACTTTGGATGTTTTGACTTGTTACAACGAGGTCATGGATGCACCAGTTAGCAACAGACGTCCCCTTGTAATTTAGTTTGATCATCTCTGTGAATAAAATCATTCGTTGTTGAATGTTCTATTTTTCTCCAAGTCACTTCTGTTCTTTCTGACAAAAATTTAAGGTGCCTGACCACGAAATGTAACCTAAAGTTGATTTCATTTGTTTTGAGTGGAGAATACTAATGCACGCATCTTGCCACTGATTAACACGCCCGAAGTTTTGAACGTCCTTCGGAAGTTGTGAGGCATGAAACACACCTGTACCTACAGCTGTTGCCATTACTAAAATAGTTCTATCTTATACCCAGAGTCTTACGTTGGGACAGGCGATTTTATTAGTTGTTAGTACATTACTGGTAAACTACTCCCAGCCATATGAAGGTAGACGTTTTAGGCGAAAAAATTTTGATTGTTTCATTGTTAACAACAGAATCAAAACAAATTTTCCGAGTTTTTAAAACTCTGGGAGAACAAAAGCAGGCGTAACGTATCCGTGCACAGCGGAAGATGGTAAACAGTGGTCAAGAAATTTTCAACGAAGCTTAACAGCTAACGTGGTTACACCCTGCTATCATGTGATATAGTGCAATAACCTCTGCTGTGTGTCCTGTCTGTGCTACGGGCCTGGCGGCCCATGAATCCTGCCTTCCGTTGACCGGCTCACGACTGTCGTGCGGTCGACTGAGGCATGGCTACTGCCACTGAGTCGGAAACTGTTTGGTCTGTTCAACCCTCTGACTGTTCTCTCCATGAATGTGTCACCACAGGCGCAGGTAACAATGATTGGTTGAGAGAATACCAACGGGCCGTTTGACTGGTGACATGGGCATGCTTCCGGTGCATACAGTGAGACATATACATGACGTTTTATTCTCAGCTCAAGCCCACTTTAGAATTGCGCTTCAACCTAATCATGAGGCTTTCATCTTTTTATACTACTCCAATGAACATCGCTTTATTCCGTCGCGTAAGCTGGGCCTGCACTTCGAGAAGCAGTTGGCTATGAGGTTCGATAATGTATGATCTGAAGACTCACAGACCCAGTGCACATTTCCGACGGATTCTTGTTACGAATTTTTCTCCATATCATCAGCTCATTAGGCGTTATTTTAAATTCTGTGAGATTTGAGGTAAATCGTTTGAGTTAAGTATACACCAGTACAATGTTGGGTGATAAGAGCTACCTGGGGATCCGGTGAATCGTGTAAAGGCTGTGGTTTGAACAATTCTGCGTAAAAACTGGTTATCTACGCCGAAGAGCCCAAACGTGGTTTTAACAAGATAACGAGTAATTCCTTCTCAGCTCCTACAAATCCTCCGGTTTTCACTGGTTATTTTGCTCTAAGCAAGAACCGAACTGTTTCCACAGAACTTATCCGCTTGAAATCCCACGAAGAAGGCAGCCCTGAAGATTTGTCATCGAAAGTTCTTTAGGAATGTGCATAGTTGCTGTGTCAAAATCTAGCCGGACTATTCATCCACTGTTTCAGAGAATGCAGAATTAAGGACTGTTGGAGGACGGTACGCACAGCATCAATTCCCCAAAAAGGAACGACCAAATTTCGTTCGGTCTCATATACATCTTCATCACCGGAAATTTTTGAAAAGGATCATTCTTGCTCGAATGGATGCTCAGGTGAAAATCACGCTCTCTAGTCAACTTGCCTCTTGCCGTTCATATTCAACTATGGATACTGTCCTTTGTCTAGTTCACTCCATTTTCTCATCGCTTCTTAATTTTCTATACTATAGCAATGTCTTTGGAAGTGTTTAGAGAGAGAGAGACGATACTTCAAGTTCTAAAAATAATCTGGAATTCAAACTTCGAATATCGAGCTTCTACGCGATCGCTTTACAAAGGCAAGTCAGTCCACTCAATTGGGTAGTCAGGTCTCATCGTCATTCATCATTGGGGCCGGTGTTCTGCCGGGTAGTTTGTCACATGACACACAAATGTTTGGATTGAATTTCGGGGACTTAGACTGTTTCGAATTAAACACTATCCACCCTTGGTCACAGCTTTCGCTTTCAGATAAACTTCCCGGCTGGCCTACTTTGAAAGGGAGCACAAATGCTACCGACTGCGACCGGTTTCCTTGATCTGTCCTTGGGCTCCATGACTATACTGAAAATTTTGTAACCTGGGCACAGTGATTTAAATATCCATTCGCTAACAACGTGCATATGCAAAAAGCGCTCAGAATTCACCTGTAGTGATGTATGAAACATTTTATTCACTCGAAGTGACTTGAAAATGGCTGTTAAACGTTTTGAAACCTACATGGAATGAATTGTTCAAATCCAGTCTGCGAGACAAAAACGTACCCTACCCAATTCCCGTAACGATTAGTGTTTCTCAAGCAAAATTCCGTTTTTTTCCAAACACCTAATTGGAATATTTGACTGTGTACGGCCATATTTTGGCTTACCGATCTTACGTACGTACACCGGACGTGGTCCTTCAACAGTGTGCTTTATTGTGCGCGCGGATTTTTAGGTTTTAGTGTAGCGGTGACGGTTTTAAGCTGGTCGACGATGTCCCTGTGTGAAACTCAATGGGCTCATTGTTAACCGATATTTTTAAGGAGTAACCGCAAAGAAAAGCCTCGAAAACAGTTAATCGAGTCGTTCTATGATAGAGATATGTGAATGATGTGTTGACAGTCGTTTCAGCTAAGAACACATTAGAAAGTCTACTGAGTAAGTTCACTTTGTTCAATCCTAGTAAACGTCCCATATGTGAGTGTGAGAATGATAGCTGGCTGATCCATCTTGATGTGCTAATAAACTGAACGATGAATGGAATGATAGAACGGGGACTCATGTAGGTGAGACAGCATCCCAATGACCGATCAACCGGTGTTCGAACTTACTGATCGTTAGACTCGCAGCTCCGAACAGACATGAGACAGTGGTACCTGTACCGTTTCGTGTAATTACGACGTGTCAAAGCGTTAAATTCTGTGGAGTCGTTATAAGTTTGTTATTGGTTTTTTCCCCAAGCCTTCACTCTGCTCCAGTAGAGAGTTAACGGCTGTATTACGCCTGCCTTCGTCTTCCCAAACAAAAATAGACGGGTTTTAGAGAATTGCTAGTAATTATTCTGTTGTTTGATAGTGAACCCTATTGTGATCTGTACAGCATTCAGGTAGCATTACTGGTAGTGAATGTTTGTCAATTCCACATTATTTTTCGGGTGTGTTCATTTAACAGACTTTCACATGCAGCTGTTCTTACTATTTCAGGACTGTGAAGCCACTACAGTGAAACAGTTAACCAAAGAGAAACGATTGACCCCATGAAGTTTGTCTCTGTTGGAACTGATAAAAGTCCTTGTTTCGTGTAAACTCGATCGTTGATTGTTTCTATCGTTGTTGCTTTGCTCATGTCCTGTATATTTTGATGTTTTACGTTCGTGCCTGAAGAAAGTAAACGGAATGTTAACATCTCGCAATATGTACCTTCCATCGTTAATTTGGAACCGGATCAAGGGAACTCTGTGTGCTTAAAATACACCAACCAGTTAGCAAACGAAAACAGGGATAAAGAGAAACAAGATGTGCAATGACAACAACAAAGAGAAATAGTCTTGAGTTTTGCACTGTATGCACTTCGTGAATATTGTTTTCTTGGAGTTTTTTGTAGTAAATTTTATAACGATAAGGTATTCCAACCATATAATCACAGTCGTCGTTTTCAATGATAGCAATATATCGATGATTCGTGTGACCACAAGAGCGACTGTAACAACATCCCCTCAACCATCTATGGATTGCTGTCAAGCATTCCATTACCCTTAGCCAACGGCAGTTAGCACCTTTTAGACCCCAGCCGGGAACTCAATTAGAGCTAACAATGGCCTAACCTCTTCAATCCCTAAGCCAGCTCGTAGGTTGCCCTCTCTACAGTGTTATTCCAGCCAACGTCAAAAGACGCAAATAAAACACGACATGACAGACGCTGGGTTGGCACACGTGAGGGGCATTCAAGACGTATTGCTTTGTAGAAGAAATCCGCACAATGTAACTGGGGTCTATAAATTCCTAAAGTACGTCACCTTAATTCAGGGACGCTCCCATGATGTTTCCACCAATTTTGGGTAGTGCCTTGCAAGTAACACACATTACAGGTGTCTGTCTTCTATTGAGACGTAGGTGTCACACTGGCGCCAGATATTTTACAGTTTAGTAAAAGCCAACGGAGCTTCAGTAACGTTGTTGTGGATGTCGAAGTCGGAGATGCTAGCAGTCCAACACTTAGTGGAATATCTCAACGCGGCCGTGAGGTATGTTCAAAAGCCCACATTGAGTGGACTTCGGAAATGGGCGACCAGACCAGCTATCAGTCAACCAGATCGGGCTAACGGACGAGGATTGGCAAGCGAAAAACCCGCGACAGAAGGCGTGAGCCACACACTAGAATGGAGTTCACACGATGCGTGAGTGGAAGCCGCTGACATGTTGTGGACCGGAATTTCGGCTCATAAACGTGTGCCGTAAGAATGAGCGGAATGGACAATAAGAATTGTGCTTTGTTAAACGAATTTTTGTTACAGTATGTGAGGAATTTTCTCTCGAAACAGCTCCTTCAATGGTATTACAAGTCTTAAGATAGACATAATTCGGCTTAATTCATGGTAACCCATAGTAACTTTAAGAAGTGTTGCACAACTTGACAGCATAGGACACACCGTTTAGTGATATATCATTTACTAAACGATCTACCGCTTCTTTAACCGTCTTTGCATTGCTACCATTCGAAAAGATACCACTGGCAAGACCTCGACCAATGATTCTGTTCTCAGGAAGAAGGTGCGTAATATTACTAGTGAGATCATCTAAAACGTTTGGTAGCACATCGTCGATTTTGAAGTCGAACTGAGGGGGGAATGCATAGCTTTGTTATACTTCGCAAAAGCCTGGGAGTCATGGCGATGATCAACCACCAGCACGAACAACACTAGCTGCTTCATTGCAAAATACACACGCTCCTATTACATATCACGTGTTCGGCCGCTTTCTGAGTATCCCAGATAAGACATTGAATCGTGATGCAGTAAATTACAAGACGAGTGGTCGAGGCATTTAGTTGATCTATTGGTCAGTTGAATAAGGCGAGCTGAGTAATGCTGCAAATAATGTGCAATGCTAACATCCGAATAGATCAAGTAATTGCATTCATCAAACAGTCAACCTGCGCAGAGTGAAACCAAATCTCCCGAATAGTCAGTTGAAAAACCTTTCACTCTGGGCGACAGACCATTAACAAAATCTAACGACTCCGTGCATGCGAGCAACACGCATCAGCACAACAAGAATGGACGTCTGGGATTGGGCTAACAGCAATATGGAGGGACGGGAGACGGGACAAACTACGCTCAGTGACATCATCATGAACACCCATTAGACGTGGGAAACCGGGAGATAATTTTGTCAAACGTAACCTCCATGGTGCATCGGTAATAATGGGTTCCTCGTATGAGGCAGGATATCAAACGAGTTGTTCGAATAAATCGAATGATCGACAGGAGAAATTGGATTTCTATTGATAACCATTCACTCGTTCATTCATTCCTAGCAGCTATGGGCCTGATCAGAAGGCATTGTGGCTCGGGTCACTGCTTACCACAACATTGACGTAGAACAAACTAGAATAAAAGGAAGACAATTTGACCGAGAGGAGATGGAGTGACAAACGCGCTAAGCAGAGGAAGCAGAAGCGGTATGAATACAGACACGACGCTGTCTACGACATGGTGCCATCTCGAGTAGTGGTTCCAAGGGGTGGTTTGAATGAGCGGAAGAACGCGCGCGTACTTTGTTCACATGAGCAGTCGGGGCTTTCATAGTTTGTGACCACGTTATCGCATGACCACCCCGTGGTTTTAGCGAACGCATGGTTGTCTCCGTAACTAGGGCCTGGTGAGTGAAAGGCTCGGCTGGCACACAAAGTGCGTGACCTGAACATTACAGACTGCGCAATCTGATTGGTTGACCAGTTCATTGCAAGTCTCGAGCGTTCCGAAGGACGCGTCGGCGAACGGTCACATTGTTTGCGTAATCAGCCCACTTGATGTGAGTAGATTTGTGGGAACAACTACGGTTAAAGGCAGCAAGTCTGCTGATACCATCGTCGCGAACAGACCACGCATCCGATTTGAAGCGAACGCACATAAACTTATACAGTTTCCTCCAATGACATCCGGACGTCTCTTTGGTGCCACTTATGACGCACGTTCGTAGAGATGGCACGTGACTGCCGTTTTCAGTGAGATCTCGTCAGCAATACAGGAGACTGACGAGGTTGCACTAAGCATGTGAAACTGTCCACAATCTTGAACGGATTGTATTCAATGAAGCGAGTGGTGGTTGAAATGTCCTCTTCAAGCGACAACGCTTTGAATTTTAAGGGTACTGAACACGTCTCGTGCATACCAGCCCTGTCAGTCACCTTGCTCAGCATTGCTCGCGTGTGTTTATTAGAGGGGATGGAAAAGACAGTGTCGTCCACATACTCCGTGTTGACTAACATAGCGCCAGGAATAAACGCAATGCCACGCTCACTGGATTCTTCAAGTGTACCACCTAGAAAATCTTCCATCACGAACTTGAACGGATCGGGGTTGATGGGACACACCTGGTGCATATCGCTAGAATGAATGTCCATCCGGGGCGATTGTTCATAGACTATCACCCCGCTGGCATGGTGAGCATACAATAACCCTCAGACTTTCACTTCAATTTTTTTCAATCGTTCTGTGGAGAATACGGTTTCGGGTAATGTTACGAGCAACCGATTCAAACGCAATCTTCCGGTCTGAAACAATCATTACCGGAATGAGAGCCGATTCTCCGAAACCCGTCGCATCTTAGACATGTGGGCAATACACGCTTCAATGTGTCGGAACTGTACCTGTTCTCAACATAATTGACGTTTTCTGGTTTAGTGAACCAACTGAATGTACGGCAATTGAATAACCTGATTACAGTGCATACTAGAGTGTTGTCTCTGTGACTGTCCCATAGACTTCGAGCCTGCTATGTGAAAACGGAAAGTGTCGTTGATATACATCGATCCTGAGGCACCCCATCGGTTTCCTGAACCATCCGGAGGTGTGTTTTGTTAGTTCCGATATCAACCTCTCCTTGTTGTTCGTGAAGAGAGGAGGGTAGGAGATATTAAATCCAAAGGCCTTGCTATGCTTCAATAGTTTGTGTACAAGGGCCACATCTTCTGCACGGTCCGGTTGAAGCTAGCTGAACTGCTCTCCAACATGTTCAGCCAACCCGTCCAGTCGGTGTGATTGGTTTGTGGCAAGAGACTCATCTTTTCGAACATGATTTCACTTACACAGAACCGACGGCCAGCACAACCACAAACCTGGAAAAATAGCTACCTACCATTCCCACATAAAAATGCTCGCTTCCCCTATTTCGACTGTACGACCAACTGATGCTCGCGGTCTTTCTGGAAGCATTTAGTCAATTTGCGTTTATGTTCCCAGCAGCTGTCATCATGTTCAGAGCTAGGTGGTGTTGAGTGACGCTTATTCGTAGGTTGATTTGACGTGACGGAGATCCAATTTTATCGCAAGCGCACAGTTCCTTCGTGAAGAACCTTTTCACAACAACATTCCACAGCTGTTGAGATTTGTTCACAGGCTTTGTTAGGTTTTCTCACCCGACTCCAACTGGACAACTTGCTCACCATTGTCACCAGGAAGACGTTGTTTACACTCTGGTCGTTCGAATGCTAGTTGCTTCTGTTGCATTTATGAGTGTTTGCTCTCTGATCAAATGACCGAATGAGAGGTGTATGCATCTTGGCCTAATCTGCGTTCAGAAGATTGTTGCGAACTGCACGACAGTTTTCAACAGAGTGTTCCCCCCTATGGTTGATTGTTGTGTGACCAACTTGTGTTCACGGGTGAAGTTCACATGGCGATTTTCATGTGACATGGTGCTGTTGCCTTTGTTGTAATGCGGCAATTGAATTATGTGGGCTGTGAAACGCGAAAACTTTCTGTGGTCCTTCATCACTCATGGTTGAGTTGATGACGTCAGCATGTAAATTCTATAAGGAAGCTCTCTCGCAGCTGCCGCCATAGCTCCGTATGTGGCTGAGGTTTTCGATTCAGGCTCGGTGTTGCTTTTTTAACATCCTCACTCATCCTGTTAAGCAAACCTTTGAAGACACTGTGCCGTAGGTCTTTGGTGTACAAATAGTGAACATTTTTGTATAATACATCTATTTCCACCAGAATGCCATTTAGTTACATAACTGTCCGATTGAAATAAGTTGTTTCTTACTGCTGTTATATTAATCCAACTTATCAGGATGTTTTGCTGTCCAATTTTCTTTATGCGTACTGAAACCAAATTGATTGGTAATGATATCCATGACTTCCAACATACCTTGCTTGATACTTTTAAAAGAAAAAACATTTGATCAATTTCCCTATCTTCTCACTCATCTTAGTGACCAAATGAATTCTCTACTCAGTCAACATGACAGTTATGGTGTGTAGGCAGTTGAGTACTACGTGTGCAGTTCCATGTGTATCATCGATGATTCTGTGTAGGACAGCTTGGTATATGTCAGTAGTGGTCTGTTATTGTTGAGACGGTTTAGCCCAAATGTAACTCAGTTTTGACTAGTTCAGATGACAACCATAAGAACAGCGTCCCACACGTCTGTTTTTTTCGACTCATACAGGGTCACCGAACAACACAATAACCGGCGGTCAACACAGCACAACTGTTGCAGATAGTCTGTGTTCAATGAGAGTGTTTGTTCGCACTTTTATTTGACATTTGTTTATGCCAACAAGTATTTTTATCACATGGTCTGTCAAAACGGGTTGCATAGTTCACTCCTTCTCATTTCAATAACGTTTGCTTTCTTAATAAAGTTTAGAACAATGTGTCGTATTCTATTCTAAATCTATCTTGAAGCGTATGATACAAAAATGCAACCCAGAGCCTTGGGCATCGCCAATGAGGTGAACTGAACTCCAGAACAAATACTTCCACGGAAAAGTTGATTTATCCTCATTTTGAGTCACGTGACACAAAATCCGCCTTTTAGATTTCGTGTGCAGCTTGTGTAGTTTCTGACAGCTTCCACACACTCTGACAGATGGGCTAATTAAACTGTATGGATTTGGCCAGAAATTAATCGTTCAGTTCGTGGCAACCATACACTTTGAACAACTGGTCATCGTCATTAAATAACGAACATGCTGAAATCATAGTATGCGCCCAAACAGTGTTGATAACCTCCACGGTTATGGTTGTCTTGGAACTTGGTGTCTGCTATATAAATCCTAACAATCAACCATTCAACTTCGGGTTAAAATAAGCACCTGTCCCGCTTGCTTTTTAAAAGTCACTCTACTTTATGGATGAATCATCCTTGTAGGCAGTTATCAAAAGAGCTATTCCAGTCGTATGTTCATTGAAATTTTTGTTCAGTACTTAGATTACTCACTCGGTGGTGAAGCGCTTGGAGACCTATCGTTCGTTTGGTTTTCCGCTGATTGTTGAAACGCGGATATCTATCCTCATTGTGTCTTTCAGTTTTTTATGGCTCATTTTAAAATACTAACCTCATGCACTTTTTCAAAGGAAGGGCAAGCGTTGGCAACAAAAATAGGGTAGAATACAAAGAACGACTCGGGCAAGCTTGCTGTCAAAAAGAGAACTTCGTTCAACAATCTGCCTGGTTCTTCTGTAAGAACGCCGAATATGATTAACCACTAAAGTCAGAGAGTGGGAAATTTCCGCGAGGACACCACTAAAACGTCAGTCAGACAATAAATGGAAACCTGCCAACTCAGCCGTTCGAGGGGAAATCTGGGTGATAGCAAAATCAAGGTCTCAACTGAACATCCTGTGAACGTTGCACTCAAAAAGGGTAATCAACAGCTGAAGAGTGGGGAGTAGAGCACTTTCCGAGAAATACGACCTTTCGTTGTATAGTTGTGTTTGTCCATTCATGTTGCCAAGTTTTCATCCCTGTTTGTTACCACCACACCGTAAACGCGTACTGTGATTTTGTCGCTTCCGGGGGCGAGACTAAACTAATCGTGTCCGCCCACGTTTAATTTAGCTCCCACTTCCTTCTAAGCCAATGAGGATTTAATTTGGCATCCTGCAAGAAGTCACATGGCAAACCTTAGAAAATAATTTACCTAACTTCTTATTGTGATGCATTTCTGTTAATAACGAACAGTTTGTCAGGTTGGATGATCTAGATGAGAACCAGTTGTGAAAAATCAAGGCTTCGGTTTTTATGTACAATCTACTTCAGTTAGGTCTATACAAATGCACAAAGCTTGTTTAAATTGATTCGAACTAACAAGACATTCCTTGTACGCCTGTCTCGTTTCTTTAGTATTTCTGCTCAGTTCGGTCGACTGCCAGCTGCTTTTATGTGTGCCTTTTATTCGGATCTCAACCATCAGCAATGGGAGGACCATTGAACAGGAAAGGGCCTAGAGGTTGTTTAGATTAGGCTACACTTTGACTATATCGGGAGCTAACTGTTTGCGCTGGCATCTTCATATCGGGTTAGTCCTATACAACCTTAGATTATACTTCGTCCTCAAGACACAAAGAGACATTTTGGTTTGCACGAGGAGAAATTAACTACAAGACCAGAACATATGTTTCAATGAGTTATGGTGATATGGAAACTCTGAGCCGCGATTGTAGCGAATTTCTGCAACACACGTACTCTTTTTGTGCGATCACATCATCTACAGCTGTATGTATTTTCAAACAACAGATCACCCCCCCTATCGGAATGTCTTCAGCGTTAACAGGTTTAAAACGAAAAACGGGACGTCTATAATGTGCTATTTAAAACGGAAGGTGAGCACTTGTCTGATGCTGGTTTCTGAACTCTTCTGCTCCTTTCCACCATGTTAATTCTCAAGGTCTACTAGACGGGCAAGCCAGAAGAGATAAACCTACCACTAGGCTGAAATAACAAGTCCATTTTGACCGACACAGTCTACATGTTATTCAAGTATTCCAGTTAGGTTAGAAAACCGAAAATGAGGGCTGTTTGGGATGATAGTGAATCACCTTCAAACGAACGCCTGTCAATAAATCTAGTATTTTGTAGTGGGTCTCATCTGCGATTCGGTTTCATTCAGTTTGTTTTTCCCACATAACCGAATACCAATCATTTCTATCCTCTGTTTTGTATGAAGTCTTATTAAGTCGATATTCTCGGTAGCGGAGTTCATCATCGATGGAACGAAAAGAAAAGATGTCCCAGGGATTTTCCGAATTATTTACTCTGAGGCGTGAAGGCAGATCTTATTTGAACTGCAATTTCACTCTGAACATTTTCGACCAATTTTACTTCGGTCATTTTGACATTAGTCTTCTTCTATCAATTCCCCTCATAGTACTTTGACGAAAATAACAGCAGACGGTTGTCAGTAGTCTTTTTTTATCAGCCATACAGACGCTCCGGAACGATATAACAATTTGCATTCATCTTCTTATGCCAAAATCGTATCGTCCAACAGCAATACTCCTTCTGACCTTCGTACACGTAAAAGTGTTTACTCACTAAAAACGCTTCTACAATTCGATTGTTAACTTTGCTCTAGCCATTTAATAACGACGACCCTTCACAGAATCATACAGCGCTATTCAATCATGGGTTGGATTCTTACATACGCAATCCTGTTCAAATGGCGTTTGGGACAGCAAACATTTACACGGGTTACGACCGAATACTTTATCCGGAAAGAGTCACGTAGGAGTGAACTTGTCAGAACGTTCACATCATCTTGAAGCGGTCATTCCATTGTTCCTTTATCCGTGTCACACGTGACCACGTATTTGTACTGTTTTAACAGAACGTTCATTTTCGGATGCGTGCCTTTCTTCCCCATTTAGGTGGTAGAAACGGCGTGTCATTCTTAAGTCTGTGTGAGTAACTTAGTCGTTACTGTTTCCATTCGAATTTTTAAAGCTCACTGTTCATATACAGGCAATAAGAACTACTCGTTATCGTCCAAAAGGAGAGGGAGGGTTTGAACAAACTACTGGTTTCTTTATATAACATATACCGGCATTCATGAGCCTTTAACTATTGCCTAAGAACTGCACATTGACGTTTGACTAGATGTTCTGAGCAGATCCCGTGGGTTCATCAAAAATACAATTTAGTGTGATCAATAGTCCGTTTTCACTCATTCATCACCAGTCCGTTCACAACGCCATTCACAACTTATCGAGTGGACATATTTAAACTCAATCAAAAGTAGTGTTTCTTTTCAAAGAAAGAACTGCCTGGGGGGTCTGTATGAATACAAAAGATGCGATCAAATGTGAACGACGTCCCAGTTAAGAAAAGCAATCTGTCACGCACTCCAAACGATTTCTGGATTAGGAGGTAAGTAGGGTTCTAAACTGATTTCCGGACATGTTGTGCTTGACCAATGACCATAATAACCGAAAAGAATTGACAGGCTTCCCCTTGAGAGCATACACTTGGTTTACATAAACGAACCCCGATTTCCTCTGAAGTGGCCAAAGTGGGCTGATGAGGTAGCGAACGGCAAAACGGGCTTGAAATCTCGTTTAGATAAGACTCAACGCTTAGTGGCAAATCTATGCATCGTGATTATAGTCGGTACAGATACAACTACTTCTGCTGTCAGGTATGACCTCAACGTCCACAATTCTTCTGCGAAGGAGGCCTGGTTACACGATCCACGTGACCCTCTGAGTGAATGTATGTCGCGAAAATGTCAATTCTGTTTCAGTTAGCGCATATCATTATGGTTCATTGGGTCAAACTATGAATGGAAGTTATTTTCTGTCAGTCTGGGAAGTAACTGAAAAAGTGTGTGTACGGACCACCTCAAGTCTCCGTCTTGGGAACACTTATTTCAACGGAGCATTAAATACAAGAAGTTTATAGATGTTGCCATCTACGTTATCGGAGAGACTGTATATCTAGTTGATTTACATTGCACCTCGCCCTTTCAGTTTTGTACTTGAAGCCTGGGAAAATGAACCATCCTTCTTGTACGTTCCTTTGAACTACTGTACTGCGCACTCAATAGACAGGTCTGACCAGCCTGTACCATTACCGTTGTCACTGATGAAGCATTTAATAAATTTAGAAGCCAGTCTGGACACTAAATTATCCTACCATCAGAAAAGTGTTCCGTGCATGTTATTTATGTATTTTTGAAATGAATAACGCTCATATATAATTGTAGCTCTCTCATGCGGATGGACTTTTTGGTCAGCTATATCCCAAAAGGAAACTACTTTGACTTGCCTTTGAGCTTGCTTGTTTGATAATCTGATAGGAAGTGGAAAACTGATCGTTCGCAAAACTACTGTCTGATCTGATACGGTCTTTTGTTAGTATCGATTACAGCAGGATTTTAACGAACTATAGTACTTCTCTCAGACACTTTCACTGTGACGCTGAAGAAAGTTACTGCATTTTTCTTTGTAACATAATGTTATTACCATGGTTATAAACGAAAGTATTATTGATACTGTTGGTGTTAAATCAAGTTACTCAGCGAATCATCCAAAAAATACCGGGAGGCCGATAACACATCTTCTATGGGATCACTGTTTACACTTGGTTTCATGAGAAAAAAGACGTATTATAATAATATTGTATGGATCCTAGTTACCAGGGTAAAGAACGGGGTTTCCTAATGATTTCAATATGAACAATGGAGACAGTTATATATTCTATAAGTCAAACATCATTCACAATTTACTGTAGCCTTCACATTCCCATAAGTTTCTCAACCAGTTCCATCAAGAGAGCGAGAATTTTGCTCTTGTTAGAGCTCCTCAGTAGTGTATATCTTACCATGAAAGAGATTAAAATTTAACCTAATGATTTGGTCTCACATTACGAGGTTTGGCACTACGGACTAGCAGCAGCCCGTTACATGTCCCACAGCATCAGGAAACCAAACGAGATTATGGGGTTGTATGACACTCGTCCCCGGTGAACGTTTTATTCTCTAGTACCCATTCATTTGTCCCATGCTCCTAGATCAGTTCCCATACACATGTGTAACCTCCGTTGACTTGCAAAACGAGTTGAAGAATCTTACTGAAGGATGTTTCTCCTTAATGCAGACTCCGATTCTTTTGTTGCGATACGATGCCTCAGGCTGAACGTTGATTGGTCAACCCGGATAACCTGACTCCAGTAAATTAATTTAGAAAATAGAATAGATCATGGGTAAGTTTATGTTATAATTCTGTCGTTCACTCTTTATCACGGTGTACTGTGTTCTTTGTTACTCCACATTTTTGTAAATATCCGGATTCGGGACATAAAAGTATTGCACACAGCGATCTCGCATTCGGCCGAACTTGATTGGTGCTGTTTTTAATACCACAGATATTCGACCAGTAGGCAAGGTAGTTAAGATTTGCTTAGTTAAAAAACAGGCGATTATCGAAATTCGTTGCATACGGGCTGCAAACTGGGGCAAGTCGTGTAACGTTGATCGTGAGACAGATGGATTCAAACTTGCAGTCCTAGGAAGCATTTGGTTCTTTGTTTTAATGTCCACTGTCCAGAGCTCGCGTGTAGCCCAATGTCTTACAACCGGATTGATGCACTCTTATACAGTCCTTCTATTCAACTTTAACGTCTTTGACGTTCACCGTGTGATCATCTTGACTTCCACGCGCTGACAGTTAGTTAAAAGTGTGTCGACTCAAAACATGTACATGGTCGGTGGTCAACACGGAGTTACTATCTCAAGCAACCTCGTTCCGATCACGTATGCGGTGCACAAGGAGAGGTTACCTTCAGCCCGCACTGCGAATCTATGTAGGCTCTGTAACTTTAATAGTCAGTCATGTGACAACGCTAACTGAAGTTATCACAACAGTGGAATTGCGCAATCAGTTCGTCAAAAGTAACTGGCTCGTTTCAGGGCTATCTTAGCGATAATATATGGTTTAATTTCTTCCTGGAATTTCTCATTTCCGGTGAAAGCCCTTATGTTCCTTGAACCTTTGCAATGAAACCCAGTAGAAACCTAGTACATTCTTCTAAAGAATGAAGCATTTGACTACCAAGCACAGCTGACGCAACAGTTCAGTTTCCATTTACATTCCGGAATTCTTGAAATGCGCGATCAGTTGTTCAACAGATCACGCTACACAGTCTACGGTGGTTGGATCACGTACTTCTCATACCACTCGAGCCTTTTCCTCATCAGGTGCTATTTGCTGAGACAACCAGCGGTTGATTAAATCTGTAGATTGGTCATACAATGACGCTTCTGCAAAATGTGAAATCCCTGATCGTCTCTCCTCTCCATTGTGGTCTACGCGATTAACAAAATCGTTGTTTACAAGCCTTATTGGACATGACAACGTGCCGCAGTTATCGGTGTGCTTGCATTTACATCACTTTTTATATACCCACTCAACCTTGTTTTACCAATTCGTATCCTCTTCGGCAAATCCTTCTTCCCCTAGACTTTTCCACGTCAGTGTTGCAGTGAGCGGCGACCTCAGCCAGAGCACCCTTTGGTTAGGCACATGGTTGATATGAGTGAAATATGGCAACTTAAACCCATATGATTGCCACTGCTCAATGAAAAAATCAACTCTGTCTGGAGTGGCGCAACTGGTGCAGAGTGTAGTTTTACTTGTGAATATTCCGCAAATCTGATTGACATACCACCACTGTGTACAACCTATCATAAACAAGCTTTTGCAACAGTATTCGGAAACACACGGATGATGCCTAACGAAGTGGTCTCAATAGGTAACGTTAGCGTCAACATTAAGCATACGTTTGTAATTTTTAAAAGCCAACATGATGTTACAGTCAACCAACACAAGGACACAACGTTGAAGTTTTTGAAATCACGAATTAGTTTGCGTGTTCGCACAACCTCCGCTCAGTCAGGATGCTGTTCTCTGGAGAATTACCATGTATGTGTGAAGAATAAACCAGGCTTCTTATTAGTGTAATAACTTAACTGAGGGGGTGGTTACTGTCAACGCTTTGTGATAAATATCATCGGCATCAAATACGGACTCTCAAGTTGAATGATTGTTTAGAGTATTTCAATTAAAAAGACGTTGTCGTTAACACGAATCGGGACTGTGTCCAAATTTACCCACTTTTTTCAAGTACGAAAGGGAAACATTGTCTAAATGAACTGTTTGGACCTGACTATGCACTATTGTATGTCGTATTGTTACCCATCACGTTGCATGGTATGTAGATACTATGTGCAAATTTTACAACTGATGTTTGTAACTCCGTGTACGTTGTAGATTGGGAGTGGTTGGCGGTCTAACAGATCTTACAAATTAAAAGGGGCTGCCGCGTTCGGACCTGCTGTTCTTATCACTGGTTGAAGTCTAACCGAGATTCCAGTCTTTCACAGTTATATCTCTTCTACATTTGGGCTGTGGGAGGCGGTGGATGTTTAATCAGTGGGTTCGAGAAATCAAAGCTGTAATGATGATACTAGACCTGATTTCTGGATGAAGTCCAGGAGACAATGTGCAGCAATGATTGGACGTGTAGTTGGAAATTGCGCGCTTGTCGTGAGATCTTTGATCGATATTAATCACTTGATAGTTGTAACAAATCTAAACACACAATTGCATAACACAGTTTATCAGAACATCCTGCTCTAGGTAGTCCCACAAAGGCATTTGGGGGGCACTTGTACTTCCATGTGTAGTAACATGGGTGTTCTGTGGAACCAGTAAAACTGTAATCTGTTAATGCCAACCTGCAATCTATATCATGATAGAAATTGAAAAATACTCACGAGTGATCTCAGCTTTCGCATTCGGCTAAGCTTTCCAGCCAGCTCCTCTGGAAAACAACCACAGGATCACTAACGAGTAGTCGGGGAGTTGGTTTATTTTCAAGTTGACCATCACTTAAGTTGACCATCACTCACATTTGATTGCAGCTTTCGCATTCAAAGAGGACTTGAGTGAGGCTGCCTTTCTCTGGTCGGGATTTGAACTCCGGCCGTGAGTTCGTGAGGCATCCTTGTTGCTCACTGCAACACTGACCTCACAATAGGTGCGACTGAACTATCATGTGCAAACTCTCAGTAACATTCAGTTTTGCGACGTCGATAACTGACTGGAATTCCAACGTCATTTACTTCTAAGTAGACGTACCAGCGAATAGTGTATGATTAAATCTAACAATTCTAGTCTAATACTTTTACCGGATGATTCCACTATGAGTACCATAATAACATGCTAATTTAACCGTAATAACGAATACCACGCCGCAGTGAGCAAAAACTACCTCAAACGAACAAACCAGTACACACAGGTTTGCAAGTTTGTAGTGAGAACTTGTCATGGTCCTGAACGCTACTATTAAACAGCAAGTAGTAACTACACTTTAAGTAAATCCGCGAATTATAGGGAATTAAAACTTCTGTCAATGTGTCCGGGCAATCCAGAGAGATGTTTCTTTTTAAATTTGACCATCACTCATATTTACTCGCACCCTCCGCATTCAGATGGACTTTCCAGCCAGCCTCTTTCGAAAGGATATGTTTCTAATTTACAAATGTGCTAGGCCCAGAAGCTTGTTGTCTCTGTCGGTTCACCAGAGGGCTAACTATGGAAATCTAGTCTGAAAATAGGAATAATCAACCTTTCTAATCATCCACAACCTCCGACGTGCATCTGGAACAATTTAAATCTGACCTGCTCAACTGTCATTACTAGTACACTCATACCAGTATGAGACCCAACGACCATCTAAAAAGAGAAAACATATCCAGGCACCCGAAATACTAAGCAGTATTGACGGTATTAGACCTACACAACACATATATAAGATGAATATTTGAACAAAATGTCACAAATCATTGCGGATAAGAACGATTTCGATCGAATGAAGAACCAAAATGATATGGTGACTTTGACCGAGGGTCTAATATTCAGCCATTTACTTGTTTATTTTTAGACTCATCAGTAATCTGATTTTAGACTATTGCGTATTCTGAGGTTAGGTAATTCCATGATTCACTGCGTGACTAAAAATCCACAAACCAAAGATTTAAATGAAATCAATCAGTGATATATGTAAATCATCATAGTATATGGCTGTGAAGTGGTTAGGTGAAATTCTAGAACAAGCTCGTCAACGAATATGCCAGAATGTAAAGTACATGAATGCTAGCGGCAATTGCCTGCTTTAAACTGATGTAACTTTACTATTTGCAAATGGACCTCCTGTTGAAACCATAACATACATCTACGAGTATACTGGGAGGTCAGTAGTTTTGAAAGAGCTACTACTCTACTGTACAGTTAACGTTCAAATTAACTCCAACAATAACTTATATTGGCGGACAGGTTATGTAGGAATGCAACCGCCACCGGGTTCGTTGCTTGCCTTTACATTTTATGAGAGAGATCGAAAGTGATCACCTTAAATTTTCGGCAAGAAACGAGCGATTCTACTGCAGCTACGTGGATTACATTTTTTCGGTGGTCAGCAGTTAGTCGCGCAAAATCACCGTTCACGATGCGATCAGCCAAGTTCACACTTACGTTTGTTTTACAAAGTAGGCGGGATCAAAAAATGGTTTTCATTCTCTTAACGCAAAATTCATCTGGCGGTCTGCAATCAGTTGAGGCTAGCGGGGGAGACGCATTCATTTAAACGATTTTGTGGTGCTCAAACTGGACTGGAGTCTAGTTTTTTGCTTCAGTCATAAAGCAAGAAAAATTTGTACTACAGGTGAGTTATTACGAACTAGGCATTTTGTTCAGCATACTTTGAAAAAACGATAGTCCAAACAGGTCTATCTCGAAGAAGATGACAGCTAAGACTGTGATGTGTCAGCTTGCAACCTCGAATGCGAGATCAATTTATCAATCTTTCTTATAAAAGTGATTCGGTCGAAGAGCTGCCTAGTCATCTCATATATATAATGTGCTACGTCGAACATTTATGGTGGGCACACCTTCAACAAGCACTACCATCATCATCATCATCATCATCATCATCATCATCATCATCATCATCATCATCATCATCATCATCATCAGACAGCAATACATCAGTGGTTCACACTAATGCTTAACTGCCACACAACCATGAAGAAAAAGCAAAACCGGTGTAGGAAGAGAGAGAAGGAAAAAAAGGGACGGGAAGGGACCTAACTACTGAAAATGATTACGTCCATATTAAAACATTCAGCATCAAGGTGCCTACATTTTGCAAACAAACAACCGAGCTGCAAGTGAGAGTAAGGCGTCATCAGCGAGACAGCTTCCTTAGACCATTCCGTTGGAGGGATAAATTGTCTGTCTACTCTCAGTACATACTGTTGAACTGAGTAACCTACCGCTGTGCAGCAGGCTACACCAGCCATATGACGGGCTAGTTGTTTGAAAGGACTAAACGGCGTTGATCCAAACTAGCCAAGAAACGGAGAAGAGTCATTCATAACATGCTCGAATCACACAATTAGTCATGCAGAGTCGTCCAAAAAGTTCCGACTACTCAACCGACGGCAACCCAGCTATTCTGTTCTGTGGTATCCGAGGAGATTGCGGTCCGAGCAAGTAATTTAGAAGTGTCAGTACAAAACATTCTTTCGCATACTTAGCCTACCATGGTCAGCGACCAACTGATCGTGGACCGTGCTGGCCAATCATACCAGACGTAGGCAACTTGTGATTCTATCAGTTACATATATCAGTTTACATTATCAGATTTTAAGGACAACTCCTATGCATTGGTTTTATCTACAGGCACGTGTTTGTCTGATGATGAGGTCTTGGGAACATGTTCCTCACCCTATCTTCTTGATTAAACTACGTGAATAATGGAAGATTTCTTGAGTTCATTAGTTCCGTTTTTCATTCGACAGAAGATCGATAGCCTTCAGTTAGACTGCTGGGAATCTTCTTAAATGTTGTGTTCCTGGCCTGTTGGTTCACAACTCGAGTGCTATCAAGTGGTTGTATGACATAGCCGTATGAATGTCAACAACTGACTTTTTGTTGTCAGTAGGGAGAAGGTCGACTTGGATATCAAAGAGTAAACGTGGAATTGTAACTCATGTTGAAAGATGATAGCTAGTTTGTTTACAACTGATTTCAGACTCCTACACCACATGGCTTCGGACGTAATCGTGATTTTTGCCTTTTCGTTAACCACAAATAAATAAGTGAAACCATAATGCCACTGAATTTTCAGCTAGATCTGATTAGGTAGTTTAACACTGTCATTGACCTCTAACAGGCCGCGTTCACATAAGACCATAATGTGTTGTAACTACCAAGTTTTTCATCTATACACTCGTCCTGCGTCCACATGTCAAACACCCACTTGGATGTGTTGATGTAGTTCTCTGCTCGAGGTTTGACTTGCGAATGCTACTTTCATCTCGTGTTCACTTTACATCGCGTACTTCGGTCAGCAGTCTACAACAGAAGGTTTTTTGTCAGACAGTCATTTCTGCTTATACGGTGGCACAACAGATAGCAAGAGAGGAACTTTTTAACTATCGGTATCCCAGTCCGATTGCGAGGTGTGAAAAATCCACCTGTATATCACCGGTTGGCTGTATCGATTGCCTTGTCAACCTTGATTCCGTTAATCCTTTAAACTTGGAAACAGACGTTTGGTCTGAATCATAATACCCACCTTGATTACTTCACTGTAGAGTGGTTGGCTTGAAACACATTGGTTTCCTTCCTATTTAGAGGAAGTCGCCTCGCAGCTTTCAGTTGTAACTCGATTGTTTATGTTCAAGATGTGGGTATTCTGATGTTGAGTGTTTTGGTTTAATTGTGATGTCTTTATTTATCAAGCAGTATTCTTTTATCTTCTTACATTTTTGAATGGAGTTCGGGTTGTCTTCTTTCCTCAGGTCTGTATGACAGTAAAGCATAAACGCCAGCCACTGATGTGTTGTTGTCAGTGATGCAGAGGAAGATGAGTATTCTCACTGATCGACTTAGGCAGTCTAAAAAACATAATGCGAGCGCTTTGGTTAGTCAAAAACGGATAGTTAGGTCCGAACGAATTGTACCCTAGAAACAAGCCACCATCCAACTGGCATTACTCGTAAACAACAATCACTGATTAGCAGTCAGAGGTTGCATCGGTTTACCCTGAACAAATCTTGTATTGGACCAATGGTTTCACACTTATTTGGACTATCCAGTGAACCCTATTTACAAACAAAACTATATTTGAGTTTCTTTATATTTGGAAATAATCACTAGTACATATCCTGGCCATAACTATGCCTGTAACTCTGGTCCATATTATTCTGTGACAGCCATGTTGGTCACTGTGCCACTTGCTTTGTTCTAGTTATGGCCAAATCGTCGCATGAGAGAGGTTCTCCGTTGTGTACCAGTAAGCTGAAGTGTTGCGCAGAAAGCTGAATTAATGCTTCGGACTTCTCCATCTTTTGGTTATCACTTGGAATAAGCACGCAGAAGGTGTATCAGTGGCACACTCGTCGATAAGTTTTTTTAGGATAACGTGAACCAGAGCGCAAATCCTGCTCATGGCAAGCTCATGAACTGTCGAGGATGTCTAACCAATGGGAAAGCTTGAACGCATCATCGACATTTTCGGCTGTGAGCCCTACCACTAGGCACCTGGGGTCGGTCTGCATTTGGTCCTGATAATGGTACGTGGATAGATGGCGCGGTGAATAAGTACAAAAATGTGCAGAAGAAAAATGAAAGGAGAGGAAAAAACAAAAACGGTCGGCTCAAAGAAAGGGGGAAGGGATAGCCAACGACCCTTGTGGATACTGATTGCGGCACAACCTCATATTGTAGTGTTTTTGCGAACTCCTCCACCAGGTGGACGACACCCACCAACCTTGCCTGGTGTGACGGTCAAGTTCACATGGACCCTGATTAGCTCAGCTGAGTGAAACAGCTGCGATCAGGTATGAATACTGTTCAACGTAAATTTAATCCATTACAAACGGGTTCTGTTTACATCGTCAGGGGTGTGTTCTCATCTAAACCCCATATTCAGATGATATTTCGTTCGACGTAAATTCCAACATAGCGTTCACTCTTCCATGTAGTCTAAACCACAGCCATGAATATTGAACGTGCTAAATTCTTCCGTCCTACACCAATCACGAAACTTGGAGTTAATGATACTTCTCTGTAAGTTGACGACAAGAACTTGGTAACGGTTGAGAAAAAGGTCAGATTCTGTTACAGTGCGCTCCGAACTCACAGTATTAATCAGACTAACTGATATTTTCATTGAGGGCTACCGTCCATGGAACCTACAAATTAATTTGAACCCAAGCTATTCTTCATCATTCCACAGAGAATTGCCAGTGATCTCAAACACGCCAGCTTACCACAGTGAAAGGAATCTCGTCGTCCTTCGGATTTAAACTTTTAAGCCAGTCTCCCACTTTCGTTAGTTCTGACGATGTTTGTGCGGAAGCGTTTGCTGGTAGTTGGGACTGTTTGTCTATCTCGGTTGATAACCGTGTAGGTCTTGGACTGGGAACGAAGCACACTCCTGATGTTTGTCTGTTACTGTTTACGTCGTCTCCGGCTAGCCGACGTCCAAGACTGGTTCGGCAGAGCTGCGACGAAACTGGATGGCAAACATCTTGCTTCATTACCTTTCTTTGAATTTTCTTTTCATTATCTGCAAAGCAAGTTGTCCAAAGTATCATTGTTTACTGAACATCCCTTTTGTTTGCAAACAAGTCCGGAAGATTTATTTCTTGCTAAGTGTTCAATGAGCATTACTATAAGTAGTTATTCTATTTTAATTTTATTGGTCACTTATTTTTTTGAGATGTGACCGAAATGTTTGAAAAAGAAGAAGAGGATCACTGTTACACTTTCCATACAATAGCTACTTGTTGATCACATAAGTTAAGTAGTTGACCAGAAAGCACTGTGGCTCAAACCGCCACTCGGGTCAACAGTGACGTGGAACATTCTGGAAGGAGAATATGCTACTCTAAAGGTCAACAATCAAAAGAAGAATAAGGAGAAATACTAAAAATGCTATGAATGCGGGCATGTCATTGACCGGGGTACGCTGATACTGATTTATGTCGTTAGAAAGTGGACAATAAATATTTACATACAAACGTTTGGGCGGTAGATCACAGATTTAAATTTTGAGAGTTCACTTTGTGAGTTTTTCTATCCGACTTTTTTCCAATTCATGTATGAAGCTAAATGTCCCAGTTATTTTAGGTTATTAGCAAAGTCACTTTCAACGGGTGCAGACCTCTAAAATAATCGCGAAGCAAGGGTTGTTTATCCAGTACAAGCTGATTTGTTCGTGGTACCTACTGAACACATGCATCTGTATTGCTGAGACGACCGAGTTAATCCGAGTATAAAAGGCGCGACCTAGCACCGGTGAGTTACAGAGAGACTTACGAGCTTGAAAACCGCACGTTTATCAGAATTTGAAGTTGTGACTTTTGTCTGCATTTTATTTGTCGAGCACCCTAGTTTATCTGAGCAGGAATGGACAGTTATCATACTGGTGGTTCATCGTGGCTCGAGTTCACTCTATGGCTGGCCCACTGACCGTCAACTGGATCCTCATCTGTATGGTCTGGTGTGGACCGAAGATTACTGACTGAATACATTTTCCCCGGGATTTGCGTTCTTCTAACCTCATCTCTCTGGAAATTTAATGGCGTCGTCCCAACCTCGGACATATTTATAAAGATCGGACCGTTCGCGATATCTGTCGGTTAATCGTTTCGACGGTTCTCTTATGTTAGTGTGCTTAAATGTGGTTGGGGAAGCTTGCGGCGGATAAAGATCGAAAATAACGAGAAGGTTGGAACAAGCTACCAGTAATCTTTGCAATGACCGCTCTAAATGTGTCGCGACTAAAGTCGATAAATGACGGTTGCAGATTTCTTTGGAAGACGATTCATCGAGGGTAAATGGTTTGAACCAATCTAGACTAAACAAATTATGGGTGATACCGGGCTTATTAATATGTGCAGTAAATCGCAGTAATTTTGGAAGACACTCGACAAAATGATATATACTGTATTCGAATTCTGTTCCTCAAAGTGCTTCTAACTATCTGAGTGGTCGGTGGTCGGCTGCCGAGTGAAACTTGCAATCTTTTAGAAATGGTGGTGACACCAGACGCGATATTCATGTTCAGCTGATAGTGGTATCTACCAGTGGTAAGATACACACATTTTCAGCGTGACATAATTTTTGACTTGGCGGTAACTACTCGACTGCCAGAATGATTGATCCATTAAACGTGATTCAGGTGGATGAGATAATTTTTAAACACCGGCTTAGATGACCAGCATATGTGAGCACTATGAATCAAGCTGTATTTGGTCCCAAATATATGCCGTGACATAACAGAGTGATTATTAAATAAAAATATATAGCGCAGTAAAAAGTTTTAATGACTCTGTAAATACAGGCTGTCCACTGATTATGACTGCCTTGTCGGGCAGCTATTCCAACTAATGGTGTGAAGGATTTTGAATGATAGACAGAAAACGTCTAGTTTGTGTTATCCTCCGTCTTAATTCCTGTGACAGTCTTCCATGGAAAGAAATAATCACACTTAATTCTATGCACCTCAGAACCAGTATGGCGGTTGATGTTCTCTTGTAGGACTGGATTGAAGTGATCGAAGGTCAGAGAGACAGTTGGCTACTCTAACCGCGTTATCTGAACTCAGAATGTGTTCAGAGAGCTCAGTTATGTTTCAGATTAAGGAAGCATTAGCAGGCAAGGTTTTATCTTGCGTATAGGTCATTTTTTTACTCTTCGTTAAATTCCGGATCAGCGTCATGTGTACCGCTGGCCAACAGTTGCTGTATGTCTCGACTATGAAAGTGAGTTCCATTTAGTGGATTGAACTACAGTTTTAGAATCACTTAAACGTAGGGGTGTACGGACCAGCTGTGTGAACATACCATCGGGGATTTATTCACGTTCTTCATTCCAGGTTATGGTTCATGGTGAACTGTCTGACAGTCTCAGCACTAGGAGCGGCGTACGTCAAGACTGTCCACTTTCACACTTTTCGTTCACTTTTGTAATTGGCGATCTAAAGGGGGATTGTCCGCAGTACTCACAAAATGCCGGCATGCACCTACATCCTGATCGAAGACTAAATGATCTTGATTATGTTGATGACAAGGTGTTGTCGTTTGATACCTTTCATTCAGGACGAGTGATGCACGAAGCTATTCCCCGTTCTGCTAAACATTTACGGATGCGCTCTGCAGACTCGAAGTGTAAATTGTTTCTGAAAGATTGTTGTGACTTCGTAGACCTAACTTCGCGGCGGTTGTGTACTTAAGAAGCCGTACCAACGGCAACGGAGTTGAAAATTAAATGGAAGTGCATATATCTGAGGCTGAGGCGGTATTCGCTCACCCCGGGCACCTCTGGCGACAAAGGGACAACTCTATGAGGCTTCAGGGTCGCGTGTATAACGCAACACCAAGGGGTGTATTACATTACAGCTGCGAAACTGCCGTTTAGGGTATACTTGAAACTTCTTCAGGTATTTAACCACTAGTACCTGCGTTCGATCGCTCACATATGTTGGCATCGAAGGATAAGCAACGGGCAGGTTAAGAAACGGGTATTTGGTAGTGATTTTCAGACGAATTCACTCAGTGTGATCTCATTACTGTTTAACGGCATTCAACGGATTCAGTGAAGCCCGTTGGGCTTTCGTAGACTTAAATTGAGCCCATAGAGGCTGATATATAGATAGGTAAATACAAAATCACGCCGTCAGAATAGTGTGGAAAGATATCAGTTAACTAATCAGAATGGAAAATTGCCAAACAGGTGATTCACTTTGGCTCATCCCCACCCAGTTGCTGTCAGTCCATTAATCAGCTGTGTCAGTGTGTGCTCAGTTTTGTCCAACCCGTTGTCGGGGCCTTGAGCCGTCTTGGCGTTTTGTATGACGTGCTACCACTAAAGGGGACTTACTAGTGTGGATAACTCAATAACATTCCGTGGGATTGTTGTAGGCGACATCTTCGTAAGTAGCAGTCCTCTAATCGTCGTCATTCTAACGGACTTTTAGATCTCAAGGTCGAACGAAATTTTTGTTCACATTCGACTTCCTTGTTCTACGGCCTGCGGTTGGTCTTTGGGCCCCCCTAGCCTTTGTATCCTATCCTATAACACACATCTGTTGTTTTTTGCATAGTTAGGCAATTCATTAAACGAAGGTTTCTCTGTCATAACATATATTTCTTAGTTTACCATAGTTTCACGATAATGAAACTAACCGACAGAGAGAACTAGGACCGCAGTAATGCCCAGTTTTGATGTAACTTGCCATTCTGCATAACTGACTTGCTGTACATGCTTTCTGTGAAATTAATTACAGCCTTTCTTACTGCCATCATCCAGTTATCTAGGTGTTTCTTACGAAAAATCAATGTATAGAAGGTCATTACGATACTGTAATAGATTGAGCAATGCGTTTACAACTCATATTCACCCCAGTAACTTACGTGGGTCTGCGACGACGTCTGTTGTGTTGGCTGGACGCACACCTGGATCCCCATTTTGAGTGATTTTGCTGGATTTTGATTTGACCATTCGTATCGGTGGGTTGTAGCACCGCAGACTTCGTAGTTTGGATGCTGCGTTCGATCGTATCAGTCTAGGGGAAAATAGCTTTTCCGGTGTGAATTTATTCCGATGCATTTGAAGTACGTCTCCAGTGATTAAATTAGCACGAAACCTTCGCTGTACAGAACAAACAATTCACAGTTCATTGGTGTGATTTGTATGGGATTTGAACACAACTCAAGTGTGACAGTTGAGTATATATATATATATCTACATACGTTTTTCAGGTGGACCGATGTAGATTAAAAGTAAAGTCCGGCACAAAAGAAGTGCTAGCATAATGATTTCTTAGAAATGCATTTGTTGGTACTTATTTTTGCATGCAAAAACATGAGAAGATTTAAGTTGGTACTTGATTGTGCTAAAATAATCCTGTGTAAAATGAACAGACTGACTTATTTAACTACCGTTGTGTACGCAAAATTTCTGATTGCATCTAACCGAAGCGGGTAGAGGGCAAAAAGCAAATTGTTTCAAAAACCACTCTTGAAATCATCCGCCATTCTAGTCAGAAAAGTGCATACAAGTTTCAAGACAAAACTGCTTAAGCATATTCCAAAATGCTACTTCCCCCTATGAGATGAGCTCTTCTGCTGTTAGAGGGAAACAGAATACTCATTCTTTCAAGGGGAACGCGCCATTGTTGTGTTGGTGACAGCGGCGGTTATTTGCGAGGAGAGGCCTTTAAAGTCATGCGTTGTGCGCAGTTGAACGCATTTTTGTTTAGGTAGGCCAGCAAGATAAGTTTTGTTTTAAATGAGATATTTATACGTTTTTTGGGGAACCTTTTATCCACTGATATGACTGTGCGATTCATGTTTGTTTATTGCACACCACTGCTAGTATCTACTAGAATGGAAACCAAAATAATGAGGATCTTTAACATACTGGCAAGTGTGAAGCCCACAATGCGGACGAGACAAACTGAACGGTTTTTAGGGGAGTATGAAGACTGTCTCCACTCCACTAATAAAATAGTAATGAACGTACACAACTTATGAAAGAAGGCAGAATGTCTTAATGAAGCCTGTGTGTGCATAATTTATGTGCTTGCCCGACCACGATCGGTGTCAGTTCTGTCAAGGCATATTAAGTGAAAAAATCACGTAGAGATTTGGAAAGGATTAAATCCATGTTGATGTTCAGTCAATTCCGTTGAAAAGCAGGCGCTTATGATGGCCGCCAGGTGGATCCCGGATTGTTTGATGTATCCGCGATTAGAAGAATGGAACGGAAACTCTGGTCACTTGAAGCTGCTATGTCAAGTTTTCAGGTAAGCTCTTCATGCTATAACTTCATCACAACAGAGGACAGTTCAGTACAGAAAACTATAAGTTAATGATTTACACTCACACTTCACTACCGTAAGCACATGGAAAAGTAGGAAAAACTAGGCCAGGCTGAATGACAAAGTCAGGGGGAGTAATCGGGCTTATTATACAGAGATTCCATGTATATACCCATAAATTTAGCACCGAGAGAGAGATTTGCACTTCAAACGACCAACGACTCCGTTGCAGCCGCAGTAATTACACTTCGGAGATAACGAAACTGGCCGGCGTTCCCGCTCGTCCCAATGAACCCGATTAGCCACCGTTTGTCATTGCATTCTCCTGACGTCATCGAATCTGTGAGTTACGAGGGACCTAGGCCAACAAACGAATTTTACTTATCGTCCCCAGATTTTTGGTGACAGCATCAGTAAAAAACGTTTCATATGAGACGATTGTTTGGCATCTGCGGTGCATCCCCAGTCACCTTAAACAATACATACTTGAGGACTGCGTCAATAAACCCTGTTTGCCCTTATTACCAGATATCAGCCTTCTAACCTCGTCATTAAGCATGCGTCGATATCATCAGATGCACGCAGTCAAACATCTGCAGCAGAGCTTCTGAAGATTGTTGAAGTCGTTCACCGTGGGTGGGAGTGTTTCTGAACCCTACAGTAACAACGCTTTCAAAGTTGCCCCGTATACGCTATCATTAAGCGTCAGACTGATGTTTCTCTGACGACAGAACGCAGTCCTAAACCGGACCATCTAAGAGAGTGTGATCCGGATGAACGTACGAAGGTTTGACAAGTGACAGGTTCGTGACCGTGATTTTAAACATGTGATACGCAAATGATTCCTTAGGTAGTAGTATGTGATCTCGTGAGGCTCTGTCGATCAAGGCAGTGACTGTGCTAACCGTTTCAAACCAGTAGGTCATCAACGCCCTCGCATCAAATCGTCAGCTAAGGATGATCAGTAAGTTGGGCGAAGGTAAGCCAATTCACATACGCATTACCCTACCCTACAAACCGAAATGTCTTATCGTTTAATAAACCACCAGCTTTCCTATCAAGAATTGAGGCTGTATTGGCACGACAGATGTTAAAAACTTGGTTTTGTTCCATAGAGAAATTCAAACTTCCTCGTGTTCTACTCATGTGTAGAAGATTATGTAAACCGCTTCTATAGTTGAACTTCTTCCGCATTTCACTTCCTGTCTCGTATTGCATCCTGTCTCCATAGGTTTGAGTTTACCACTAAGAGGTCTCATCCCTTTTTCTTCCGCTAGACAGGGATGACACAATCACCATAGCCCACTAACTGGCTAGTAGGTCTGTGCTAGTTGTAATACAAATGTCTCCAAACTCACATCTCCCGTTCTTATCATTTAGGGTTTTTTCTGGGTACGACATGTGTAGTGGAATCACACGCGGCGCGGCACAGGTTATTTTTGCTGACGTAGGTGCGTCGGGTTCTAGTGCCTTCGATCACGAGGAAAAGCTGATCTGGACAAGGACATCATCAACTGTGAATGTGTGTATGAACGTGAAACTGAAGCGCACATGAGTTAGGTTGATGATCGACAGACAAAGCTCAACTTTAGTTGCCGTTCAAGCAATCCAAGCTTAATTGCCTAACAATTAGTTTCGGAAGGTGTGTTTTGTAAAACAACTTTCTAGATTGGCACGCTATACTAAACGACTTAAGTCACCGTGGACATTAAGAGTGACTTTAACCAGGTATATTGTAAATGTATGATTTCACATTTTTCAAAGATCCTACCACATATTTTGACACTTTCAAACTTTATTCACAGAGATTTCTAAAGAAATGATAAGGTGACGAACAGAAGCCCGTTTTTCAACTTAACACTATCACACAAATACAAGTGACTTGTCTGTTATAACAGTATCCTACTGAAAATGAATGCTAATAATTTGTGTGAGCAACTCTGAACGAATAAAGCGAATGGAAATTCATTTCACTTGGCTTAGAACTCCGAGCAAGAGGAACCAATAGAAACGTTAACAAAACGATATCCGGGCGGGCGGTTTAGTTGGTCACTAGAAGCTTTGCAAGTATGTTCAAGGATGACGATGAGGCCTCGTGGGCATGCGGTGATGACATTCGAATCAGAAGCCGATCCATTTATCAGTAGTGGCCTGATATATTGGAATTCTGATGGCGCAGTCGCGTTGTTTGTTAAGTTAACTTTAACCCTAACAATGGTACACACGAACCGAAGTTTCGAAGTAGTCCTTCTGCGAAGGCTTAACGGGCAGTTGCTGAAATCCACCCCAAAGGTCAAGACCAAATCCTATAACGCTGACTGAAGATTACCTTACAAGCTCATGATTAAAAGTCTATGTAACTTTAGAAAGGCCATGACTGATTTGTATTGCCACGGAGTTCTGTGGATGCTCATTCAGCGACTTACAGAATGCAGTCACCGTGTTGACAATCCTTCTTACTGGCTACCAGGAATGATGTCCTGCGATGTTCGGAAAATTCACGTGAGATTGTTTGCTTGTGTTCTCAATTCAAATCATTTACAGAGTAGGTTTTCACTGCCCAACTGTTTATATTCCCAAGAGAATTTCGTAGATGTGTTGGCCCTTTTCTCCTTGAATGGAACACTTTTGTACACCCGATATTCTTTCGGTTTCTAAGGTGACCCTCAATGGAAATTACATACCGTCACTCTCTACGACTGACATTTATTCTCTTAACCCCCGTACGGTGGACATACCGGTTTGACCATTTGTTTTGCCTTAAATCCAGAGCCATCTGGAAAACATCGACAAGTCTGATTGTGAGCGTCGCACCTCTGATCGGCCAGTACACTGGTGAACGCACCGTCTATGGTGACCTTATAAACTTTACACACAGACACCTACTGATAAATAATGATATTATGTGGTTGCAAACGAACATCAGCTTGTATAGAAATAACACCGAAGAAAAGTGGCTCACACTATATGCCAATGTGCAGAATAACCTAACGAGATTTTACATAGGTTTGTGAGTAAAGTCAGACTCATAATTGATAGAGTTACCAAACACTACTACTTGAAAGATTCATAAATATGGAACGGAATATCAACAGCATTCCAATTATCAACACTGGTGACGATAAACTCATAAGAGTACGGTTCGTATGCCGGGATACGTCACTCCCAAAAGCTCCGGGAGTATGACGTCGACCAGTATAGACTGAACTTGATGTGGTTTTCAGCCGGAGAGGCTGTAACAAACTGTTGTACTGCAGAACGAGGCCACGTGTTTTTGGCTAACTCTGAAGGATCTCATGTAGAGATTCATAGGTGTAGTTCCTGTGTTATACACTGAGATAAAGAGAGACAAAAATCAGGGAGTATGGAAGTGAAAATATTGTTACTTTTAAGTTGAGCAACACTCACACTTGGCATTCAGATAGACCTTTCAGCCAGTCGCTTTTAATAACAAGCAATAGACTCGAGTTTCGCTCTCATTAAAGCTCGTCGGCAGTGCATATCCTTACCACTGCCGCGATTTGAACTGAGGCCAGGCTTTCGTAAGGAAACACTGTTGGCCATTGCGCCATTGGCCTCACATTAGACAAATCTCCGACTACTCATCAGTAATCTAGAACGTTGCCTAGCAGGTTCAAGGAGGTCGGAGATTTTGACCTGTCTGTGAAGTCCTAATCGCAGGGTTACCGGTTGGAGTTAACTGGACAGCTACTGTGTCTCCTCCCAAAACGACCGGGCAACCTGATCATTGCTTACAAGCGAAAATGGTCGGGCTTTTAGATTTGACAATTCGGTCGTGCCTAATGTGAGGTCAATGGCGTGCCTAATGTGAGGTCAATGGCGCAGTGGTGAACACGGCTGCCCCATGAACGTGGCCAGAACGCCAAACCCGGCTGTGGCAAAAATATACATTTACTACCTTTAGTTTATCAGTGTTACTTTGTAGGCTTCGAAGTTGCGCACATTCAGAAAAAATTGTAAACGATACCCGAAACGTTTTTGTACATGACTAAACGTCTATTAGCGCTGGGGTAACTAACGGCTTGCCCTCACCGATGAAGCAAGAGAATTAGAATGTTCGTTTTCAGATATTTTGGAAGTTTCATCCTGCATCGCTTTTGGACTGCTTTGCCTCAATGGTGTTTTGAGAAAGTTGGCTTCTGGCGATGTTTTTCTGTCACTTGGTGCTTTGTCAGTTAGAAAGGTTCTTACAATTTGGTCCACCGTTTGATCATCCGAGTAATTGTTTGCCTGTAAGTGATCAGTAAGCTCATTATTATGGAAAACACTCAACTAATAAGAACTTATAAAAAGTTGCGTTACAAAATGGTATACGCGTAATTATAAAGGCAACAGTTGAGACTAATTGATGGTCCACACTAGGATACACATCAGAATTTTCAATACACAGGGTGTCGGATGTTAGTACCCTGGAAACATGGTGTCCATTTAGAATTTCCAGTTGACTCTTAGGTACGGTAAAACTGGATCGTGGACAGCGCGATCGGATGGTCGGTCCCCTGTTTGTATGTCCCCCATAGGACATTGAATCGTGATGCAGTAAATTACAAAACGAGTGGTCGAGGCATTTAGTTGATCTATTGGTCAGTTAAATAAGGCGGGCTGAGTAATTCTGCAAATAATGTGCAATGCTAACATCCGATTAGATCAAGTAATTGCATTCATCAAACAGTCAACCTGCGCAGAGTGAAACCAAATCTCCCGAATAGTCAGTTGAAAAACCTTTCACTCTGGGCGACAGACCATTAACAAAATCTAACGACTCCGTGCATGCGAGCAACACGCATCAGCACAACAAGAATGGACGTCTGGGATTGGGCTAACAGCAATATGGAGGGACGGGAGACGGGACAAACTACGCTCAGTGACATCATCATGAACACCCATTAGACGTGGGAAACCGGGAGATAATTTTGTCAAACGTAACCTCCATGGTGCATCGGTAATAATGGGTTCCTCGTATGAGGCAGGATATCAAACGAGTTGTTCGAATAAATCGAATGATCGACAGGAGAAATTGGATTTCTATTGATAACCATTCACTCGTTCATTCATTCCTAGCAGCTATGGGCCTGATCAGAAGGCATTGTGGCTCGGGTCACTGCTTACCACAACATTGACGTAGAACAAACTAGAATAAAAGGAAGACAATTTGACCGAGAGGAGATGGAGTGACAAACGCGCTAAGCAGAGGAAGCAGAAGCGGTATGAATACAGACACGACGCTGTCTACGACATGGTGCCATCTCGAGTAGTGGTTCCAAGGGGTGGTTTGAATGAGCGGAAGAACGCGCGCGTACTTTGTTCACATGAGCAGTCGGGGCTTTCATAGTTTGTGACCACGTTATCGCATGACCACCCCGTGGTTTTAGCGAACGCATGGTTGTCTCCGTAACTAGGGCCTGGTGAGTGAAAGGCTCGGCTGGCACACAAAGTGCGTGACCTGAACATTACAGACTGCGCAATCTGATTGGTTGACCAGTTCATTGCAAGTCTCGAGCGTTCCGAAGGACGCGTCGGCGAACGGTCACATTGTTTGCGTAATCAGCCCACTTGATGTGAGTAGATTTGTGGGAACAACTACGGTTAAAGGCAGCAAGTCTGCTGATACCATCGTCGCGAACAGACCACGCATCCGATTTGAAGCGAACGCACATAAACTTATACAGTTTCCTCCAATGACATCCGGACGTCTCTTTGGTGCCACTTATGACGCACGTTCGTAGAGATGGCACGTGACTGCCGTTTTCAGTGAGATCTCGTCAGCAATACAGGAGACTGACGAGGTTGCACTAAGCATGTGAAACTGTCCACAATCTTGAACGGATTGTATTCAATGAAGCGAGTGGTGGTTGAAATGTCCCCTTCAAGCGACAACGCTTTGAATTTTAAGGGTACTGAACACGTCTCGTGCATACCAGCCCTGTCAGTCACCTTGCTCAGCATTGCTCGCGTGTGTTTATTAGAGGGGATGGAAAAGACAGTGTCGTCCACATACTCCGTGTTGACTAACATAGCGCCAGGAATAAACGCAATGCCACGCTCACTGGATTCTTCAAGTGTACCACCTAGAAAATCTTCCATCACGAACTTGAACGGATCGGGGTTGATGGGACACACCTGGTGCATATCGCTAGAATGAATGTCCATCCGGGGCGATTGTTCATAGACTATCACCCCGCTGGCATGGTGAGCATACAATAACCCTCAGACTTTCACTTCAATTTTTTTCAACCGTTCTGTGGAGAATACGATTTCGGATAATGTTACGAGCAACCGATTCAAACGCAATCTTCCGGTCTGAAACAATCATTACCGGAACGAGAGCCGATTCTCCGAAACCCGTCGCATCTTAGACATGTGGGCAATACACGCTTCAATGTGTCGGAACTGTACCTGTTCTCAACATAATTGACGTTTTCTGGTTTAGTGAACCAACTGAATGTACGGCAATTGAATAACCTGATTACAGTGCATACTAGAGTGTTGTCTCTGTGACTGTCCCATAGACTTCGAGCCTGCTATGTGAAAACGGAAAGTGTCGTTGATATACATCGATCCTGAGGCACCCCATCGGTTTCCTGAACCATCCGGAGGTGTGTTTTGTTAGTTCCGATATCAACCTCTCCTTGTTGTTCGTGAAGAGAGGAGGGTAGGAGATATTAAATCCAAAGGCCTTGCTATGCTTCAATAGTTTGTGTACAAGGGCCACATCTTCTGCACGGTCCGGTTGAAGCTAGCTGAACTGCTCTCCAACATGTTCAGCCAACCCGTCCAGTCGGTGTGATTGGTTTGTGGCAAGAGACTCATCTTTTCGAACATGATTTCACTTACACAGAACCGACGGCCAGCACAACCACAAACCTGGAAAAATAGCTACCTACCATTCCCACATAAAAATGCTCGCTTCCCCTATTTCGACTGTACGACCAACTGATGCTCGCGGTCTTTCTGGAAGCATTTAGTCAATTTGCGTTTATGTTCCCAGCAGCTGTCATCATGTTCAGAGCTAGGTGGTGTTGAGTGACGCTTATTCGTAGGTTGATTTGACGTGACGGAGATCCAATTTTATCGCAAGCGCACAGTTCCTTCGTGAAGAACCTTTTCACAACAACATTCCACAGCTGTTGAGATTTGTTCACAGGCTTTGTTAGGTTTTCTCACCCGACTCCAACTGGACAACTTGCTCACCATTGTCACCAGGAAGACGTTGTTTACACTCTGGTCGTTCGAATGCTAGTTGCTTCTGTTGCATTTATGAGTGTTTGCTCTCTGATCAAATGACCGAATGAGAGGTGTATGCATCTTGGCCTAATCTGCGTTCAGAAGATTGTTGCGAACTGCACGACAGTTTTCAACAGAGTGTTCCCCCCTATGGTTGATTGTTGTGTGACCAACTTGTGTTCACGGGTGAAGTTCACATGGCGATTTTCATGTGACATGGTGCTGTTGCCTTTGTTGTAATGCGGCAATTGAATTATGTGGACCTCGAGATTTGCACAGATGCACCAGTCTTTGATAAACAGATTTGGGAATAACACAACGTTACGAGTAAGTTGTAATACTCCTGAGGAAGGCTACTCGAGGTGGTTGAAACGTAGATTATTACAACTTGCTCGTATCGTTGTGTTATTCCCAATCTGTTTATCAATAACATGTTAAACACGACGCCCAAACTGTTCAACTCCATTCGTATTAAATTTGGTGCGAGTATCTTTCACCAATCTTTCCTCATCACTGTGAAGGAGTTGTGCTTAGGCGCTTGATACGAAATCTTGTCACTTGTCATTCGGGCAATTTTGACTCTACTAGGCATCCAATTCACCGGCTAATATGGTAATGCCTCAACATCTGGTCCAGAGCAGAATGCCAATGACGTCGTCGTAAAATTCGCTTTTGGTAGCTTCCACACAATTATCAACTGAAGTGTATACCGGCGTGCTGAACACGTAACGGTTTTTGCACTTTGCGTCGACACATTTTCATTTACGTACAAGTGACTGCTCATTGATATTCACTCAGGCGAACGACGCTCTGCTAAGGAACTCGGTACGACTTTTAGTTCAGCTTGATTAGGAAGTACATCATCGTTGTTACCGTAGACTGTAAGAGAGAAGATCCTTGGCCAATAGTTATCTCGGGGTGAACTCAGGTTATGTCATGTTGCTAATGTTTTAATCTACCTTCATAATTGACTCTTTATAAAAACGCTTAACAGTTGAATGAAGTGAATTCCTTAGTGTTCTTTCGGAATACGTGTAATGGCATGCTTAATAAAATTGACAGTTTAGATGAGATACAAACAGTCCGGTGAACAGAGGTCAAGACTGCTGGAGTAATCTCTCAAGAAGAATGTGGCAAGTGAAATTCGACGGTTGAATAAGTGTAGTCCGAAATTTTTGCAGCTGCTGACTAATATCACCAATTATATGATTACGTTTTAGAAGCAGTTTGGGTACTCAAAGATTTTTGAACTCTCTGAGGTGGACTGCGGCTAATCTTTGATGCTCTGTAGATAGAAGATGTTTGAAGAACAATTCTGTGTTACCTATTGTTGGTAGTGGATGTACTTCTGGTTTCATGCTACAGCGTTCCTGTCAGACAGCGTTTATGTGTCTTGGATACAAATGGAAAATATTGAAAATAAATTGTAGTACGTGCACAGTATTATGTCCTACATAGAGCTATATATATGTTGTACTGTTTACTTTGCTTACGTAATTCATGCTTTTGGTGGTTGACATATGCAAACTGAAAACTACGCTATTTCTCGAAGCCCGCCAGCCTGTTTACACTGTGCACTGAATTTTAAGACGTACAGGTTGGCCATGAAAGACAATTCATTTCAGCGTATTATAGAAATTGCCTGTTTCAGCTAGTACCTCCCCCGTTAACTAGGCAGCCCTCTAAAAAAATAAGACGGACCGGATACTTCAAGAGTTTCCTCATTGAATATGGTACAACTGATCTCACGTATCCTCTTAAAACACCGCAAGTTCCTTCATTCTACCTTCAAGATTTCCATTTGTAGCTACTTCTAGGTAGATAAAACCCAGATTCATTGCAGTAGTCCTTCTAGGACACCTCATGATAGATATTTGTTTGTGCTGTCTTGTCCTGGCTTCTAAATTAAAAGCTGTCTAGAAAGCTCAAATCGCCGTTAATTTAATTGTCATCCGAAAGAGAGGAATCAAGATGTGTAAAAGCTGGAAGAATATGAAGTATATTGAAGCGATCGTCAACAGAATGAAGATATCACCTACATAACACATGTACGATCGGGCATTACAGATCGAATTTAAGGTTTTGCTTTTTATTTCTGATGTATACATTTTTCCCGAATTATAGCCCACAGGGCTATACAATGACGTGAAAATAATATGTTTATCTGAAAGTCATCCATACTGAGTTTGAATGGCTTCCGTGTAATAAAGAAGGGTTTATACAACAGTGTGTTCCCGTCGGGTCTCGTGGACACTGATTATCTCAAAGAGAGTAGATATACGCATCGATTGCTCAAGTTAATTTCGCTTAAATGGGCGATGTCCTGCACTGTTTGCGAAACATTGTATGCACTACATTACATCTGACTTCGAAATACGTTCACAGAGAGTTCATTCTATTCATGTGTACGTTTAAACGTCACGCCAACTCGAACAGTACTGGGTTATTTTACCTTAGCCAGCCGGAGATCTAGACGCGGGTGTATGATAGCTTATTGTGCCATCAACTTGGGCCTGAATTTTGCCCGGCTAGCTCCGTAAAATTTTCAGATCTACCCGACTGTTAGTTCGTTTGCGCGACACGAAAGTGTATTGCCCGCCAGATTGAAACAATTTAAGGAGGAAATGTCTAGTTTAGAGCCTAGACTTCTTGACAAAACACGCTTGCAATGAGTAAGTGTGTATTCGATAGGTCGCTTACACTGTGCACTATAAATCGGATACAATTGGATTAGTACAGCTGACTTTCAGCAAAGTTCCTTGAAATAAAAACTGGTCCGCAGACGACAACAACAGGTCCAGAAACAGGTAAACTGTCTTATGTTAGCACGGATTCTACATCAGCACTCTCAGTATCTACAACATAAAGTCGCCAGGACAGGCGTGGTCGAGAATTTTATAGGTTAACACAGGTTGCGGGTTATGTCAACGTCTTTTAAATAGTGTTCATCACCGTGTATTTTTTCACTCAGTCAGTTTCAGACAGCGAATGTGTGGTGAACAATGTCGAGGAAGGGGTTACCAAAAGCTTTAAAAAACTTACTTTCGATTGCTGTTCAAGTGGGTAACTGATGTGGTTGTCATTTTCGTTAGTGGATATTTGGGGCCTTAGACAGTGTTGATGGGTAATTCAGCATCTAAGAATGACGTGGATGAAATCGTTGCTTCAGGAAGGATGTGCCCAATGTTACAGGTTTATAGGGAATGCGCACAAGAACCGCCTGAATAAAATGCGACGAGACCTGAGACTATGATGTACTCTAATAAGGTTTATGAAATTGTTTACCCAGTCAAGATGGATTAAACAAATGGTTGTTTCCTGTGTCTGTGTTTAAACACGATTGATGAACTTCCACACTGTTGATTTTTAATTACACTTGATTAATTCTCTCTCTCGTCGACCATGGATGCAAACCCAGAGACAGAGGTGGGCTGAAGTATACACATTAGTGTCAACCGTTTTGGATTACTCACGTTTTGTTACGTGATCAAATATGACCCTCTGATTGGCCTTCTGGGGTGGCCCTTAAGTGATCCCTTCCGTTGATCGTTGGCCCTTTTTAACTGTCGATTGTTATTTTCACCCGACTTGCTGTAAACTCTCGTGTGCAGTCAAACATCTTTTTTCAGATAAGCGAGGGTATTGATAGAAACCAGCTTCATTTGTACGTAAGAGACACACTGCACATGAGATATTGATGCCATACTGTCATAAATCCCTCATGTTTCGCCTGCTCGTTTGCACGTCAAACGAGTACACCGTTGTGTTGTCCTCAATACTTCGTTTTGATCCATTTAACTCCACGTAGAGAGAATACAAAACCGGAGCTAAACACAGTCCCCCTGGTTAATTGGTACTAGTGTTGGACTTCAGTGGAAAAGTGGGGTCATGCATAAACATCTTTTTGAGACGAGATTTGCAGTATATGAAAATACGTTGAGGTTCATACACGTTTGCAACATCCACCAGTGGTACAGAAAGCTTTGAATGTTTGAAGGTTTGTTCGATTTTTTTAACAGAACAGTTTTTATCAGCTTACTTTATTTTACGCAGGTTTTCTGGTAAAACAAGTGCATCCATTTGAATAAGCACAACTTTTCCACGGTTTGGACAGTATTCTGTACCCTGCTTTTCTTAAATCGAACAGTCTTCAGGCGTGACTCGTTACCGCAGGAACAAGTAGCTGGCGTTCTGTGCAGAGTGCTGCAGATGTGTAATAGCTTTTTTGGGATTACTAAAACAGATGTGATCAGGTGACACAAGTAAATGTTCCCTTTCCAGATTTCTTTGATTCTTCCCTTATGTTTTAACATTCCCGTGGCAGGTGTTGAGAAAGTGCAACTTCGTGAGACCTTTAAAAAATTATTCGTGACAAAAATACAAATGTAAGCACCCTGTGGTTTCAATTCTAGGGTAATCGGCACAATGTCACTATACAGGGTTGTTAGAGGTGACGTGAATAAAACCACCACTTTTGTTGTGGTTGTTCGAAAATACCCACTGAATTCATGAGAACAAGAGAATAGCAAACAAAATTTGTTTTCCGCATTTGGTCATCAGGTTAACTACAACACAATAAATATGAAAACAGTGACTAGAGTGAGTCAGAAAAACGGTCAATACAGGTTATGGACGGCGTGTTTGTTATCAGTTGTGCAGTCACTGTTCCAAATCGTGGGTTTAATTGGTTGTGGATCTGATTGATCAGCCTGACCTTTTGCGTTCAGAAGAAGTTCGTGCAAACACCTGACCTCCTCTGGATCACAATCAATTGAACCCACGATTTGGAACAGTGACTGCATAACTGATAACAACCACGCCGTCCATAACCTGTATTGACCGTTTTTCTGACTCATTCTAGTCATTGTTTTCAAATTTACTGTGTTGTTATTAGCCTGATGACCAAACGGAGAGAAAACGTTTTGTTTGCTACTCTGTCGTTCTTTTGTTGTAGATTTTATTACTCTGCTGATAAATTTACTCGACTTACACTCAGACAGGTGATGATCAGGTGCTTACTAGATGGGCAAACATCTGAAAAAGCCAACGGGTGCTGCTTTGAAGTAAACAGATTCATAATCCAAAATTATCGGCTAGTTTCCAACCATTTTTGTGGATATCAAGACCTCACGGTAGAGAGATTGTTGGAGATGGCGTTCACATACATTTGGGTCTGCATTATTCACTGGAACTGTTTACGGTGAATTACTTATCATGAGCTCCCGTTACCAGCATTGCGCTGCAGTTAAACGTGAAATGAATTTAGGTTTATCATTCTCCCTGAGCACCGTTATTGCCGTTTTTCGTAGGATAATTGCACTTCTCATCATCGTTGGTACATTCGCCGGTGATCTCTAGCGATGTGTTTCCCCAAAAATGCGGTGTAAAAGTTTGTAACGTCTATTTTGATGGCCTAAGCAACTCTAGAAGTAGACAGATGCCCATCATTCGTTTTTTAAAAGTAACGTGTGATACTCCGGTGCGGCCAATGATCTTACAAGACAAACACCATGAGGTATGTCTAGGTAGCGGTCACTGTGATTAACCCATCTAGCAGAGACTGGCTTTTTTGACTGTGGCTACCTAATCTTAACCGATCAGTTTGTCCACTGAGTGATTTGTATCACCAGACTGGTAATCCTTCACTCTGATATTGTAGACATAATCATACACGGTCCCAACGACTATCGGCACTTAGTGCATGTGGTTACGGTTAAAATTTTGAAAAATAAATGTATGCCTAGTCTGTGTTATGAAGGATATTGCCCCCATCTTATCGTTACTCATATTAAGTTTGACATCACGGCAGTGGTATGTGCACTCACGTCATGTGATTTTCAAAGGTTCCGATGTCCAACTGCTATTTTCGAGTGATGGGAGATGACGAAATATACTCACTTCTGCATCAGTTACGTCTCATTATGCTACGAAAGTTGATAATCAAGGGAACGTTTGATAATTTCTTCGGGGTTTCCAGTTATGCTCATATTAACGCAACCCAATCTGGTAAGACGCAGCACAAATTGGCCTAACCACGGCAAATCCCATGTGACCTCAGTTCCTCTGTCTATGTGATTTCAATTAAAACACTCCTGATGAAAACTACCCGATGTGGTTGAAACGTAAAGTATTTCAACTTGCTCGTAACGTTGTGTTATTTCCAATATGTTCATCAATAACATGTTAAACACGACGCTCAAACTGTTCAACTTCATTCGTACTAAATTTGGTGCGGATAACTTACAAATCACCATATTATTTTGTAAGACACGTGTTAAAACTTTTAGTGAGAGTTATGTTCATATGAGTAATTCATATGATGGTGTGTTTAATGTGCACAGTTTTTTTATTTGGTGGATAATGGTGTGATACTTCAGTCGGTGTACAAGTTTCCTGTTTAGCTATCGGGCTGTCCGTATATCCAATAAAAGCTTATGTTTACTACCATGGATAACTTTGTTACAGATTAAGTAAAGTCGCCACGGAATTAACAGTATGCGCTTTTCCACTGACAGCGTTAGGGTCAAGAAGAGCAAAAGTGGGCTGTTCAAGACTGCCGGAAAACCTGTCAAAAATAAAATCCTTCAACAGAACGAAAAAATACCGCAAAAGCTGATAGATAGTCGGGACCGAAATTTAAGTTGTATGCACGTTCCAAAGCGTGCCCGATTTTCACAGCCTGCATTCCTATGAGTCTCCGTACATTTATTTATTTTATGGCCCCGTTAATGGTACGTTTCAGAAATTAGTCAGTAGTATTCTTGAAAAACACAGCCGCACTATCCGCCAGGATTCCAGTAGGTCTGGGGTGGTAGGTGTGGACATAAAGTCCTTTTTTTAACCCGAGATACAAAGTGCAGTCACTCGCTCGCCCATTAATTCTTAACGGCTAACGCTGACCGGGAAGTACTGTAGCTTGTGTCAGCGCTCACCACAACAGTTATTGAATAACCTTAAAGAAGAAGAGTTTACCAAGGGGATAAAAATGTGTAAAACAGATGAGGGACATCAAAACTTTTGTGAACGTGGACGCAGATTGGACTGTAGCACACTACCATCTTGAATATTATTTATGGCCGGAGTTTTCAGTGATCATGAGAATCCCCGCTTGGAAGGTGACACCTACACACCACACGATAAAAAAGTAAGCACCTCCATATTTTTTAAACCGTCTTTTTGCTTGATCACCCACCGGTTTTACCAAACTGCTGATAATTCAATTACATGATGACCGGTGCACTTAAGGATCTTCTGACGTGCGGGTTGTATTGTCGAACCATCGTAGACTGTGCGACCTGATTAGCCGACCCTCTGGTCGTTTGTCTCAAATGTTCCGGAATGTGCAATGATGAAGAGCTCTGCTGATTACATGGATGATTCACTTGATGTGAGCTAAGTGGAAGGGGCAAAAATGGTTGAACTAAGTAGGCCTTTTGACATACTACCTCACGACAAGATACGCTCTGAATCATAGAAGAAACAAAAGGCTTACACGTAGTGAATATATTGGAGTCGTCTGGCGTTAGTAAAACTATCAAGTTATAAAGTTCATATTTTCCTTTTGTGTGGGTACATCCGTTTATTTTAAGTTTTCACTGGTTTTGTGCATTTTTCTGGGTATCTTCGACAAGTAGGCTTAATATTTTTTATTCTTCTTTGGAGCAATCCCTCTCAATCTTTACTGCTGCCTCCATTGTGCGCAGAAGAAGAGTTGCAAATTTCAACTGTTCATTTTTCAGTACGTGATAAGCACTAACCAACTGCCTTACTTTTTACTTGCCACAACTGATGGCAAAAATGTAAGTTAGGCCCTTGCTTACCCTTGTATAGAACAGAGGAACACGAGTTTGGCATATGACTAATGGCCACACAGAACGTCTTTCTTGAAAGGTAACTGTGATCCCAGAAGGCATCCAAATACATGAATGCTACGGAGTTTGGGTTAAAACCATGTTTCTGGAATGGTTCAAAAACGGGATAAGTATTTAAATCCTTCCAGGTCCAATTCCAACGGCTGTAACCAACAGACGAAAAGAAATTGGCTTCTGCCCACTTGGCGCCACTCAGGGATGTGTCAAGGAAAAAGTATATGGAACTCTTTAGTACGTTAAGCATTCATTACGGGTAATTTGTTGCACGGCTGAAGAAAGCGTCACTAATGCTATGGCATGCAATATGTAGCAGACAAACGGGCAAACGTTCACACAAGTTAGACTGGTGGGAAAACACCGTTGCAACCTGCAGTCTCAGGGAATTCACATGATCATGGATCACATGGCTTTCGTGGCTGAGAAAGCCGAAAGTTGGCTTGGGCACGCTTACGATCGTAACAAAGCTAGTCTCAGTACAAACAATACAGCTCTTCTCTTGTCATCTTCATGAACGCTGAGTACTTTACAGTTTCTGCTGCGTTAGCGTGTTGAACTACCGTAAACGGGTTTACGGGCGACTGGCGCTGAATGCCGGCAGGCTGAAGAACAACCAATATGGATTGTGCTCGCCGTGTGAATGTTTGAATAAATTGCTGTAAAATAAGGTGGTTAAATTTCCATTAATCATTCCTATTTTTTTCAACAGCCTTACTAATTGTAACAGCCTTGTTCTATTACTTTCACAGCAGCTACCTTTCCCACGCGCCAACTTAATCTGCTGGAGTTAGCAAGGTTGGTTTGCATTTTATTCTGAAATCTTTTAAGTACACCAATATCTAACTCGTTTTAACATAGTTTCGAAAGCTAATTTTATGTTGCTTCTAGTAAGTTATTACATAATATTGACTGTGTACTAAACTTTTTTTTACTACTTCCAATGCATTTTTAAGACTCTGTTTGCTGCACGAAGACGAACTTATTATCACAGTATGAGAAACAGTCTTTCGTAGATTTCACATGGAATCCAGGAATTCTTTAAAGGATTCATGACTACCACCGATGAGGTTATTGGGAACGTTTTCAAGAGGATATCCCAGAAGTTTCACACTAACTTGACTCCTTCTCGGTCGGTGTACTTATTCTGACTGACATTTTTAAATTATTCTTTCGCCTTTGATATAACCATGTACATGTTAAACATTCACACCTCATAAGAGAGTCAAGCTATTTCATTTACAGTTCTTAGTTTTCTGATGGGTTGAAATGTGACAATATTAGCCTTCTTGGAACGGTTGTTTTCCAGTAATCAATGTATAGCGGTCACCGATGGTGTGGCTTCTCCAAGGATCCCAACTGAAACAGTGTATTCTTGCTTGTCCGTTCTGTACACATGATTTTGTGTACGCCTGCTATAGGAGGCCTGATATGAACTTGTTGGAACTGATCCAACAAAATACAACCCTGTCAGTTAGCACTATCAACAATCGATCGACGGTGAAAAGCCAAGTCTCAGCGCGTTGACTTCGTATATTATTACCGACCCTGGAAAATAGAGAGTACAGAGAGGCGCGTCAAGCTAGCGAGGCACGGAGCGAGTTGTGTGATAGCCCCGGGACGGATGTTACAAATTGTGTAGCTTGACTAAAACAAAAGTAGGTACAAAATCAAAATCATAGAAAATGTACAGATGAATGCGACTATCAAAATATCGTTTATTATAGTCGCTACAAACTGAGTGCCGCTTTCTTTGTCCATGCAATTCCTGATCAGAAAGGATGTTTCAACTTGTAAGTGGACGGGGGTCGAGAGCATACCCACTTGTCCACTACAAGTATGCTACAGGATAAAAGCCTTAGGCCAAACTTCATATTAACTCCGAAGGGCAAAGATTTTGAATGTGGTGGTACTGCAGTACCATCATGATGCAATCCGACTGATATTCAGTACTTTTATTTTGGTCGTCATGCCCCCTGCCGGGACCCCAAAAAGTATAACGGTGCGCCGGCTCTCATTGTCGAATTCCTAACGCTGCCAGCAACTGGCCGATGATTGCTGCAGCAATCATGACGCCATGGCGTCATGCGCAGCCGGGAACCTAATTGACGTGTTGGCTGACGGATGCTACACCGTTAGTGACGGACACAGATCACTTAGCCGGGGAAGGGCAAGCGACGTGTGTAGATGCACAAAAAGGACGGTGCAATGAAGATTCCTCAATGGCAAATCGTCGAAAGTGTACAACGGTATTTAACGCTTTGTACGGTTCCACGATTTCCATAGTTTGCACCTTAATGTATAAAATAACAAGTATGCAAAACGGACACCGTGATGTAAATGAATATGCGTGAGGATTGAATACCTATTCATAAACATACGTACATATAATGTACATATATGGTAGGCACAAACAAATTTATTTTCTTTAAGGAAAACACTTACAGCAGAGAAATTTACTCCACAGATTGAATGACAATCAGGTGATGAAGAAGTATGCGTGTGTGACTTGTGATTTTTCCAGTATCCTCTTGCTATAAACAGGCGTTGAAATCAAACAATTATAAAAATTATCCAATTACTTGTAGGATTGGTAAAGTAGGAATATGGTGTCTTATTATCGATCGTGGCTGTTAACAGAAATAATTAGTCTCAATTATTTACTACTCTTTGCATTCTGGACTTTTTGATAATGGGCACTCAATTGTTGTTTCACTAGAATTTGAGATGTAACCCTTGTTGGCAAGAGAGGTGAGCCTTTCAATATTACATCAGTTTGACCATAAAACATACATGTATTCTCCCTCTTGTAGACCTTCATTTTTTACTCAAAGAATAAAAGGAATTCCATGTACTTCTTATTCGTATGATCGGTGCATAGCGTCCTTTCAGGGCAACTATAGACGCTCTTTTCTATGCAGTTAAACACATTGGTAGTTGAGTGTTTTGAGTGGACTGATTATCAAGTTTATCCACTTCATGTGATATTTAACAATCGGCTTTTTAATAGTACTTCATTCTAAAGTAACGTGTAAGCAATGTCTTGATACTGCAACTAAGCTGTTTGGCGGGTGTCCTCATTCATTTCAGCCATTCATGGTGTGACCAGTTGCTCAGTGGGTCAGTGAATGGGAGGCTGAAGCATTAATTACAAGCTCTTGAGAATTCTACATCTCGATGGGCAAGATCTCGAGTCCCTTACTAATGGACCGAAACCGGAGAAAAAGTCGCAACACCCATCCTGAGGGGATAATGCTGTCCAGTCCAGCTTCCAGAATTGCCACGGAGGTCGTGGAAGCAACACAGGCAGGTATAGCATTCTGGCCCTTGTAAAAGCGTGATGAAGGAGGCCATGTTCACTTTCGGACCTGCTACGCTGGACCTCCAGTTTATGGAGTGACCTCTCAGTGCCGTGCTACTCCCGATGTCGAACAATCAGTTGAATTCAATATCAATGAGACTACCGCCAAGTCAACCATGAGCCAACGATACTCTTGAGTGTAAGTTCGGAGAAGTGGTTTTTACTTCCTAAGGCGAATTTCAACTTTCTGGGCTCTTAATGGCACGACGTTACACAATCTCTAAGACAAGCCTTTTGGGGTTAAATTGGCCAAATCAAAATTCCCTTCTCATAATGCGGTCAGACTAAACTTTCGTGGATTCGAAAACTGCAGGAAGTACACTGTTGGAAATTACGTTTGAGTAACGTCAGGATGCCTCCAGCTCCCTTACGTGCGCCTCAACGCTACGAGAGCTCGGGAAACGAAGGTCCCCAAGGCCTTCTCAAACGGAACCGTCTGCAGCAGGTACGGCATTCAAACAGAGGCATGTATGGGTAATCTTGAACTTGCCAGCAATAAACTCCAGTTAGTTTAATTGATACGAATTGAATAGAATGCTAAGATCATTCAATAATATAGAAGACTCGTTGTCAATGTTCGCAGTGTGACACCTTTTGACACAATCAGAAAACAATAACAACGAGAAGATAGTCAGAGATATATATCAAAAATAAAAACGGAGCTAAGAAGTGAATCTTTGAGTGCCCTGTGGAAGTTACGCCTGCCGATGGAAAATGCACCGTTTAAGCACACCTTATACAGACGATTTGAAGGTATGACTATAGGCAATGAAGGAAGCTGCAACGAACCCCACAGTAAAATAATTAATTGATTAAAACAGCGTGGTCCGCCGTGCCAGTTTTCTCAACAAAGTCAAGGTATATAACATCTCTGCAATTGTTTTGATCAGCTGTTTTAGTCCAGCGAGCAAAGGCTCTCGAAATAATCATGATACGATGACGTCCCTTACGAAAGCTATGCTGTGTGTTGGAGACGTCTTGACGGATGCGATATCCATAAAGCGAGTCATGCGAAAGCTACTATATAAACGCGGCGCATGAGCAATCACTAGAATGATTATGCTATCCACCGCCAAAAACGGGTGTGGGTTTGCTGAGTTTCCAGCCAGTAGGTATTGTTTTCTGAGGGCCAGATTGCTTGGACCGTAACCCAATGGGTCAGCAGGTCTATCAGTCGTTTTGTGCGGAGCTTTCAGGGAGGTACCACCTGTTGATTTTGTCAAGGTTTGTTGCGTTATTTCGAGATTGCTGAGGTTTGCTTGATGTTGAAAGGTGGCCCTACGATCTATTCTCTTCCCCAAATGAGATACATTACTCCTCCCTGTTTTTACAAAACCTACTTTGACCGTCCCCCTTACCCCTATTCAGTCCAAGCCCTGTAAACTTCCAAATACCGAAATTATACATTTTTCTTCCATATTTTTCCTTGAGTAACTTATGATTCCCGTCGTTTCTCGATGCGTGAACAGTCGTTTTGCTCTGACCAAACCAATGACCACTTGTTTGAGAGAGCTCAAACCGTTTTATTGCCCACCATTGTTGATCGGTGCCTGGTTGTTAATTTGTTGTGCGGGCACTTTCTTTGATTTCTGAGGATTTTCACATTCGAGGTGAGAGACAATTTTCTTGTACATTGATTCAATTAGTACCGTATTAAATCCAGTTATTACGAGCGCCTTCTCGTTAACCGTTTAGAGGATAGATTATCTCTGTCGTTGAATATTAAGAGGCATTTACTGGATCAACAGATTACGCGTAACTCGGTGTGAACTTGAATCGTTAGCAAACGATCCAAAAGTAGATTTAATGGTCACCTTTGGACTTCAGTACCCCGTGCACTTCCAAAGATGTCGCTATTTTTAGGGTATGCTCGGGTGCGTGGCTACGTGGGTGACTTCGATGCATGCCCCGTCTATTTCTTGAAAATAGCGCGAACTTACCGGCAGCTGCGCAACTACTAGCAGTCGTCTTCTATCATGAACATTCAGTGGGACGAGGGACAGTAACATCCTCCTACGAGTGCATTTTCAAGGAGCTACATGGTTAATTTTCGTCTACTCCTCGGAAGTTTCGGCAAATATTAAGTGCTGGTCTTATATAGCTGGTGCCACAAGTGAAGTCAAATAAAAAGCCGACATGATCAACGAGTCCGTGTGGTGCGGTTGTTCAGAAGTTGTCAAATAACAACTTTACGTCTGGGAACATGCAGTCCAACAACGACGGATTATGGCCAGTACGTCACCTACTGTGTCCGCAGACGTGCTTCAGAGAACCTAATGACACGTGTGGGTAGAGTTTAGTGAATTCAAAGAGTCACCATGAGACCCAACCCGAAGTTTTATGCTGCTAGATTCCGCTTTCACTTTCAATTAGAAGCACCCAGAGTTGCACATCTATCCCCTAGGTGGCACAAAGTTGGATAGCACATACAGTAAATAACACATGATCGCATCAAAGACTTTCTGAATCGTCGGATATAGTGACAATGGTCGGAGTCCCCCACGCAATGCGTTGCACAGAGAGAGTCGCGCACTCGTCTTGCACGCTAGTCAACTCTTGCTCTACTTCAGATAGGGCCCTACGAGAATTGCACGCAGTCTAAAATTTTTTGGCTAGCATCGTCTTTTACTTCCATAGTAGCTTGTAAATCATAGGGCGTTCGTAACTTTCTCTCAGACACACCACAAGTACAGCCAAACGGTTCTTCTGTTCTGGGCTGCCCAGCGGTAGTTCCACAACGTTCATCGCACAGAATGTTTGATCCAGCTATCTCTCCCGATTTTTTATGAGCCGTCTGATGACAATGACAGGAAGTTTTCCCTCCTCTCCGGCTGTTATAGTCAGAGTCCACACATGCAAAGCAACAGAATCTCTGTACGTGGTATACGTTGACGTACCAAGGAAGAATTCACTCGACCACAGGAATTGCTCCCAAGGAACCGTTCTTCTTACAACAGTAAATTCAACGTAGTCCGGAGGCATATCACCTGCTGCCAGCCTTTCGTTCTCATATATTTAAGTTGACTTTAATTCCTGCTGGTTGACTTTCATTTACCAGACGATTTGGTTTCTTCTGCGGTCCTTCGCACCGTCATTACATTCCTATTTGTACTTGGTCGTATTAGCATGATTTGCCGGTCTCAAAACCTATAAAATTGGTTAGTATATTAATAACTTCAGCCGTAGTTTCGTTTCTCACAGTTTTGTTTTATTCTGCTAAACGCTTCAGTGGAAGCAAACCTGTTGCTTATACCCTTTTCTACTCTGGATTCGACTGCCGAGTGCACTGGGAATCCACTCGGCCGTTGGCAGATTCCGTAACTGAATACTCAAGTTTCGACGTAACAGCAGATGCTGTGGTGGTTGGGGGTTTCTCCCAAAGAGTCTGCTGAAACAACTAATCAGCCTTTTTTCGAGATCGTTGAGAAGTGGTTGTGAATGTCGGAATTTTGTTGCGAAATTTAAATTCTCCGGGTTCGATCGCGTAAACCATTATCCGTTGCACGAAATTCGCACACATTTTCACTCACTGCATCACACTTTGTACGTCGCATGGGATTCCGGCAGCTTCGGAAGGAAGTGTTGCGGAAGTAGTCCAGCAGGCAGGTGACTAAGAATAATACAACCTCAGTGAAATTTCGTTCATCTCTCTCACCCGGTGAATATGAGCACTTCAAACTTCCCAGTTGTTGTCACCATGTTCAATGGATCACACCGTATCTGCAGGCAAGATTTTATACTGAAACTATTTGTTTTCAACATTAGTGTGATTAGGCGGTGACTGTTGATTTCGCAGGTGTTGCACTTGAAGTGTATTCTTTCTCGCCTTCTTTCCTATATTCGACCGAATGGAAGGAATCAATTTGTCCTAACGCCCACCAGACAGAGACATGTATTGGATCTCATATTCACCATAGATATCTCGTCTGTACAGGGGTCCTCCCTACAACAATTTCCAGGAAGCGACCGCAATGTCGTCAAGTGCCTGTTTGGTTTGAATATGACTACCCAACAGACAGATGTATACTACCGTGCGGTCAAATACATTGACTGGGACGCCCTGTTTGCCCTACTAAGATCTTTAAATTGGAATGCATTCTTTCGCACATCACGCTCAAACATAGCAGCCGAGGAGTTTACCAGGCATCTGACATTTTGTGTAAAAGTCCTGGCCCCAATAAATTCAAAATAGGTCGGCTGGTATGTGGACGGTAAACTCCCGACTGCAAAAAATATTGACAGGCTTAAGATGCGCAAGTCGAGGCACAAAAGAACATTGGATTTTTCAATGATGATGCAAATGAGAAAAATGTTTGAACACAGAACGTCAGATGTGACTCCTTCAAATAAATGAAGAGAAACTCACGCTTTGTAGCAAGCAGAGGTGCATGAAACTAATGCAGCTGATGAGACGGAAAAATCTCATGAGGGACCCCGCTATAAACTTCGCTACTCCCAAAGACAGAACAGTTGTTGATAATCCTGTTGCAATACGCGAAATCTCTAACTCACACTTTGCTGCTTCGTTTGGAGGAGAGCACACGTTATTACTTGTTACTACCCCGTAGACGCCAGACAAAGTTCCGGGTAATGTTCCGATTGATGTTCAGAGTATCCGCTTGCAGTAAGCTACCATAAGACCCTCAGTTCATCCTGGATCAGATATTAACCCACCAACGGTCAGTAAAAATGAGATGCGGATAAACCCACTATGGTGGTTAATTTGTTCACTCTATCCCCTCTCGATGGAATAAGTCAATCACTATGCCACGCCCCAGAAGTGGTCCAAGGCAGAACTATCGTCCTATAAACCACACATCGACGCGCCGGATGCGGCAATTATCACACCCTTGAACATGCAAAATGGTTTTGATCGTGTGCCTCACAAGCGCCTCCGGATCAAAATAACGTCATTTTTAAACATGATCCCTTGTATGAATGACTTTCATCAAACCTTGAAGGCCGCACCCAAATAGTCGAAGCAGGAGAGCACTCCTCAACACCGAAATCGGTGACCAGTGGGGTGATTCACGACAGCGTTCCGGGAACGTTGCTCCTCCTGATATGTGTAAATTTCGTAAGCAATATTATTGAGCCCGGTAAATCCTCCCTGTTTGTTGACGATATCAAAATCTTGTGCACCTCCCACCAGCCCAACAAAATCGTCTTCCGTCTGCAAACTATACGGCAGAACCTTGGGTCATTGCAACTGTGTTGCCAAACATGGCTGATGACGTTCATAGCGAACAAATCGAACATCGTTACTTATTGTTGTGAATCATCTAATGGTGCTCTCTCACTAGGCCGTTATATTCCTGATTCCGCCAATTCCGACACAGATTTAGAAACACGGCATTCAAACTTCTTTACTCTCTCTGAACAAAGGTTTTCAGGTAGCAGAAATCAAAATAACAATAGGGTGTATCAAAGAGACGTTCAGTCTACCGGCTACCAGGCTGATGCTTTACGACATCTGTGCTCAACCTCAGTTGGAGTACTGCGCATTCACTTATTGACATCCACCCAAGTCTGATGGGCTTGTGGCGGAGAACCTGCAATGATCGTTTACCGATAGCTTACTGAGATATTTTCCTTCCTTCACCTACAGGCAACATTGTCAAAAAGCTGGTACTGATCCACTTTTATCGCGTAGACTAAAGTTGAACCTGCCATTTCCTTATAAACTTATACATTGGGATGTTATCATCACAACTTTCGCCGTTCATCATGACACAGTTCCACACATGGTTCAAGGGATAAGGGCCGTACCTTGCCAACCATGTTGTCTCGGTCAAAGGTACGCGGAAATTTCTTTGTTGTGAAATATTCCTATACTTAGCATGAACTTCCCAATGTAGTCAGCGCCAGTAACACTATTCAGCGTGTTGAGAAGGGTTGGGACAGCTATCTTGAGCTATCAAACACAATGTCTACTTTTAAACTCTGTGTACCCCCCGACGACATATTTGAGTGTGGTCTGGGGAACGTTTAGCCGTCAGCTACATATAACGAAGAGCTCGTTCGCGCTATCAGACTCTCTTCGAAGGCAGTTTGCTTGAAACGGTTTCCTGTATCGTTTACACTTTCATCCAGTATTTGGTCTACTGCGTACCCACCAAACCTTTGCAAAATTGGCATTATTTTATTCATGTTCGTTTATTCATGTGCATGTATTAACCAGATTATTGGATAATATAAAATTGGCATTTGTTAGTAAATCCGGCAGAATGACCTTAAATGAACCATACTTAGAACATGCATACTTCATTCGGCCTTTCAAACTGTCTGCTTACTATTCCAATTGCCTGAGTAAATCCTGAGTAATTAGAGGAATACCATGAAAACTAGTTGAATGAGTTGTATAATTTATTAATCAGGGCAAAAAGAATAATACTGCACAGTCTATCGAAAAATGCTGCACACATATTATTCGTCGCAGTAAATTTGATCACTCCAAAGCTTCTCATTAAGCATGTATGATTGCGCTTTTTTTCTAAATCCCGATGTGCGGGGAACTTTTCTGTAACGAGTGGACGCACAGTGACTTGTCGCGACCGAAAATTTTGCTGATTTTCATTCCTTCATCAGTTTTCAGTAAACCTCCAAGACACGCGCTGAAGTCTGCTTATTTGTGTGTCGGAATTTGGTATGTCCAATTCTCTCTCGTTACAGCCGACTTATTTCAACACTTCTCCGACCACGGTCATATCGAGCAATGATGAAACATCTTGAAGATGCAATTGGACGTCCTCTCCGATGTGACCTTGAACCACTTGAAATATATGTAACAGGCAGGCCAGCCGACTCTACTTCGAATGCCCGTGACTTCGCGGACCAACCTTCGGGCAACGTGGACGCACCAAAGGACAACGCTCTTCCAAAGTAGGAGTTCGAACAACAGTTCTGAAAAGAGAAACAATACAAACAAACATGAGCCGAAGGCCCAGTAAGCCATGCACACGACTTACACAAACGAAAGCTAAGACGGCACCGACAACAAAGCAGCATTCCCCATCACACAACTCAACTTCGATTCGTGCGCGCTCGCTGGTTTCGGTTGCGCGTTACATATAGGCCCACGCAAACTTGTGAAAGAAGAAACAATGTAACATCACATGTTTTTGGACCGAACCTGTGAAGCGAGCGAACTATCTATTTTTTGCTGCGTGCGTCAAAGTTTCTTGATCTACAATCATCTTCTTCCTGGTAGCACCCTTTTTAGTGGCAGATTTCACGTTTGCAGTGCTGCGCTGAAGGTTATCCACAGGACGTGAATGCTGTCGTTGGTCTACCGTTAACATGTGAGCTTGAAACAGCAGCTGAATGACGGTGAACGCGCTATTCAGGAAAGTATAAAATATGCCTGTTGTGCTGTGGGAAGGTTTCCTTTCTCAACGCGTGAAAGATTCATATCAAGGACGCCGAGGAATTATGCCAAATTAATATCGAGATAGATTGACCAGACAGCTGAATTTTTGTGATTCGGTAGATAGCATGAGTTAGCAACGAATGATCAGTAAACATTCACCGTGTGTTACAGATCATTTTGCGTGAACTTCTGCGTTCGACATTCTGTGACAGAGATGCCGAAAGTTGATTAGTTCCAGCGTTCATGATCATCCCCACGTGTTCCTGGAAACTACTCAAATTTAAAGACGCCGTAGATAATTAGATAAGGCTGCAGTTAGTGACTTACAAACATAACGTAGACGCAAGTCGGCGTGGTCTGCTTGCTCTATATTGTGTTCAGTGTAATCGGACGTAAGCTGCTCTGGCGTTGTGGTAACAACGAAATCGGCAAGCTCGTGCAGTTGCATGACCTCCAAGTAGATGGAATTTTATGTGCTTTCCAAAAAGGAGGAGTTGTTGAACGCGAAGTGAATCAGTCTACCGCGCGAAGCCTTCCGGGGTGACCCGCTAGACGGTCAGCCCACGTGCACCTTGCAGTCACAGCGCCACCACGTGTAAATTATACTGAATTGTCAGCATACATTTATTCTGTGTACGTGTTATCATTATCTGGAATGTTCCGCTCAAACTCCCGGAGCCTCTTTGCTTCCAATTCTGCTTCAGTAGAAGTCCTCTTCTTGTTGTGTATGCTGGTATAAAGTGAAGCGGTATGTAACGCGGTAGGTGGGGTATCGTTTATCGTTGTCAGTGATTTCAGTGTAGTCAGTTGCCAACACTTTCATTCAGACCCGCTCGCATGGGGGAACAACACGAAACTCATCTTCAGAGGTTGCATCAATGATTAGTGACGCTGCACGGCGTCTCTGTTTGTGTTTCAACGTCGAAGATGGCACAGTGTTTGAGTTAGATGCAACTGAACCAGCACAGTTGATGACATCATAACCTGCCTGGCGCAAGAAGTTGTAACTGCCATGTGCAGAAAGGGCAGTGCGATATATCAGCATTATTCATGCATTCCACGTGAAAGAATAGCTGTTCCTTATCACACCGACAAACACTTGTATTAACGTATACCCACAGGGTACCCCGATGTGAATATTCTTCTCCAACCTCGGCTGTTTTGCATTCTAGGACGGAAGAAGGGGGAAGTCTCTCTGTGGTAGAGCCGCCTAGGCTATCTCAATGGTTTGGTGAGTAGAAGCTTTGGTAGCCTTGACAACGCGGCTTCCTGTCCTGGGGTTTACAACGTGCAGCCTGGCTAACCGGTGATGTAACCGGTCTCAACCGTAGGTACACTGTATCTCAAATTCTCACATTAGCCAATACTTGGGGTACCAAATTTTACTAATGTTCGTGGCTAAGTGACCCATGGGATGAGCGTGCCTCTTTAGTCGCCCTTTCGCATTCTCCAGACTGTTGTTTGTTCAAGTTTAGAAGTAAACGACATCTGACTGTGCATGGATGGCCCACTCTGGCTTTATATATATAGCCAATTGCACAGAAGGTAGTTCTTAAAGTTCGGGCCTGTTGGACTGATTATTGCAACATCCCGATCGAACCTTCAAAATGAATAGACGAAGGTGATTACTCACTCTTCAGAGTTACTGCAAGTAACCATGCGATAAAACAAATATCGGCGTCCGAAGGAATTTGTCTGATTGGTGATTATAAGGTTTATTACAACACCTCATGTTTTCTCACAGCATCCCGAACGTGGAAGTAACATAACACTAAGTCGCACCCAAAAACCACTCGTGCTGCTCGAATTTGGGCTGCCATTTTATCCATCACAAACGTTCTCGCACATGTGTGGTCAACCAATACCTCCCGGAATGCCTCGAACAAATGACGCAGGGGTGCGTAGTTCTCGCTTCGTCCATAGACGCATACCACGGGTCGTCCATGACCCATGCCGTCTGTTGCTAGGAACTGATATAGCATCAGGCCACTGCGGCGAATGTGGAGTGATAGAGGATCTGCTTGTGGCGGTTGGTCCCGTGTTTGGCATCGACGTTTACCACATCAGGAAACCGTCTGAATAACTAGACTTGCCGTCTGCGTGCCAAACATATATGCATGTACCTATTATTGTTTTATCCAATGACACTCAACACGCCGTTTTCCTCTATATGATGCAGAGGTTGTGGCGGATTTTCTACTGCGTGAGTGCACACTAACCCACTTACTTATTGCTGGCGGTTTAAACCGATGACTGATGTTGGTAATATCCACGGTAGTTATATACTTGCCATAAACATCCGCAGCATACTACTTCAACTCCTCAGTTGGCGTGTTTTATTCGGAAAGATGCCTCGAGTCGTTCATTTCACTTGCTGTGAGCCGACGAATCCTTGGATGTTAATCGTACAACAAGGCAGTTATGTCGTCATTGTTCTCCGATGAGAAACAGCTAACAACCAACCCGGTTTTTCTCATAACCACGTTAAGGCGCGATTCACAACATACATCGCGGGAACTGTACAACGGGAAGCATGTGAACTCAACTCAATAAACACGTCGTAATCCACGGCTTTTGCTCTTACGCCGCTCGTACTGTATACAGCGGAACGCCATCTACCATGTAAACTCAGTGGTAATCACGTCCATATGATCTTATTCCAACCGTCCACTGTCTGATTTCTTGCTTGAACCAAACACGTACAGAACACTGTAATCCTTCAAGCACCTATCTAATCAACCTCTAAACTCGCTGAGACTGACAAATTCCCGAACATCAAAGACATCTTGGAAGCTCTGTAAATAATCCATGATCTAGAACGGAATATAGGATGATATTGGCCAAATACTAATCACACGTGAAAAAATTCTTCACAGCATAGCGCATTCACACCGTCACCCCTACAATGCTAATTTCGATTTCGGCCCTGAATGAAGGACAAACCGAGTTACGGTAGATTAAAACACAACTTTTCAACTTCTGCGAAACCTCCTGTGATGGGAATCACTGAGTTTTAAGTTCCTGGGCGATACCACGGGAACATCGCCCGGTATTCAAAGATTTCTCATTTTATTTCCGTCAAACGGCAGATTTCACTTCCTACGAATAATTTTCTTCCAGTGCTGTTTGGTTATTTCTTGTTTCTTCGCCGCCTGTAATTATCTGTAATGATCGCGCATATCCTAGCGTGCCCCAAACATGCGTTGAAACATATACTCTAGTATTTCTATTGATGGAACAATGAGCACTTTGGAGCGAACCCTCTTTTCCAGATGTTTTTGGAAGCCTTAAAATTGATGCTTCAGACAAAGTACCGGTTGTTTATCAATCTAGAGTAAACAGTTTTAGTATGCAAACTGGGACACACCAAAAAGTGTTTAAAGCACCGGTTTGATGAACACTCCTCCAACATTTTCAAGAGAACTACCGAGTATAGATTTTAGCTCACTTTATTACGTACTGCAAGTGCGTTTATTGCAATCTTGAAAACGGAATACATGTTCCCCTTTTTTGAGGGTGCTCAATTTCGCGGCTTTTTGAAGATATGTATAAATTAGAAATTTGCGACCATCTCACGTTTGGATTGTATTTGAACAAGGACACAAGTGTATTTAACGGTTAAACAGATTACCTTTCAGCTTCCTCATTTATACGAAGATTACACTTCCTTCTTTCATGCAGAACTGAGGGTAGAACATACCAGGGGAAATTGTTTAGTCTTGGAAGCATGCATGAAATGCCATCACCGAATAATAATGATCATACCCCTCAACAACTGTCTGGAACTGGAAATTACGTGCCGGTTTACCAGCTCGTGCAGCTTTCACGTCACACCGTTTTGACGCATATGTGCATAAACTTCCGAGTAATTAGGCACATTGCTTCCAAACAGCATTTGGCAGCTAATGCTGGTTTGTTCAGCTGTGAAGTATGTGCCAGCCTACCAGTACATCCACCGACGTTTCAAGAGCGGCAAGAAGGTAAGAGTTCTAAGGATTGCTTCGTCAGTATTCTACCAGCTGCTAAACGATATGGAAGTGTATGAATTGTTCGGAAATCTGTAGTCCATCCGACGTCACATCCATCTGCACTCTATTGCAACATTTCAGTCTAATAATTTCGAAGCGCATATTGGATAATGGTGAATCTGATGCTTCTTGTTGTGTTTTCACCAATCGCAGGCTTCACTTATAGCCACCAGCATGACTGCAAATTACCCCACCTTGCTGAAATTTCGAAACACTTATCGTTAGCACCATGTGCCGAGTAGCAGTGACGTTGAAACTGAGGGTAACTGCGACATCTGAATATTTTATGCCACGTCGTTCACTGTTAACGGTGAAAATGTACATCGTTAATGATGAAAAACTTTGTAAAAATCACTTCGAGTCCGGCGATAACAAATATTCTACCTCCTTCTACTAATACAGCCACAAGTTGTCAACAGAACGATGGTCGTTGCTGCCATCAGCTCAGTTTAGACATGCTCGCCTATCTCACTGTCTTACCTGGAACAGTTACAACAGCTTCAGCAGCGACGCGTCCGCTGTAATTTCCAAAGTTATAAGTCAAGTTAGAGACAAGAATAGGCCGTATCGGCTACTCCCCATATGTTGGACTATGATGAAGTTAAACTCGTCAAGCGAGCGTTTGAACGCATACCCTGTCCTCAGATATGTACTGCAGCGAAGCTCATTACTGAACGTTTCGTATAAGCTTGATGGAACCACAACGTCTTGTATTTGGCCCGCTGTTTCTTAGAGTATCTGTTCCAAGACCCACGGGTGCATCAAGAACACTATCCATGTATCTATGCACCGGTTGCGCGGCCTCGCTTATTGCGCGCTGACTTTGCTGCTCCATCGTTCAATTCCGCCATATTTGTATTAGCCATTTCTCTAGGTGTCCGGAAGAAATTTCAACTGCTGCTCAGACTTTGGAGGTTGTTGCCTGCACATTTTTGGGAGGCCTGAGTTGATTTTCTTGCTTTGATGACTGTAACCGTGAGTTTTAATCCAAAAGATCCTTCGTAGACCTGAATACTTCCAAATGTAGGCGAGCACTCATTACGGTCTATCATCACGCATCCAGCAGAATAGTTGGATGTTTTCATCGTCACTTGGATGCTGCCGATTCCTCTGTGCTGTAGGCTTCGCCACTGGTTCTTTCAGGGTTGCTCGGCAACGCCGATGTAGATGTAAACTCTGTTCCCTCTTACACTGTCTGTGATCACACTGTGCATTTTGCTGGAAAACTGAATTCCTCCTCCTCAGCTAGGCCTGTTCACTACACAAAGTATGTGGCACGTTTGTTGAGTCACATTTAACCAGAACAATCGACAGTCCAGTATTCACGAGTGAGACGTTCCTATTATTACATGTTTGTACACGCACACAGCTTACGTGAGCCTCCACATCGATTATACACAAGACAACTCATTGTGTTACAACGAGCCATGAATTCTTATACAATCTAACGTACCAGAAAAGGCAAGGTTGAAGTGACAGGGTTAAAATTGGGTTTAAAAATGGAGTGAGTTGGATGTCCGGCCACAACTTCCAGGTCCTTCTTCCTACCCGGGTTGTAACAAAACCATTGCATGCGCCTAGCCCGGCTCCTTATTCACGCCGTTCCTGAACTAGTGTGAAGTTACTGAAGCCTGTAAGATGCGCGAAATATTTTTGCGCACTATGAGTGTAAAATCTGGGTCGTTTGCAAATAATTTTCCGTAATAAATAGTTCAACAATTTTGCTCAAAAAATATATATTTGCGGGTTCTTGTTCAAGCATTGGTAAACCAATTGATGGAATTAATCGAAGGAAGAGAATGCATCGCAGCTCAACCGTCAAGCCAAAACCGAATTGTCTACTAATATCGTTAGTCGGTTTTTGTCTAAAGCAAATAATCCAGCGTTTAATGAGCTGTCAGCCCGCGAAATTTACGCAGTAGGAGAGGTGAACATCAGAGGCTATTTTTTAATGCTGAACATGGCCACCTTCAATTTTCATCTCATTCTACTGAGTCCTTTTGGTGTTTGACAAAAGTAAGTAAGTAAGTAAGCAATTTTTCAGAGGGGTTCGGTCGCTATTTGTTAACAGAAATTGCCGTGAACAATTTCTACTATTATTTTCTCGTACAGCTGAGTATTTGCCAACCACTCGATACTTGTTTGTGTGGTCGCGTGTCTACATCACATAACAAAACCCTGAGTCGTTCTTGGCTCGTACGGGGATAAGCCCTGTAACCAACTCTCAGAATCGTCTGTTCTGACGCAAAACGGTTGCAAAATTTACCGACTTGGTATGAAGCCTTTCTCAGAGCATAGTCATCTGTGCCATTTTCCGTGGCGTGGAAATTGTGCGCGTTTTTGCCACGTGCGCTGAAGTTTGGGCACTCTCTGGTCGTGCGATTCAGGTGCTCCGGACTTGTTACTACGTGGACAAATGTGCTGCTTGCTGATCTCCTCATCACAGCTTCTCGAGAACCCTTCAAACTCGAAGTGAAACGTTGTAGCGACGTTTATGTAGTAACCTACAGCTGATGGTTTTTGTGCTTAATCAAACGGAACTGTGAATTTTTACATTGTGGTTAATGCGAAACAATTTTAATTCCATAGAATCCTGAGAAGATATGGATAGTGACAGACAGGTTCGCCATCCTATAGATACTGCCTCAGTTTCCGTTCGGGTTATCAGTCTTTAATCCATTCTTTTTTGAGTGAGCTCGCAAAATATGTCTGCTTTGCTGTCGGCAGAGCTCAACTGCATCAACTAATAGCTAGGGTTGTATTTGATTGCAAACAGGAACTGGCCAAAATTGATGTTTTGAGTGCTTGATTAGGTAAAACCAAGAATTTCGTTTCTTTGATGCAATTCAGTAGATTTACATTATAGATAGGAATGAACAAGTGAGGCTTTATTTGGGTGATTGCAGATTTAGACTACCTACCATAGGTGACTGTAACAAAACGTGACTTTTCACGCCGTCCTTCGCGCAGCATCCTTCCCAATGTGATTAGTTTTCCCCTTTTGAGTTTTATACTGAACTTCTATAAAAGTACCAAACGGATAACACTGAAAAATTCACTTGGAATTTTTGGTGATATATCAAACATAGGATTTAGATCGATAGCAAAGTGAAGTTGCATGTGATGAACCACTCAGTGGTCCCTGCAACACAGGATGTTAGGGGCAAACTGTGGGCCTGTCTTCTCCTTCCTGTAGCTTTTCACTCGAGTCAGGACGTGAAACATTCCGGGAAGGCAGTACGGCGTACGATACCTCTGCACTGCAGCACGGGAAGGGCTGTACACAATGCCACCAATACTCTTTCTAGGTTGACGATAAACTTGTAAGGCAAAGAACCACCCCAACTCCAGAAGACTCGCCAGTCTGATGTGAACACAGCGCCAACCTGGACAGAAATGCCAGTTTGTGCGCAATGTGGATAAACATAGTTCATAATCCAAGTATTGGCCTCTCATCAGAAGCCTATTCCAGACAGCTTTTTCGTTTGTCACGCAGTGCGTTAGAATTGACAGTAACGAGTGTTGTGAGTTTGGGCGTGGTAGCCAAAAGAGCGCTTTACAGATTAACTCGAAATGATGGCCTAAACAAGTGGGGACATCGAAAGCATTTCAGTAAATTCGAGGATTCCGTCATGTACGGCACATAAGCTCTCACTCTGTCCCGTTTTGGAACACTGCTGCTGCGTTAGAAAGTCTATGGTCTCCAGTTGTACTTGGTATTCGTGCCCGTTGATCATTAAACAAGAAGAATCTTCTGTCTGCCGGAAAGTAGAATACTTGTCTGCCATGGCACTCCTTGAGAAGTTGTTCGCTGCAAGCAGGCAGCGAAGTGCACAGCCAGTTAGTGTGGGTTGACAAAATGGCCTCTGACATGTCAAATCTAGTGGCTCTCTCATAGAGTACCTAACGCAGCATGCTCCGTGCCGTGTTGCTAGTTGTTCTGACGGGCAGCTGCGCCTTAGGTAAACCTCTTCTCAAGTAGTGGTACCTTCCGAAACCGTAAAAATTCGCACTTTTTCCACCAGCGGTTCAGTCGCCAGCCTTTGCTCAGCCATTCCCTTAACAACTGGGGTGTTTCGGGTGCGACGAGTAATCTAAATATAATGTTTTTTTCACCGCAACTCGTTTGACCTTAGTGTCCCTAGACGAAGACGCTACTTCAGCGATCGACAGCAAATAATTGGTGGGTGGTCTGCCGAAAAACCCATCACGTGTATGGAGAAGGAGGAGGTTAGTTGACAGACAGTAATCGGGTGTCGTAGTGAACACTGACCCACTGAAGCACACTAAGTACTAGATCAAAGTCTAACAAGATAAAGGCAGACCCATAACCAAAAAACTGTTTTGTTGGGAGTTTTGCTCATATCTGATCTGCAAATTTCCGGAGAAAACCGTGTCGAACTGACTGTTACAGAATATCCCTACACTATTCCCCTAAATTCAGTATGTAGCACCGTGAGCACATGAATCCCTTACCCACTCATGCGCCCCTCGATGAATTTTTAGACACTTGTCAATGATACGGTGAGCAGCATTTACTCAGACGGCTACCGTTAAGTAGCGCTTCCTCGGTTCTGCGGACGTTTCACCCATCCAAACGAACACTCAGTGATCATATCACATCCGTCATGTCTGAAGATGAGGTGTAGTACGGGTTGTTGTGCGTGGCTAAAGTATTCGTACATCATCTGATACCACACTGGGTGAGCGTTGCAAGCTCTCCGCGGTCCAGGCCACCCAAACTGGCGGTATCTACCGCAAAGTTTCCTAAGAGGCTACAAACTGCAAGCGTACTCTCGGATTCCGAAGGTAATTTCCACCGGTGTTGCTTGAGCGAGACTTCGCATCGAAGTTTCATCATGGCTACAAATCTGGCAGACATGCTGTTACGGTTTCACGCGGAGAAAGACTATTGTGAGTAGACACCGCCACCCACTCTGCAGTATTCTTGGGAGAGAACTTCCGAGTTGGCCGTGAATACTTTAACATAGGCGTCTCACAACATGACGGCAATAAGAGCTGGTTAGTAAACTGTAAGGGGGCTCCAGATTACGGTTCGGTCGCCTGGATGGCCTTCACTTGTGACCCCTTATATGGAGATGGTGAAAAATATTTATTCAAAAAGACCCCGGGGAAAGAAGCGATCGCCTTTGATTTGGAAACAAACGGCGCGTATCCAAGTTACGAAGTTAGTTTACAGCTTTCTGTCCTTCATGGTCAGCTGAATGCGACACTGTAAGAGATCTGGCTCAGCGCTGCCATAATACATACCTCTCCCGCACTTTTCCCCTTCCACGTCAGGATTACATTAGATTACACCATTAACGGTAGTACCTTGAAAAATGTTCTATGAGGAAATTTACTGTGGAAGCCACTGAGCTTCGAGTGCTATCTCGCATAAAACGTAGATTTATGTGAGATATGTTTACAAACTACACGCGTTAGAAGGCTTACTCTTAGGAAAACCGGTCAACAACAGGGTCCCTTCAATTATGTCAGCCTTCACATGACATGATGAACAGATTTTTGGGCACCTACATCACTGTTTGTTTTGGGCCTCTAGTGGGACGAATGGACGCGTGAGTTTTACCTAGGCCTCTGGCTTCTAAACAAAGCAGACACCAGATAATGACTGTTAAAAATTGTCTGCTGGAAATGCAAACCTCTGAGAGTTGATTTTCTACTATTGCACTCGGACAAACTTCCACCGTCGCACCTGTAGAGTAATGCCGTTGAGTACACCGACTCAGTACTCCCAGAAAATGAAGAAAGATGACAACCTGATGAAAACCATCAGAATCGCCTCAACCCGCAGGTCATACAGGTGGAAGTAGCTGGGCTACGCTATGTCGAGATTGAGTGGAGTATACCTGTTAGATACAGGGAAGATAGTGAGAAGGAATACACTTTTGAACAGAACATTTCAAAATCGAATTACTCAAGGTATCATGTTACTCGTTCGAAGATTTCGCAGCAGTCTGTGAGCGATTAGAGAAAGGAAAGACACTAGGAACAGGTGTTAAAAAAGGCGAATTTCTAAAGAGTCCGAGATGAGAAAAGAACAGGCGAGAGAGGTCATCAAAATCATAAACATTTGGTGGATCACAATCTATTGAATGGAAGTGGCAGTGTTGGTGAATGTGCTACGCTTTCACTCGGGCAGGCCGTGAGACTTGCAATAGTCGGTGCCAAGTGTTTCACGTTTGCTTGAGTTGTAAGTGGCTGTGAAATAGTTGCTCAAGGGAGATGTGGGGTCTGCACGAATTGGTTTTTGGCACACAAACAGGGGTTGTGAAGTCTGATGGCAATAGTCTCGGTCGTCGGTAACAGTCGCCACCTGACGGCTCTGGGGTGGGTTTGATGAACCTCGTACCTAAGTCGGAAGGCTTCATTCAGCCCAATTTGATGACCAGTATCGATTAAGTGAGAGCCGGCTGCACTGGAAATGGGCTTTATGGAACCGTTACAAAGCCGTTTCGGAAGGTGTTAACGAATTCTTTCCCGTAGCCGTCTTTTGGTTTTCCCAACGTAACCTGCTCGACAACGACAGGTGGGGTGATAAACACAGAAGAACGAGGAAAACCTGCGCAGACTATCTTTGTGGTGTGACACCAGTACAGGACAGGAATTGAACGACAAAGTTACTTGTGCTGCTGTATTTCAAACTCGACGGTGAGAAGTTCATTGGCAACTTCATCATTGTATGGTGAGTTGATGAAAAATGGCTTTCTCATCCACCATCTGAACAACTTCATGCTTCACTTCGGCTACACGTGTTCACAGCTATGGCACGCACCAAAAAACTGCCCGTGAGAGTACCGGTGGTAAGGCTCCGAGGAAGCAGCTGGCAACGAAGGCGGCTCGCAATAGTGCGCCAGCTACCGGTGGCGTGAAGAAACCCCATCGCTACAGGCCTGGTACTGTGGCTCTCCACGAGATCCGCCGATACCAGAAATCTACGGAGCTACTCATTTGCAAGTTGCCATTCCAGCGCCTAGTCCGCGAAATTGCGCAGGACTTCAAGACAGACCTTCGATTCCAAGGCTCTGCCGTATCGGTCCTGCAGGAGGCCAGTGAGGCTTATCTGTTTTGACTTTTTGAGGACACCAACTTGTGCGCAATCCACGCTAAGCGCGTCACAATTATACCCAAGGACATCCAGTTGGCACGTCGCATCCAGGAGTCGCTGAGGATGTTCATTCAGACTTAGCACATCGCGAATGTGCTGGAGTTCACGGGCTGCGAAATCTGGCACACATATTCTTCGCATTTTGTTCGTTAGACAGCAAATCAATTTTGCTTATTTTATCGGAACAAAGCGGAAGAATTGTGGGTACTGGCCAGTCGGCGCTTTTTCCCTCTGAACTTATGTCTGAATTGATCCGTCATTTCCACGATGCATAGTGAATTCTAGAGATGATAGTCGGTTGTTCACCTCCAGTTTAAACGTGAATACAACGTTGGAATGCGCAGGTTTGAAGAAAGCTAGTAAAGACCGCGTATCATCTTTATCGTTTCCTAGGCAAAATATATCGTCTACGTGGCGTCTATAGAGGCAAGAATTATCGGCAACTTGACATAGTTCATTGGTCAATAGTTTGGCAATAAATGTGTCTGCGGGCTAAGGACCTAACGGGGAGCACACTTCTACACCATCACGTTGCCTATAGAGGTTTCTATTGAACCGAAACTGAACGCTTGAAATACAGAATATTAACTGCTCTTTTAGCTTCGTGATGGGAATGTCGACTTTGAGTTATCTTCTCTTGATGTGAACGTGCATATAATCAATCGCTTCTCTCAACGGCACGTTTGTGAATAACGAATTTCCGTCTTGGGAAACCGTTTTGTGGGTTTCGATGTTCAATGAATCAGTCGTGTCGACGAAGTCAGAAGTACCTTTCAAACTTACTGGAGCCAGTTGTGATCTGGCCCGATCCAGTAGCTCTACCAGCCACTTGGCTGAAGCGTGATACGGAGCATTGCACAGGTCAAGAGTTGGCCCTTAGGGTAATCCAATCTTGTGAACTTTAGGAAGAACATACAGGCGTGAAATGACTTACCCTATAGATCCGATGCGCTCAAAGGTGCGTGCGTCAATCAAGTATGGCGGTTTTATGTCACGGAGTAATTTGGATGGTTTCTCCTCCATAGCTGCTGCACTAACCCTACCGCTTTTCTTTGTTTCGCGACGATCCAGAACGGTAGGTTCACAATTCTTTGTTTGCCATTTTGAATAGTACGATGTCAGAGGTGCTACTGCTAGGTCTCTATTTTTTGTGTGCGAAACCTGGATGAAACAGAGTAAACTCCGACGTTCAGTTCGAACGCCCGCACCGACATCTGGACAAACTCGTCCCATCTTCAGAGTTTGATGCAGAACACCGCAAACGTACTCTCCCGAATGCATGCTATCAGTACGTGATTAGCAAGGTACCGAATTGTAGTTTATCTAAACTGGGAAATTTAGACGCCGAAAAAGAGTTATAAACCAACGGAAACGCCCTATTGACAAGACTTAATTGAAGATTCGGTATTGTTCAATTTGATAAAACAAACTACGGTGAAAAAATATCACCTGATTCGCGAAACAAAGAAAAGCGGTAGGGTTAGTGCAGCAGCTATGGAGGAGAAACCATCCAAATTACTCCGTGACATAAAACCGCCATACTTGATTGACGCACGCACCTTTGAGCGCATCGGATCTATAGGGTAAGTCATTTCACGCCTGTATGTTCTTCCTAAAGTTCACAAGATTGGATTACCCTAAGGGCCAACTCTTGACCTGTGCAATGCTCCGTATCACGCTTCAGCCAAGTGGCTGGTAGAGCTACTGGATCGGGCCAGATCACAACTGGCTCCAGTAAGTTTGAAAGGTACTTCTGACTTCGTCGACACGACTGATTCATTGAACATCGAAACCCACAAAACGGTTTCCCAAGACGGAAATTCGTTATTCACAAACGTGCCGTTGAGAGAAGCGATTGATTATATGCACGTTCACATCAAGAGAAGATAACTCAAAGTCGACATTCCCATCACGAAGCTAAAAGAGCAGTTAATATTCTGTATTTCAAGCGTTCAGTTTCGGTTCAATAGAAACCTCTATAGGCAACGTGATGGTGTAGAAGTGTGCTCCCCGTTAGGTCCTTAGCCCGCAGACACATTTATTGCCAAACTATTGACCAATGAACTATGTCAAGTTGCCGATAATTCTTGCCTCTATAGACGCCACGTAGACGATATATTTTGCCTAGGAAACGATAAAGATGATACGCGGTCTTTACTAGCTTTCTTCAAACCTGCGCATTCCAACGTTGTATTCACGTTTAAACTGGAGGTGAACAACCGACTATCATCTCTAGAATTCACTATGCATCGTGGAAATGACGGATCAATTCAGACATAAGTTCAGAGGGAAAAAGCGCCGACTGGCCAGTACCCACAATTCTTCCGCTTTGTTCCGATAAAATAAGCAAAATTGATTTGCTGTCTAACGAACAAAATGCGAAGAATATGTGTGCCAGATTTCGCAGCCCGTGAACTCCAGCACATTCGCGATGTGCTAAGTCTGAATGAACATCCTCAGCGACTCCTGGATGCGACGTGCCAACTGGATGTCCTTGGGTATAATTGTGACGCGCTTAGCGTGGATTGCGCACAAGTTGGTGTCCTCAAAAAGTCAAAACAGATAAGCCTCACTGGCCTCCTGCAGGACCGATACGGCAGAGCCTTGGAATCGAAGGTCTGTCTTGAAGTCCTGCGCAATTTCGCGGACTAGGCGCTGGAATGGCAACTTGCAAATGAGTAGCTCCGTAGATTTCTGGTATCGGCGGATCTCGTGGAGAGCCACAGTACCAGGCCTGTAGCGATGGGGTTTCTTCACGCCACCGGTAGCTGGCGCACTATTGCGAGCCGCCTTCGTTGCCAGCTGCTTCCTCGGAGCCTTACCACCGGTACTCTCACGGGCAGTTTTTTGGTGCGTGCCATAGCTGTGAACACGTGTAGCCGAAGTGAAGCATGAAGTTGTTCAGATGGTGGATGAGAAAGCCATTTTTCATCAACTCACCATACAATGATGAAGTTGCCAATGAACTTCTCACCGTCGAGTTTGAAATACAGCAGCACAAGTAACTTTGTCGTTCAATTCCTGTCCTGTACTGGTGTCACACCACAAAGATAGTCTGCGCAGGTTTTCCTCGTTCTTCTGTGTTTATCACCCCACCTGTCGTTGTCGAGCAGGTTACGTTGGGAAAACCAAAAGACGGCTACGGGAAAGAATTCGTTAACACCTTCCGAAACGGCTTTGTAACGGTTCCATAAAGCCCATTTCCAGTGCAGCCGGCTCTCACTTAATCGATACTGGTCATCAAATTGGGCTGAATGAAGCCTTCCGACTTAGGTACGAGGTTCATCAAACCCACCCCAGAGCCGTCAGGTGGCGACTGTTACCGACGACCGAGACTATTGCCATCAGACTTCACAACCCCTGTTTGTGTGCCAAAAACCAATTCGTGCAGACCCCACATCTCCCTTGAGCAACTATTTCACAGCCACTTACAACTCAAGCAAACGTGAAACACTTGGCACCGACTATTGCAAGTCTCACGGCCTGCCCGAGTGAAAGCGTAGCACATTCACCAACACTGCCACTTCCATTCAATAGATTGTGATCTACCAAATGTTCATGATTTCTGATGAATCACTCGACTTACTCTGGTTTTCTTTTGCGTTCGTACACACTCTAGCTAATCCTCAACGATCGATGAGAATTAATCTGTCGATCTGATCGCGCAACGGACTTCGTGATTATTATATATCTTTGGCCAAATTCCATGGTGCTCTCTCCTATTCTTTACAATTTATCAGTTTATTTGTTTTCGTGTTCAGTATTTCTGGACGTTTGGACACCGGAGACGCATGCGACCAATGGAACACCCTGTCTAGCTTGCTTTATACTGCATGATGAACAGTCAACCAAACGATGAATGATTGAAAACTTCTGTATCCATGTGGTGACCGAAGATTCCAGTAGTGTGACAGATGAGGCGATTTCGAGCAAAGGTGAGTTGATATTACCAAAGATTCTTTCTTACTCACCAGCAGTCAAATACCACTCAGGGTGATTGACGAATTATATAGTATCATCTTAGAGAATTACTAATTGTTGTGCACGTGATTGGACTGGAAATGACAGATACTCTATCTACCCTTCGGGTGACCCGATATCCCCAAGATCACTCGCAAACGGATGTGGGTGTGCGTTTGCACACGATAATTCATTTATTCATGGCGTTGATTCTCATCAGAATAAGTGACAGGTGTGTTTGGATCACTATGAGTGGAACTAAGGGTGCAATGGCGAAATGTCTGCCGGAAGGATAAAACCACCAAATCTTCACACCCTGTGCTAAGATGCTACCGCCTGGCTATCCATCATCTATCGCTTGTGTGCACAACGCTAATGTCTACCTCCTCTATACTAACACCCCACTGGTCAATCGCTTACTGTGAGTCCTTTACATATGTCAACATATATTGATCATGTAAATAATGGTCCAACATTTCCCACATTATTACAAGTAGCACACTGCATCGATATTGCGAACTCTCGTTTGAACTCTCCGGTTAGTTATTTTGTATCGCCTCATTGGGTTGTTTGCTTAACAGTATTATTAGTTGATATTTGCTGATGGTTAAAGTCCGTGGCTGCAATTTGTGCACTTTTCACCCGTTGCTTATTTGTGTACAAAACCAATTTCGTCGGGGTAAACCTTGAGTGTTCTGTCCGGATCCGCCCCGAATCAACGGGTTTTCAGCTGTCCCGATAAACTGCTTGTAGCTGTCAGCTCTGACTGATTCTGCACCTAGTGTGAAGCCGACAGAGTACTGGTGAACTGTTTGTCACATGGAAGCTTGGCTGCACTCCCAGCCTCAAGCGTCACAAGTATATGCAGTAGGAACGGGCTCTAAATACCGCAAAACTCTGGTATGTTACGTTTTTTCGAAAGCGGCAGACTAAAACTTGTGTGACTAGGATAGCTGCGGAAAAATGTGGTTTCATATAAAACAAAATACTTTGCTTCCTCACAGTAAGCAACAGTTTATAACAGGTTTTAATGATTTGAGTGCTTTTTTGTGCAACCACCGTAGAGCGTGGAAACCGGTCTTTCGACAACATCAGACGCCTGTGGGTCGTTCTTCGACTGAGAGTTAGGCTAAATCTATCAGACTGTGTGGGAAAATTATCTCACAGCGGCCACTCTTCAACGGAGCAATAGACCAAGTTGTACGTGTCACCCCTTGATAATCATGAAAGTAGCCTGTCACAGATGATCTGCGTCCAACTAGCTCTAAATTGAACTTATGCAGGAGAGATCGCTCCAGCTAACCAACTTTTGCGCAATGAATCGCAGGCTCATTAGTTGATGGTAACAAAATGTGCCCTTAGCGCCCAGCCTAAGATCGATTTCACAGCGTTTGATTGTTCTCTGTTCTCCACTTAATTATCAATAACCAGCTATATCGAAGGAACATATCATAGCCTGCAACATTATTTAGCCACCTCTCCAAGCCTAGAGAAATTTATGGGTTAAAACGTCCTGGCACCTTTCAGGCACCCTCTCCTTTGGTCACTTCTGTGGTAAACACCGAGGTCTTGGTGGTATGTAGAAGATTCGAGTTTGCCGCGATGGACTACGCTGTAACATGATGTGCTGACAGAGCCATTTGTCGAAACTAGGAACGATTTCTCTAGCCTGCAGAAGCGGGACAGGCAACCTTACAGTGACCTATGAGATTCTATGCTTCCCGGATTGCCCTACCAGAAACCTTCTCGCCGTCACCAATAAAGTGGGTCTCAGAGACCTTAGATAAAATGTTTCCATACAACGTAGCAGCCCCTAGTGCCAACGATACAGTTTGGCCATCTAAGTCTGTTCTGCATGGGGTGCGCCAACGGCGACGCGTGTCATGGTCACGTCAGTTAGTACAAACAGATAGGAGCTAGACGATTGGGTTAGTCCGAGTTGGCAACTGTCAGTCAAGCACTTGTAGCCCAGTATACTTTCATTATTGCCGACTCTGTTTTCTTTTCTCATCTCTCGCTTTTACACTGTCTTTTGTATAGTCCTCTTATTATCCTGGTGCTCTACAAAAGACCAGATGAAATCTCCTCAAATTTTCATTTGCTGTCAGGTATTTAAAACTCGCCGTAATTCACATGGTTCCACCGCTTCAGCTGTCCATGTGTTTAGAACAGGCAGACCACAGTCGGACAACCACATCTAGATCTAATTTTGAGGCAGGGCTGAGATGCGAACATTTTATTTTTTTTTCTCATGAAGCCAGTAAAACTCGTGATGCCAGTGAACTGACCTCAGTGTGGGCGCACACCCACAGAGTTTAACTCCCAGCTGGGTGAGTTAGCAATTGACAACAATGGAGGATCCGAAAAACAGCGCATTACCTCGTATGTTTTTCCGATCGGGGAAAGCCAACCGCGTAACAAGATAGCGTCTTGCATATCGCGCGCAGAAATGAAAAGTGGGGAACTTCCATGCAAACTGGAAAAGCGTATACAACGGTACTAATCAAACGTATTTCACCGGTTAGTGTGAGAATGTAAAACGATGTGGCGACGGAAAGTGATTCATTCAAATTTTCCACTCTGTATTCACTTCGATTTGATGCACAAGATAAATGGCAGGTACATGCCAGAATGTCCGCAGTTTTGCACCAATAAGCCCGCAGACTTTGACAACCTGATCCCAGGTCCCATGGTTCCTACATGAGACTTCCTGTTGACAATCAAGTGAGGTAGGGAGTATCAATAACAGTACATGCCTACAGGACTTTTATCGCTGCTCGTCGGATGTCACACGTACATGGGAACGTTCCAACTTGCAAGCCGAAGGTAGGCATCCGCACCCATCTTCTGTAGGCCGGCACATATATATGTATGGTACACCTACATTTGTATAAGCTTGCACGCGTGAAGTTGTCCGGCTATTGATATGCCCCGAATAGCTTGTGTAAAACTTGACTAGCGAACAACGATGAGACGGATGTTCTCAATAATTCGTTTGTGCTGGATATGAATAAACGTACTACTGTCAGGTTCAACGCTGGTAGAATAGAGAGTGGTGTAGTCAACTTATTGCGGTGCCCACAGTTAAAAACAACTTGACGTTGCCCATAAGAGTTGTGAATGTCCACATAACCCGAAATCATAGGGGGAATTAGGCATATCCTATTACACAAACATAAGGAAAAGAGGCAAAGGCTTTATGTGTGTTGTATACGTATACATATACGTGTACCTTATATATATGTGACATGCCTGTTGACCAGCATAAGCGCTCTTGCGTGGACCAGATCTTGTTTCATGAAAGGAACGGGTGGCTAGCTAACCTTGCTCAGCAAAGCAATCTATTTCGTATAGGCTTTTTCAAATTTACTTTTACGTTGTTTTTCGAGAAGTGTCGGTGTTTAGGTACATCAGCCCAGTTTGCTCCTCCTAGATATCCCGAGCTGCAGGGGTCTGGTGAGGGTGGTTCACGATTGGTATGTTTCACCATCTGCGGCCACTGGCTAGGGACACGATAGCGGAAACGTGGTGGTTATTCCACGAAAAACTGGAGACCACCACTTTGTCATCACCACATCGTGACCACAGCGTGATCTTTTCGTGGGGGTGGCACACTTAGAACGCTGGCAGGGTTCAACAACGTGAGATTACAAACCTGAGGACTCATGTTGTATATCTGTGTGGGATCGGTCCTTAAAGCACAGTTGCACAAATTGAAGTAGATGAGTGGTTGAGAGCATTATCAGAGTGATGGGCACAACAAGGGTGAGTGAAATCCAAGGATAAATAAGGAAAAAGGGGCTTTGGTGCTTGTATCTTTCTTACTTCAAGGTGTCCTCGACTCGTTGTGAATCAGTTTACAACCGTAGTTGGGCGAACTACTAAGTCCCGCATCCTGCATTTTGGCTCAACATGACAACTAACAGGTTGTTTTAAACACGAACATATATATCCACACGCATATATATAGTTACACGTGCTGGCTTACAATGGCGTACATATTCATTTGAAAACGCAAAATAATTACACAATGAGGCTCATAAATATTCAGTCAGAAGGGCATCAGGCCGCACCCATGCAAACCTGCCACGATAATGTAGAGACTATGTCGTGTTAGAATATAAGCGCTCCCATTCTTGATCCACTTTCCTCTCAAACGAGTCGGTCGAAGTGGCACTGATCACAGACTGGAGTGAGTTGTTTCACGGGCTAATGACATTGTTCATGTAAAGCTCAGCTCCGACAGACGTATAGACGATGGGCTTGCCCAGTAAAGAAGACCCCTCAGGTGAGGAATTTCTGTGGCAAAAAACAGTGCCCTAATAGGATACCGGTGAATGCACGCAGAACTCTTCACGCCTCGTTCAGATGCCAGCGGATTCTTCTACGTTTCAGAAAAGAAAGATAAAGTTTGTCAACCTGGTTAAGTAGTCCTTAAATTTCTCGCTACCAACCATCCTGGCGGCCAGCCTCTGAAGCTCCTCCAGGTAGTGTGTCTTATTTTAGATGTGGGCGCCACGCCCTGGAGCAATATTTCAGACGCCATCTTAAAAACGCTTTATGCAGCGGTGCAAATACACCACGAACCCTGGGAAATATGGCTTTTGTAAGCTGAAACGAGACCGCCGTGGCCTTAGTATTGCTGCAAACGTAGATTGAGCCGCAGGTTTGACGTTGCCTCAAAGTTGGATCCCAGGGTCTCTAATTTTATTTGCCTGAAGAATCCACAAGCATTTATTCTCCTTCAGGGAGATAAAGACTGGCTTCCAATGTTTCAGAGCTGATTAAGTGAATGCCTTTACCATGTTTAAGTGTGACGTCCCAGTCCTTCGACCATGTGGCCATCGCAATCAAGATCTCTTACAGGTCTAATGGATTATTTTGTCCAAAATCGTCAGCAAACATGTAGCGAGACGTATTCAGTTGATTAGCCAACCGTAAATGCATCTCAAAAACAGGATAGATTCCAGCCCAGAGCCTCGTGATACACCCGCTGAGAATTTTCTGAACATTCAACAGTCCATCTCTTACTGACACTGTAATGTCCTGCGTGACAGGCAGTTTCTGGTAAATTCGACGACTTGTAGCGCTGTGCAGTGGCACTGAAGTTTTCCAGTGGCAGTCGATGGTTAACTTAATCAAGCGTTTTGCAGAAGAGGAAGAAACAAACTTCCATTTGTCACCTTCTTTTTCCAGCCTCTTGGTTACTTAGTCTAGGAGGGAAGTGACTTGGTCTCCGCAACGTCATGCTAATTAGCATCCAGGAGGTTCGTGTTAGACAGAAATATAGCCATGTGGCCTCTGGTGACTCTCTCACATACTTTCAACAGGATGCAGGTTAGTCCAGGTGGACGCTAATTTGTGGCTTTCTTCTTTGCGCATACCCTGTGGGTGGCCGCCACAGTAGCTATGTTCCAATAATTAACAATTCTACTTCGGTTCAGTGACATACCGAATGATGTAGCTGATAGGTGCGTCAAACTCTCGATCAAGAGACGAAACACAGCTATGTGAATTCTGTCTGGCTCCGAGGACGCAGAAAGGTCCGGTGAATGCAGAATAATCTGTGCCTCAGAGGAGGTGAGGCTTATCGTCACATTTTTAGGTGCTCCGTCATCTCTATATTAAGACCTTCGAGAGAGTCGCACCGTTGTACGCTGGCAAAATGTTGCCTCAAGTGGTGCGTTTCCATATGATCGTCCACCAAGCTATCACCATCAGCCGTGGTGAGATTGAAAACTTGCATGAAGCGGGCAGGTTTTGACTGCACACAGCACTAAAACAACTTTGACTTGGATTTGAATTTTCGCGCTGGCTCTGTATCACGCTCAAGTCTTCACTTTTTGCTGGTCATTCAGGTTCTATTTCTCTTCATATAAAAACAAATTCCCTCTGCAAAACCCCTTGCGAATTCAATACGCTTCAGGGTGATTTTTATTTCATTTGTGCTCCAAGGACAGCAGCTCTGCATTGAAGTGGTCTTCCTCCGTCATGGTTGTGAATCGTAGGCACGCGCTGTTCTGCAAGCGTAGTCGTATTAAGTTTTTGAAATTTTCCAGAAGGTTCCTACCGGAACAATGCTGCGTTTTCAACGGTTCGTGCAATATAATCTCCACGTAGCATGTAGTCCACTCTTCGAACATTGGCTCACACTAGACAGGACCGCAGCCTCAGAATCGTATAAGTAGTTTTACCCAGGGGATCACACATTCACAGACGTTGTGTATGGTCTACAATTCTGGTCACTGCAGATCCAAGCAGCGAGCTTTCTTGTACTGGAGTAACACTAGTTGCTTGCTAAACTTGTTGAAGTATGCGATATTTTGGAGGCACTCTAAGAATTTTCCCACAAGATTATCCTCAATAGAGAACCCACGCTTGCAGTCAACTCCTGGTACTTTCGGGCCGCCCTGTACTAAGACCAAGCATTGCCTTCGGAATATCTCATTTGTGGCATCAAGTAACACGATTTCTTCCTCGTTGGTGGTGCTAGTGTTGATTCTGCTAAGGTCTGTTGCGTTATTTTGGGATTGTTGAGCATTGCTTGACGTTCAGATGTGGCCCTATGCCATGATCTCCCTTCTAAATACACCGCATTATTTCTATTTGTTCTTACATGAAGTACTGTTACCGTTTCCTGTACTCTTATCTATTCAGAGCCCTGCAAACTTCTGAATGTCGAAATTAGTCATATTTCTTCTATATTTATTCTTGAGTAATTTATGATTCTGGTCGTTTTTCGAAGCACAAACAGCCGTTTTGTCCTGACCCAACCAACGACCATTTGTTTGAGTGAGCTCAGCCCCGTTTTATCGTCCGCCATTGCTGAGTGGTGCCTGGTAGTCGATTTGTTGTACAGGCACGTCCTTCGTTTTCAGAGAATTTTCACACTCGAGAAGAGAGACATAATTTCCTTGTACATTGGTTCAATTTGTACCGTATTAAATTCAGATATTACGAGCGCCTTCTTGTTAACCGTTTTGAGGATAGACTTTCACTGCTGTTAAATACCGAGAGAGGCATTTACCGGATCAGCAGATTACCCGTAACTCGGTGTAAACATGAGTCACCAACAAACGATTCGATGGTACTCGAATTCCTCAACATCTGACAGGGACTTCTTGCACTTAACTTTCTCGACTCACAGCAGGTGTTCAAGGCAGCCGCCACAATTTTCAAAATTCCCGGGATATCACGGAGTTATCGTAGACTGTTGACGCTCGATCGGAGCTGTGAGGATGTTCTTAGTACGTAGTAAAACGGAACCTAGAGATTGGGTGAAAGCTCTGCATAGAATCTTCAGGCGGCTACGCATCAGAGAGGAAGTCAGGTTGATTTTTGCGGATTTTTCATTGTTCAATAAGGTCGTTTTAACCAATCCGAACGACATGCGGAGGTGATGCAGAAGCGTTTTTGTACAGAAGTGAGATATTGTTGATAAACAACGGTTGGAAGGCTCTATAGTACTCCTTCTCCAGGGCATAGGTGAAAGAAAAAAACCCGATAATCGTCTGAGAAGTAACACTGGGGGACTTGAAAGTTATCTACGAATACGGGATGGTGAAGCAACATGCAAACTGGAACGCGCATTTAGACAGAATTGAGACGGATGAGGGTAGTGATGTTGCGTGTGTCTGTTCAGCAGACGGGCGGGGATAAGTTGCCTTTTATCACTGCTGTCAATTGCGGTTGAAGAATCAAATGTATTGCAAGTTGTGGGGATGAATGCATCAGGGTTCTGTGTTTTGGGTACATGGCTGATTGGCTGGACGAAAAGTTCTCGATGTGTGTCGCCGTGGGACGGTTTGAGACGGTCACTACTCACAGCGACGTGCTTTTTGGAGCGCTCGAAGTTGAAAACTTTACCCGTTTGTGAGGTCACTCTAAATGGGCCTTCGTAAGGTGGTCTAGGTGAGCGCTGAACTGCATTACAACGAAGGAGAACATGAGTATGGTCTATCAAGACCTTGTTGAGGTTTTGAGGTTTGGAATTATGTCTGGCCGGGATTGCACGGCATACTTTTGCACGTAATTTGAGGCGGCTTATGTTTTAGCTGATAATGTCAGCTGGGATACGGAATGTTTTTCCGTAGGCTGATTCAGCGACGGAATATTGTGTTTTTCCCCTGACGACGGATCTGATGCTCACTAGAATGAGTGATAGGCACTGTCCAACTCTACATCGACTGCGCCATGTGCGATGTTTTCAGCTGTGGGTAAAACAGCCCCATTCGCAGCGGGCTGTTACGCAGTCGTCTTAATATGATCACAACCCAGTAGACGGGTCAAGTCGCGGATAAGGGCTGGATGGAATTGTGAACTTCAGCCTGTAGTAAAGAAAATTAAGACGTCAAAACTGACAACCCGATGTTCAATGGACGTTTTGACTACCGTCCCGGATAGAATATCTTTCAGGAGAAAGGCAGCAGGTCGTCGTGTAAATTTGCCAACACATGCAAACAGGAACATTTTGCCGTTTGGTTAGGGGTAATTAGCCAAACAGATCAGCATGGACGTGAGAAAAATGTGCGCATGGATTGGGAAATTTCTAGGCGAGGTAACGGTGTGATGATGCACCTTGTTCTTCTCGCACATCTTTCTTCATACTGAGCCAAACCTGACGGGCAGCAACTAATTTGAGCTTGGCGTGGATGCCGAGATGGATGACGGCTGGTGGAATGTCAATGGAGAAAAATGGAATGGCGACGAGTTCAGCAATTTGTGCGCGGGTTCAAGGCCTGCGTGTACACCTTAGGTAGCTCTATAATCTTTGGGTCAAAAACAGTTTTCCAGTTACTGAATTTTTTATAATTTTTCGCCGTGTTTCAGTTCGTGAAATCGTTGATTTCCGTTGGTTTATATGTTTTTATTTTAATCTTTCAAAGCCGTGAGCAGAGAATGTGCGGCAGTTCACTAGCTTAGCGGCCGATGGAAAAGTAACAAAAAGTTGCGTTCCACGTTATTCCGGAAATTTACTAGCCATATTCACTGAAGGTTGATGTCGTAGACGTGATACGTCGTGCATTGTTGAGATTTGAGTGCAAATAAGCAGAAAAGCGTGATCACAGTTTCGGCGATTGAATCGTCGTTGAATCGTGAGGACTATGTTTTTCATAAAGCTGCAAAAGTGAGATTAACCAGTGAACATATTGCAACGTAAGAACATACAAATAAACGGGGCGATTCAGCGGTATTTTTCTGATTTTATTCCGCATGCCTATTGGTATGTTATAGCCGCTCGCTTTTACCACGGTTCTAACCTTTTCCTGGGAGAAAGACGTTTGTTGAAATGCGGACAATGTGACCTGCTGTTTGCAGGCTTACAAAAGTTCTGCACCATTTTTCTAGCTTGCCATTGAAGGTGAACACTACCCCATGCTTAGACGCTGATGACTGGTCCATCCATTTGCCCTAGATTGCGAGTAAAAGCAAACTGCACTCTGTGTCGAAACACTTATGACACTTCCACCCACTTGCACTAGCCTGCGAGTGAAGACAAACGATTTCGTGTGTTGGAACACGCTTGAACACAGATGGATGAGTGGAGCTACTACGAAAGAACACGTGGAGTATTCGGCATGAACGACTTATTCGCAGTTTGTGGAAAACGGTACATACTACCTCCACCTTCCTACAGCACAGAATACGGCCGTTGGTTTGCATGCTTTCTGGGTATCCCTCCGAATGACTGATGGTGTGTATCAGATAAGTTCCCCATCATCATATCCAACAAATCTGATGTCTTCAGGATAATCGTGTATGCATATGTGAAAGAACTCACTATCGTCGATTGTACCACAACCCATATTGCACATCGCATACCGAGATTGCACGGGTTCCTGCGGATTTTGGCGAAACAAGCATCTCACGAACTAATTCTCCTAAAGGTAGATGTCTATGAACATTAAATCGTAATCTGCATTCACATTCTCCGCGAAATTAGTGACATTCATTTAAATGACGTCGTAAAGTCAGACATCTTTAACCGTTAATCGTTCGAGCTCGCTGAGGTAAGAGGTGAAAGTTGGACGGTTTTGCTGTGTTACATAAGTAGGTGAGGAATTAGCCTCTGTTGTTCATTCTTATGTCAGTTACGGAGAGTGCTTTCTGATGTTTATTTAATTCTTCTATGTTAAATATTAACTGGGGAGTTGAATTTCAAATATATCAATGAAAGTTGTATTATTTCGGTTCATGTTCGAATACTGCACAAATTCATGAGGTTATACTGCGATCACCAATAGTGAACAGGCCAATGTCTGTAGTGTTATTTCAATCCTCAGAAGGAATACTGAAAGGTTGTCATGCTTCCTGTTCGCTCTATCTCCAGTTGCAATGCGCGGAACATCTGAAACTGCCATTTATCGTTACCGGAAACGGTTATTTCAGCAGATGCCCTGTTGCTGCAGTCCGAGATTCTCGATGTGGGACCAACTTCAGGGTTGTCCTAACCGGGAATTGCGGCGTAATGTGATGAATTTTTTCTCGTTCTCAATTGAACCGTGCCGCACAGATGTGCCACCTATGTTGACGGATGATCCTGTTGAAATGGTACCGGTCGCCGGTACGTCCACAACGGTGATAGTGGAACGTCCAGTTGCACGTAGGTGTACCTCGAGTAAGCGCAGCATTGTCACAGAAAAACCTTCTTTCGGGACGCTTGCTACGAACTTGGGAGCGTTACGTTGTGGTGGATGGGCGCAGAAGTATAAAAGAAGGTTCAACATTTTATTTCCAACATTCACGTACGCGCATGAGTGCTGAGAATGCACCGCTCAATTCTTTCTTGGGACTGGAGAAAGTTGATGCGCAGTCTACGAGACTGCCCCAAGAAATACATTGGCTCCGTTGTTTACGTGCACTCCGGGTTAGGGGAGGCGTTACCGCGCCATCTATCATTGCCTGGAAATAGTGACTACACTAGTGCCCAGTCGAAGTTGAACATTGGTGGGATATCACCTTTCAACGCGTCGGAAACACAATTGTGGCCTATTTTAGGACGCACTGTTTCGTCGTTGAATTCGGAACCGTTTATAGTGGGCATTCATTGAGGACCACCAAAACTATTCACTGTAGCGGGGTTCCTGATGGACTGCAATATCGAACTCCGGGGCTTGTGAGATGGTCTGCAGCGCACACCGGAACGCACAGCACAGTGCGGTCTGCGAAGCGTTACCTGTGATACGCACGCTCAGTGCTTCCTTAGGTAGGTCACAGGGCATTCGAACTAATTCGGCTATGATAAATGCACATAGGAGGGGATCCGTGTTGCACATCGTCTCACCTTCCCATCGTCACATTCTCCGTTGCGAACACGAGAAAGCTTCATTCATCAGAGCAATCCGGCCCACTACATCGGAGAATCCCCTTTCTGTGATATTTCCATTGAGATGGTGTCCACTTTTCCACTCAGCTACATGCATCTAGTATGTTTCGGCATAATGAAGCGGACGCTGAATCTGTGGCTTTTCAGTCCCGTCGAACGCAACCTTTGTCTGAGTGTGAACAGTGTTACGGTGATATCAGAACTTACTTCTGACTTACTTGCCTCCATCCCGTGCGACTTCTCTCGACGCTGTCGACCATTGACGGAGGTCGGACGGCAGAAAGTCACTGAATTCCGTCACGTTCTGTTGTACATAGAGCCAGTTGTTCTCCAAAACATACTAGATCCTTGTAAATACCAAGATTTTTTGGATTTGTTTATGTGTATTCATATTTTGTGTCAACCTACTTTTCAGGTAACATATTTTGATTTCGTCAGTCAGTTACTTACTGTTTTTGTTGAACGCTACGGATCGGAGCATATTATACACAATGTTCATTCCTCGATGCACCTCCCCAGCGGTGTACATGTTCACGGTTTACTTGGTGAATTTTCAGCGTTCCCGTTTGAAGCGTTCATGCGTTACCTGAAAGGCTGTGGGTATTCCCCATTACATCCTGCCAAAAAATTTACCGACGATCTGTCGAAACCCCCCTATACCCCCCTTTTGACATGAGTAAATTTGTGTTTGGAGACAGCGACGGTCTTGTACGCAGTACTGTCTTTTTCTCCAGTTGTGCACCTGGCAATGCTGCTATTGTGTACAGCAGACCGGCGCTCATTGTACATTGCGGTGATGTAATCAGATTTCGTTTTTCTCAAGATATGACAAATTTTCCACACACTGTTTACCGTCTGCTCATTTGTATATTTTCAAAGTTAGCAGGTTGTCCGATACAGTGCATTCCTGCGCTGTGCATGACATTCACTACAAATGCATGCATATTCAAACAGCAAATTATGGCGTTTTCATACCTTTTTTGCACGCTTTCAATGAACTACTATGAACCAATCACTTCATCATTTCTGTGATGTTTGTGATGGGAAGATGATCGTAGAAGCACTCCGTGATATTAATGCTTCTGACTGTGGGAGACGTTTGTAAACCTTTTCCGTCGTTGAATTCATTGAAGACAACTCCGCTGCCGTAGTGAGTACAGCCTGGTTTGTGGATGCATGCGCAGTGGAGCGGGAGACAGTACAACAGTTGTCCGATACCGGCTTAGACTGCACCAGTGGCGAACCAACATTAACACACGATACACAGAGAGAAAGCGGTAAGTATACAGAAATTATAAACTATCCGTTTTCAGGGTTCCCGTGCGTTCCTGTTCTGACGACGAATACCTTCTTTCGCACATCGGACCCAAGCATAGCGACCGCAGAATTTATCAGACATCTAACGTTCTGTATCGACGTTTTGGCCCCCATTAAATCAAAACGTGTCGGCTCGTATGTACAGATTAAAATCCTTACTGCGAAAGAGACCGACACACTGAAAATGCTTAAGTCGAGGTACGGAAGAACACTAGACTTTTCCCTGGTGATGGGAATGAGCAAAATGTTTGAACACATAGAACGTCAGACGCGACTTCGTCATATAGACGAAGAGAAACTCGCACTTCGTAGTGAGCAAACATGTGTGAAACTAGTGCAACTGATGAGACGGAGGAATTCCATGAGGGACCCTGCTATAAGAACCATCACTCTCAAAGACAAAACGGTTGTCGATGAACCTGTAAAGATGTGCGAACTCTTCAACTCACATTTCGCTGCCTCTTTTAGCGTAGAAAGCACCCCAATAGCTGCTAATATCCCATCAAAATCAGATAAAGTTTTGAATAATGTTCTAATCGATGTTCGAAGTGTTCGTTCACAGTTAGCTAGCATTAGGCCCTCAATCCATCCTGGACCAGATGGTATCCCACCAATGGTCGTCAAGCA
>QNGE01000089.1:239538-253007 GCA_008508345.1 Paragonimus westermani | reverse complement strand
ATGCGGCCCTCCAAACCGTCGACTCAATTACCCGTTTACCCGAATAAATCTCGAGTGCATGGTAAAATACCACAACAAACAATAGATAGGGTTATATATTCCAGTAATCATAGCAAAAATAATAATATCGAACGAGTTCTTTGTCAAAAATTCCCCATACATATTGCCTGTCATAGTAAATGTTATAACCCCATATTTTCTCATCTAACGTGTGGAATTTCGTTCTCCCTCCCGATTCCCATTTTATCCATTGAACGATGAAATGTTTCTGCGACGGATGGACGCACGTAACTTCGTCTAAGCTGAACGGTTCACGAGATGTTCAACTTTGTGACGTTATCGAGCAATCGGCGAAATCCTGCGTTGAAGTCTGCCCATTCCTTCGCTTGATTTTGGGATTTTCGCCATGCCTCGCAAAAGCCGATCTATCTTGACAATTTCCGGACGCCAATTTTATTCCCTAACAGCGAAACATTCCAAAGGTGCGGTTGGACACCCTCCCGGAGTGACCTTGAAATATTTGAACAATCGCTCATCCCACAACCTTGTAAACAGTGAATTAGTGTAACATCCCATTTTTGAGACTGAATCGGTGAAATGAGCGAACTTTCTATTTCTATGTTGCGTGCGTGAAAGTTCCATAAACTACAGTCGTTTCCTTTTTGACCACGTAATTCTTGCAAGAAACTTCACGTTTGTGCTACTGTTAAATTATTCGTTTATGTATGGTTTGCAAATATCCACAGTGATCGCGCGTAACCAAGCGTGCTTCTCACATATGCTTTGGGAAATATATATTATTTATTTAAGAAGAGTACTGGCCGTCAGGAGCCCTCAATTTATCACGTCCCACCACTACCGGCATTCCCTAGCCGATTATGCTTAGGTAACGTCACGGCAAATTTCACCGCCCATTTATGTGTGACGTTTCAGCCCTCCCCGGCGTTCTACTATTCCTGTGCCATCCACAATCCACTCTACAGACTCCAGTGAAATACCACCTCTGGTGGTACCCGAAGCTGCAGCCATTCCGTAAGTTGACTCAGCTGTCTGTCTACGTAACCATTTTTCGCAGTTCAACGTTCTACACCTCCCGCTGTGACATGCACTCCCCGTTGTCCGCACGGATGACCGCCAACGCGAGTTCGTCCGTTCACTCGGATTCTATGTACAGTAGCAGCATGTGAGTACATGGTACAGCAATTACGTTCCCTTAGGATTGACACTGATTCCAGTCGAGGCGACACCGCGTCCATTTTGGATTTGGTCAAAGGACTGGATTTAACATTATCAACCGTCAACTCCCAGTTGTGAACGTTGGAAACGCAAACGGCCCGCAACTCCCCTTCCTCCACTGACCCCAAACCGGCAGTCATGCCTGAACCGTTCATGTCGCCCGCACGTACACAATAGGATCTGGCTGCACGGGAGGCTGAGTTGGCAAAGTCAGATGTGCCCAACGTTGCTGTAGGCGCTGCAGTTCATTTTGTAGTTATTTATTGTAGATGAGGTCACTGGCGAGAATGGGGGGAACCGACGTTGCGGATACCGTGCGTCGCATTCTGTCCTCTGTCATACATCATGACTTGGTCAATACAATTGACTGGACTGGGACTGGTAACAAACGGGCGGCCTGTGACTTGCTGTTGATGGAGGTAGTCCAATGTGATGTCTGATCAAACATTCTCGATCGTATAATCCATTGCAGATGCTATCTCCAGTCAACAAAAGTACGCGGACATTTCCGTTGAAGAACTGCGCGTGCACATGCGACGTTGGTTCAGAAACGCGCGCGACCGAGCCGGCGGGCGCTTGAAACATAGAACAAAGCATTATAAGCTGAAAAACGTAAACTTGGATACCGACTAACAGAGTGAGTGTTCTTTCTTATGCCGGCTTTGAAAGTGAGCACTACATGGAATGTACCGCTAATAACCGAGTGTACTGTAATTGTGCTGAAGACTGCAACGTGCACAAGACGCACACCCGCCTACGAGCGTGGAGTTTTGTGAACCCTCATGAACGCTGCCTTAAGTTATTTCTGTAAGTCGCAGGTGGTTCGGGACTGCTATCTTGTGTTGTTCAGTTTTTTTTTATACACGTTCGCTTCAGTCCGATTGCTACCCTCCGTTTACTCCATATATCCCTTACATACCTCTCTACAGGTTTCCCAAGTGTACATCAAGGGGTGGTGCAGTCGCACCAAAATTCCATGAACATGTGCATAACATACTGTATGTTTATTATGACGAGGTGTGGAGTGTACAATAAAATTTCCATGTGTGCGGATATTTTGCAGTATACTTTGTGGCCGGCGTCCGCAAGCCTCGGGCGCGTAACGTGTATGGTAGGTTACACCGTTTTTATGAAAAAAATCGAATTTTACAAACCGGATTCTAAACTTCCCGAGGGAACTCACGCGGGGTTCTGGTCTCACTGTCTGCTTTTAGCCCGCCATGGCCCGCCAAGGGTCCGTGCCGGCCCCTTGGGAAGTCTCAAACATCGACTTGGAAAACACAATATAATCCATTTCTTAAAAATGGAAAAATGTCTGGTTACTGATCTGATAAATAATATCTGTGTGATACTGTGCCTAGATATATATTATTCCGGCATCCACTGAATAACAATCAAGTGACCACAACGGGAACGATACCGAATTTCGAAGGTAACATATCACAAGGTCGTTTTCAATGAACGGCCAATTAGAACAAACAAATATGAGTCCGCGAAAAATTTCGGCGATCCCAATCTGTATACCATGTACCAAGTAAATGAACCGATATGTGTCGTAAAGTAATTCTCCCTCATGATAACGGGAGAAATCACGGTCTACGGCTAGCACTCGAAGTTCAAAAATGGAGCCGAAGTTGCCCGAATCCAGCCCGTTCGACTGTTTCCATATCTGGCGGTTTTCTGTTGACCTAAAAGATAGTCATTAAAAACGGGTTGTATTGCATTGCTTTCGGGGGTTACAAGAGGAAAATAATGTTCTATCAGAACATTAAGTTACCAGTCAAAAATGAGTTACTTGTGTGAGGATCCAATAACACTGGAACGGTCCTTAGAAAGGTAGATAACAACTTCCACTTGGGTGTTTCAGTAGTTCATAATCCTATAAGAAAACTGTTGCAAGAGGAAGGTTCGCGATAGAAGCTTATAGAGCTTCTCTTCGTGAACCCTCAGAATTTTATCACCTGTTTGGGTAAAGAATTGCCGCACGAATCCTGCGCTAAAGAATTGTGGAAGAATAAAGTTGCCTCAAGTGGTCAAACGGCAGGAATTTTGAGGTGAGACTTGTGTGACAGCTATTGCAAGCCAGTGAACATTTTGGTAGCAACTCGCCGGACACATTTAATAGCGAGTATGTCTCTTTTCAAACCGGTGTAAACGACCTGATTATCACGCTCGACTCCGTAAAGCGCTTGAAAGAGGTGCCCGCATATGCTGAGAAAGACTATCGTTATCATCTCAATAGTTACAAAGTCCTTTTGAGCGGCCATCTGGCGATGAGATAATTCGAACGACAGTCAAAACCCTAGGACCCTTCTGATGTCTAATTTCGCGATACCTGTTACCCATGCATCACCAATAAGTTCCTGGAGTCTCCTTCGAGCGATGTATTTGCATATTTATCGTCGTTAAGAGGGAGACAAGTCATTTTAACAGTACTTAATACAGTCAGTTTCTATTCGCAGTTCACGGGGATCACAAGCATTCCGGATTTTTAAGTCGTCAACATAAAGGAAGACGTTGTTAGACATAAGTTTGGGAACAACAGTGGACCATTTACAGATCTTTGAGGAACTCAAAGGAAAACCGGCGGGGGTGGAGGAGAAAGACCCGAACTAGTTTTTACACTGAAAGTCCCGCTACCAAGACGAGTAGTGATCCAGCGAAGAACCCCTATTTGGATCTCATAAGCCGCTGGATTATGCGCAAGAGGACCGTGTGGGATATGGTCGAAGGCTTTGGCAAAGTCGAAGGAGACAGCATCCGAGATATGACCCCTGTCTTGACTTCTGTCAAGATATTCATGAAGATTAACATGTTGGTTATACATGACCTGTAGGGAAGAAAGCCATGTTGAGTAGAGGAGAATAGGTTAGTTGAGAAGAAATGCTTAAGGATCTCGCGTTTTAACGGATACGCCGTTATTTTCAAGTTGAATATCACACGTATTTGATCGCAGCCTTCTCATTCAGATAGACTTTCCAACCAGCCTCTTTCGAAAAGAAGCACCAGACTCGAGTTTCTCTCTCGATTGAGCTCATCAGCAGTGCGTATTCTTGTCACGGCTGGGATTTGAACTCCGGCCATTCCAATCATGAGGCAACCGTGTTAACCACTGCGCCATTGACATCAAATCAGGCACGACCAAATTATCGTATCTGAACGCCCAACCACCTTCGCTTGTGAGCAGTGACACTCCGTTATCTTGCATTGAATGATGACGAGACTGATCGGCCGATAACTAGCTTTAGATATAGATGTGACAGTGACCCCCTTAGACGCCTTCGGAAGCGTACCGGCACAAATTGTTTGTTTGAACAGTTTATGGGGAGGTGCCGGCAGATCAAGGGCCGCCTCTTCGAGGATTCGGGGATGGATCGCGTTTGGTCCTCTTGCACTGTAGGGATTTATCTTAACTAAGATATCCTGAACATTGAGCACAGAGAAGCCAGCTGTCAAGATCGGTTGATAGAAGTTTCTCCGCGCGAGAATTAGATACCACATTATAGACTGCTGAGTAATATTCTCTGAACACATTAGTAACCACTTGGGGGTGGGGTGGGGGTGGAAGAGGTTTCCCTGTCGGGAAACCGCAGAGGAAGCGCTAGGGGCTTAGTCCTTTTCTGGCGACACGTACTTGAATAGAAAGTTCTTATTTTCCTGAGCTACCGGTAGGGCTTTTGACTGTGCCTGTTGAGTCTGTTGACGGATTTTCCGCTTGCACCTGTTTCGCACAGTGTGGAAGGCTTCTAGATCCTCCGGCCTACCCGTTAGCTTCTGATCGCAGAATAGACTAGAACGTTCATCAATAAGGCAGCATATGCTCATTGGAAGCAGTGCGCGAGAGGAGGACTTCCAGTTTTTGAGGAACGAATGCCTCATCAGCTTCGTGATACGTCAGCTTTAAAAGAAAAGTCGTTTGGGTTCATTGAGTCATATGCAAGGCTATATGTACTTAGTGCGTTGAAGCGTGCTTTCTGGAAATTTCGGAATAATGGCTTTGTTACAGCATTTTGGAGCCAGTTACAGATAAAGTCAAAGGTTAGTGGCATGTGGTCACTATGCTTCAGTGGTGGTTTGATGACTGCTCTCTCTCTAGCAGGTGGGTTTCATTCGTGACAACCAGATCAAGCAAGGAGGGTATCTGTCCTGGACGGTGCCTTGTAGGTAGTTCGACGTGCTGTGTCCAGGCTTTCTCATGAATCAACATTGCCAAGGGTTCCGAGAAACCGCGGTCGGAGTCCTCATAAGAAACAGCTATAGAGTTGAGTTTGGGTGCGTTGAAATCACCTATAATAAGAAGATTGGAGAAACGCCGGTTAGAAGTGAGACGGCCTAGGCGGCAAGAATGGCCTCGTCGACGGATGCGTTACACGACGGCTAACGGTACACAACACCGACGAGGAGCGTGTCACTACTACGAAGTTGGAGTTTGAGCCAGTGTGTCGCATTTCTCTGGGAAAGTAAATTCCACTATGACAGCTGGCACCGTGAGCTTCTCGCCTAAGAAGGGGGCACAACCTACCCTGCGTCCAAGGGAGGAGTCCGCTTGGTACACTGAGTACTCAGGAACATGCAATTCATCGTCACTGATATCCGCGAAAATCCAGGTCTTTGTTAAAGCGAGAATCTAAGGGATGGTGTCGGAGACCAATTGCCTGATTTCCGGCAGTTTGTTCGAAAGACTGACAGTTGGTATACACTCACTTGATGGCTACTTCATCGTTCGGTTGGTTACAAACAGAGAGAACTGTACGGGGAAGAACTTGAGAAAACAGTCCTATTAGCGAAAGGGGATGCATGGAGGGCGGCAGAGTTTCGCACGCTCTCGTGAACAGTAGCGGTCGCTTTCTCACTGCTTAAGTGCATGTGAGCTTTCCTGTTAGGCGCTTTTTGCTTTTTTGTCCGTTCGAAGTCGACGGCTTTCGAATCGCCTCCACTTTCCGAGCTACCCAAAGGTAGTTTATTACCCATGACAATTCGGGTAGACCTTTAGATTAGAAGATAACTTAGTAAGAAATGATCTCAAGTCATTGGAAGAAATGCGGTTGGAGCGAGCCAAGTGTGTGCCTTCCTGAGTACGGGCGTTGACCCCACCAAACTCATAGGGTCTTAAAGCTTGGGAGTAAAATAATTTTCAAAAAACTTTTTGAGATGGAATTACTGTAGGTGCGGAAGGTCAGTGCTGGTCTGGATGAAGTCCACTAGATGAAACCGAGTTTGTTCAGTCTTGAGGGAGGAAGATATTCAACGCTGCTCACGTGGAGAGAAGATGGTCGGAAAACGTCCACACAAAACAAGCTTCCTCTCTCGGAGTGTCTTGTATCTCAAGTTTGTGGCGTCTTCCTCAGTTTGAGCAGTTGACAAAGCCACTGCCCTTGGAACAACCGTCACACCCAAAGGGGCAAGCGCCATACACTCATTCGGGGAGCCCCACCTCTGACTTCATGTCAGGTAAGGCTTTCTGTGCTTCAACCAGAAATATTTCTAATGCAGCCGTGTACAATGCGTCTATATTCTCAGGCGCCTCATAGCTACACTTGAACGCATCTTGTTTCTGCTCAGTGAGGTTGGCGAGCAACGGGACGGGTACGGACTCGGACGGGGTGCAACTTTCTCAGAAGCAGCTCATATAGATAAATGGCTTTTGTGGAAGTGGGTAGAATGTACTGGTCCTCCTTAAGGTTAGTACACTTGAAGTGGTACTGTAACGTACAGTCGGAACCAACAAGTGTCCACAGATTGAATTTGAATTGCATAACAGAGCGTGCTGCTGTTGTTGGCGCTTACGTTCGTGTAAGTCGTATGCACGGCCTACTGGACCTTTGGGTCATGCTTGTTCATGCTGTTTCCTTTTACAAGACTGTTATTGCGACCCCTGCTTCGGGAAAACGCCGTTTCCCGGTGCCCACACGTTGTTCAAATTTGATCCGCAAGTATGGCAGAAAGTTCCGTTAGTAACAGCTGAATCGCATGTTAGAGTGCCAGTGTAGAACCATCTGGCACTGCGTACCGTTCCGTACAGTAATGCGGCAGCCGAATCGACCTGAAACGTTTGATACCTCCAACTCACCAGTCCCGCTGGATCTCGTGTGACATTGTGTTATAATACATGAACAAAAACAGCAAATGTCAGCATTGTGAAAGTTGATAAATTATCGGGCAATTCATGAGTTGAGGGAATAGAGAAAACGAATAAATATCTAATCAAATAATAATCGACAAGGCGAATATGTTAAACAATAATGAAGACTGTGTGAGTTTTGATGACCAGTACACTAAAAAACAATGGTAACAACAACACAAGACTCGCTACAAATTCGAGTTACCTGCACCTTCGCAAAACGTTCTGAATGTCCTGTCCAATTGGTCTCAGACGAATATGCTTACACTCAACGCCGGGAAATGTAGAACTGTGCACATTCTGCACTTTGCGAGTGTTATAGTACTCGGATGAAAGAATCCATTCAAGTAGTACATATACCTACTATTTGAATGTTTTCCGCTTCCAGTCGGTTATCGCACAAAGATTTAGGGATGACCACTTGGCATTTTCTGTCGGGCTCCTTCAATGTGAATGCAAATGATAGAGAGGCTGGTAACGCTGAAACCGTTGAAAATCGCTTTGGCGCTACTCAGTTAACTTTTTGGACAGTTTGGTTTCTCGTGTTTCAAGATTCTCTATAACAACTTTATTCGGCTGCACCTCGAATGTGGATCTGCTGTTTGACCCCATCCCCGCTATTTAGAAGGACACGTTGCTCATCGAAAATGTTCGACGGCCTATACCAAGGCCGTTCATGAGTTAAGAGCTGCGCCCTATAACACACGTCTTACGAAACTGAATATTTGCAAATATTCAATTCCGACGGGAATCTGGTAAACATGTTTACTATATTCCAATCTGATTAGAGTTGACTCGATTCTCAACTTTCCCGAAACGCCCGACCATGTATGTAGATCGATGCCTAATATAGCTAGAACGAACTTTCGGGGTGGCCACACTCCCAAACTTGAGATACAACATAGTCGACTTGAGTGCCAGTATAGCTTTTTCTCACTGCGTATCTGTAAAGCATGTACTTCCAGAGCATGCAGTCTCCGTCAACTCTGTTTTCACTTTCACAGCTCGTCTTGGCCACCATTTTCTGTCTTAGCTCAGATCCTACATCTTTCTTTCCTGCTTCAGCATTATCGTGTCTGGCTCTGGGATTCCGAGCATCGGTATAGGGAACCCTCAAAAGTTGCTGCCTCCTACCTCAATTACCAATCCATTGACTGATCCCATCCATCAATACAACCACTTAAACTGTTGAAGGTGAATAACCATACTAATGGAGACAAACGATATGGCATCACAAACCAAGTCAAATAGAAACTTGACATTGGATGGCCTACTCGGCGCTTTTTCAGGTGCATTGACCGGCACAGGCGGTTACCATCACTTAATATTTCTTTCCTCTACGTGACCTGCAGGTTTAACGACAGACAAAGCACTACGATGCCCTCGGCTTATCATGAGTACAAAGTGAAGTGAACCAACGTAGAAAAAACCTGTAACTGCAATTGGGAGCTCTCCTTGACTCTATATCTCCCCTCACTTCCATGGAAATTGCCAAGGGCGAATGTCAACAGACCCTAACTGAAAAGAAGTCGAAATTAAAATTTTCAAGTGGGCACAGCGCTTGCCACCCCTGATGTTGTAATCACCTAGAAGGCGCTAGCACAGTCCTTTGCACAGGCAGAAGCTGCAACGAAGATGGAAATATTTTATCAGAAAAAGAGTTGTTTTACCTGGCAGTTTCTCCACCGCATTTCTTGCTGGGCTACCCACAGCAACCATAACATCTTTCTCTCTTGATATCATAACCTTCTCACTCGCTAGCAGACGGATTGCCAAGTCCACCATAATGTCGCTTGGTCGTCTGGTTACTTAGCTTGTTAATTTCAGCCTTGAGGTCGATCCTTATTTGCAAGAAAAGTGTTTAGCTGGTAAAAACCGAAGCACAGCTCACAGCTGATCATAAGCCTCATTTTAGAACTGTGGTTGTAGCTTCTAACTCCACAGTATCCACCCAGGAATTTCTGCCTGTATTAGAAGGCTGGGACGCCGCATCTATTGACGTCCACCCAATGATCAACCCTCTATAACTGAGCATGTTTTGTGGGACAAAGAGACGGTTCATCAACCGTCTTCTTGTTACCCACTCCGAAGTTTGCTAAACGGCCATTCGCACAGTTTTTCGTTTTAAGAATTCAAAACCGAAGAAGTTTCTTGTGGTCACCTTCAACGAGTCAGAAAGCCCTTCTTTGGTCCACACCTTTGGAAACTTATTAATCGTCCCAGACTACCATACACATCACTTCCCTTGAAGTTTTTCCTCAGCAAATGAAATAGCCACATTTTTCTCCCGAGCTGAAAACGTCTAATCACCCGCCTAAGGTGAAGAACCTGAAATGGTCAGAGAGACCACAAGTTGCGACGTCAAAATTACTAATCTAACGCCCCCTAAGAACGGTGACGCGTCCACGCAATGATAATGCGACCATAACTGCACAGGAAAGGCTAGGGCAATTCGGCAGTACACACCGGGTCAGACCCTACTACTGTTTGCAGTCTCCTTCTTCATCTTAGGTATTATTTTCCGGGCTCTTCCTCGCAATATTTTTTTTGTAAAATAGGCGAAGAAATGGCCATATGTACACATACTTGTCTTTCTTGTATCCAACGATAGTTTTGAAGTTTGCAAAAGTGTGTTATCATTAGTTCCAAACAGTAGCTTTGGGCAAATTGGTATTGACGTTAAAACGCTACCGTCTGGCGCAACTTCCTCATGTTTGTATTCGTCAGTTGACTAGACTGTTTTAAACAAGGGATAACTAGTAACGCATCTGATCACTGATTTGCATGGGATGAGCGATTCCCGTTAGCCGAACTATTTGTTTGGTGGCAGTAACTCGCGTGGTTAGCCAGTGCTGTTTAGCGGAATGGTCGGTTGTGCGCTGTCAGACGTCGATGTAAGCCTTTCAACGCAAATCAGCAAAGAATTGCTTGTTCGCTATACTATATAATTTCAGATACTCTTGGGACCGCGTTCCACGACATTATTCAACATTCTGAAACAAACTGATCGCTCAGACAGCATTTCACTAGATGGCCATTTTAATGCTAAATATTGTGCTCTTACCTCAAACATGAAGAAGCCGGGTGGCGTGTATGGTGTCCAGACAAAACGCATTGACGGTGGTGGGAGGCTGTAGCTGTCTGCCACTATTCACCCCTAGGAGAAATGTCCTGTTGCGTTGCCGTCATTCATTGCATCAGCCATATACACACAAGTCATGTAAGTCACTTCCATGTGGCGTCTCTATTAACGAAATGACCACCCAGACTCTGATCATGCTGTTTGTCCCCGGCTGGTTCTATTATTTACTGAGAAGTCATGCACTCTTCACTGTAGATCTGTCGTCTGGCATGCTAACGATAAAGCTGTAGAGAACACGTACCGTACGACACTAACCGGCATCTTGCTAATTGTAGTGGACAAGTGGGTATGCGCTTGACCTTCGTCCCCTAACAGTTTGAAACACCTTTCCTGAAGAGCACTCGAAACGTAGTCCCATCAGACATCGAACTAAAAGAACTCGTCAGGGTTTGGAAACAAACTTTATATTTCCAGCAATCTTAGAAAATATGATAAGCAGTTAGTTCTAACCTAATTTGGGACCAACGGCAGCAACCAAGAGAAGAAAGAAGAGAAGCGTGATAGCTTTCTGTGAAGAAGTATGTTCCAAAGTAGTTGGGTAGCTGTGGCAGGAGTTCAAAGCTGTTAATTCAATGGAACATTTGAGTAAAAGTCTCATGATTCCTCCTGCCTGTGAATGCGACCACGACCGTTGAACATTCCAGCGTAAGCTGGCTAAAGGCTTGTTCAAATGCCTGACCTGTTTTACTACTATTAACGTATTTTTACACCTCGACTTTAGTCTGTATCGATCCGGAGGGCCATGATGATTACGGCTTCGGTCCTATCAGCCCTAGCCATTTCAGAGACTCGGGGAAAGGGGTTCCTCAAGCCAACCCCTTTCCGTGACAAAAACGACCGTGGACTGTCATAACTTATCATTCTCGTGACAGACCAGTCCGTTCATTTTCCTCTTCTCCCTTCTCTGCTTCTAATTGTAATCTTTTCAGGCTAACACAACTGGTAAACATTTCCACGTTTAATAACCCCGCTCCGAAAAACAAAGCAGCAAGCTGCTCTACAGAACAATCTCGCGTCTGAAACCGAATTTCCGTTCTGTCTACCAAACGCGCCTTCACGATCCTAACGTTATTGTCCACCTTAACCCTCTTTTGAATACTACAGTTTAGCGGTTTTTTCTCAGCGTCTCTGGTGATGGCGGATTCGAATATCGTGGTCGAATTGAAATAAGGATTGCACCGAGCTGTAAGTTAGAACAGAGCCTACTCGACTAAATCCCAGTGAATGGTCCCTTGTGTGCCGTCAGATATGACACTTAGACCAAAGTCCGCTGACGCAGAACGAAAAGGGGTTTATTTGTCACGTTAGCATATGCTGCAGCTGACAGCGTTTCATATGCTGTCAATACCACCTTTTTGTATACCCTAGTTACTCTTCCCAGACAAACTAAGCACTTGCTTGCTGATGATATGAACGCCTTACTACAGTGGAGAAACTACCAGATGACAGGTTTGATGTCTTTGTTATCCGCGCTGACGATGGATATTATATTTGTGTCTCACGGACTCTATATGTAGATTTACGCATTTCAACACAAGTGACGGTTGTGTTTTACTTGAAGATTGCTTTGTGAAACTCACTCGAACGCAAATGGATTGCAGTCAACTATCGATAGTTCCAGTTCGTTAGTGCTCGTCGTTCACTTTGAAGTACTCATGTTGACCGAGACCTTACCGTTATATGTGCCCACCTTGCTTTGTCGTTTGTCCGGAAAACATCTACTCGTGAACATCAGGTATTCGGTTGGAAACTGAACGACAAGGATATATGCGGCACCCATTAAACAGCACTGACAGATAAACCACTCGGGTCACAACAGTGGAGTGATCTGAACGAGCGCTGGGCAGAATTCTCAACAACCGTTCTAACCTGTTTCTACGTGATCCGTTCCAAAGGAGTTTTGTGGATACGACAGAAGTGCATCTCAACTGGCTTGGCGGAACTTGTGAACAAACGTCGAGTAGTGGTGTACAGAATGCCTACCAGGAAGCATTGGTGAACAAATTTCTCAGTTCGAGTCAGGTGAAAGAACCCAACGAAATCTGGGAACAAATTGCAGAAGTTATGACAGCTTCTTATGAAGAGGTGTGTTCCGAAGGAGCTGTCCACTTGTGAAAGAACTGGATTTCTGTTACGTCGAAGAACTTCGTGAACAAGCGTCGCTCAATTCCACTTGGCTCTGAGTACGATAACGACCGTCGCGAAATTGAAGGCAGGCGGACCAGGAGCTTGCGCGAAGACCCTGAACACCATTTGGTCGTACAATAAGAGATGAAACGACTCTCTATCTGGGAAATAGCAGAAAGCCACTTTTCATGATTCGTGGTTGCACTGACCGGCGAATCGATGTAAGTTAGACCATGTTTAGAAGAGATGGTTCACCTATCATCAGTCAATCGCGTCGGCTTGACGAGTGGGCTGAACGTTTCGGAGAACAGTTCAGTCGGCCTCAACCAGACCACGTAGACTACGGAACCCGAGTGGTAGATCGGTGCGTCCCAAACAGCCCTCTGTCGAAAGTAGAAGTGGCCCTAGAGCTTAAGTTTTTGAAGCGTAACAAGGCCCCTGGGACGGATCTTCTCCGTCCTCCTCTTTTCCAGGGTGATAAGAAGAGGTTGATATCAGAACTGACAAAATTCCTTCAAACGGTTTTGAAAGTTGAAGATGTATATCGTGGTTGGCGCTTATCAACAGTAATTTTCATTTTCAAAAAGGAGGCCTGTACTCTATGTGACAGCCACAGAGACATCAGTCTAGTGCCTATTGCGACCAAGTTGCCCACTGGCCTCATATTGAGTTGGCTCACTAACCTCAGTGGAAGACAGACATGTTGGGACCAGGTAGGATTCCGGTCCCCGACCTATACTGCTACCTTGACGTGGTGGTCGGGCTTGTGTACTGTTTTGATCCGGCGGGCTATGCTGACTAGGACTCCGGTCCTTCCAGGTGCAACCTTGTCAGACAGGCCAA
>QNGE01000089.1:216998-236578 GCA_008508345.1 Paragonimus westermani | reverse complement strand
TGTTGTTGTTGTTGTTGTTGGATTCCGGTCCGATCTAGGGTGCTTTGGTCACATTTTTACCCTGCGATGGATTTTGGAAAATCTTCACTCATATAGGCAGCCGACGACCATGGTCTTTTTCAGATCTAAAGACTGCTTCCGATTCAGTTGCTCGTAACATTCTCTAGCACTGTCTTCTTCACAAGGGAGTACCAGGAAAATACATGAATCTGTTGAGATTACTATATGCTCATTTTGCAAGAAGGGTGAAGGTTTGTGGACAACTGTGTCGGGCGATCATCACCTTTAGTGGCGTTCGTCAAGGGTTTCCGATCTTCCCCTTACTGCTCAAATTCGTCATGGGCGACATTCCGGAAGATGCACTTGAGGAATCCAGTGAGCTTTGTTTTCAGCATCTTCCTGGCGCTAGGTTGGCCGATATGAAGTACACCGACGATATGGTCCTACTTAGATTTTCTGCCGAAGACATGCAGACCATACTGAACAAAGTGAGTGATCGGGCTGGTTTGTATGGAGTACGCTTCGCACCTTCAACGTGTAAAGTGCTACTTTGAAGCTGAGGCATTCCCACTCCTACCTTCTCCAATCCAGGTAATCCGCTGGAGACTGTGGGCACTTTCACATACTTGGGTAACACTATCTCGTCCACTTGTAATGTTGCTGATGAAATATCAGCGATGATAGGAATGGCACGAGTTGATTTTGCCAGCCTGCGTCATCTGTGGCGTCGGGAAGAGGTTCGGTTCTCCCTGAAAGGAATGGTATATGATATTTGAGTGCGTTCTGTTTCATTCCGTGGTTCACATACTTGGCCTGTTCACAACGAAGATATCAGCAGACTTGTATTCGGCCATCGTTGTCTCCGCTACCTAACCCACATTAGGTGGACTGATTGCGTGAGCAATTTGGCCGTTCGCTAGTACGTGATCCGGAACGCACGATCAATTGGTCAACCAATCACTTCGCAGAGTTTCCGATGGTTGGGTCACGTGCTCCATATGCCAGCAGAGCTTTTTGCCATATCGGCATTATATGGTGACCATCAAAAGTTGGCTGAGACTACGTGATGGTCGAGCAACAAAGTGGTCACGGAATATGGAGGCCCTAACTGCTCTATTAAGCAAATTGGGCAAGTGTCGCCCGCCTTGCTCTGGCCCGCGTGATCACTCAAATCGCCGGTTCGAGGCGCTATTCGAGATGACGGTGTTCTGCAGTCAATGGTTTGCCTGCATTCATACCATTTTTAGTTCTTCCGCTTAGCCTTCTTTTATTTTGTTTTTAAACCTTTTCAGTAACGTTCCTCTCTTCAAGGTATTGTGCGTCACTATTGAGGTGAGCGGCGGCCCGAGCCACAGTATTTTCTGATCAGGTCCAAGGCTGACGACGGCGACGATAAGAACGATGGTCCCCCCTGACTCGAAGTACAACGAAGACCTTAACTGAAACACTAACTTAGGAATGATCTGTTTAAGGACCGTGTGGCTTACTTGGCTAAGCGAGTTAAAGAGACTGAGAATGCACTTTTATCACGAAGTAACCGGGCACTGTTTGCTCCTCTGTGGTACGTCGACATGATATTAAGACTGTATATGGAAAAATGGATCACGAACATGGAGTTTATCGTGGTGACTTGGACGGCGGACTGAATAGTTCGAGGAACAGTTCGCCTGATCTGAGCCAACTCGTTCATACATGGATGACCGAGGTTGTGTAGTTAATTGTGGCATTCCGGATTACCTTCCGTCGGAAACCGAACTCAAACTGTTGGAACACACTAAGGCTTCAGGTCCAAATCTTTCTCCATCCCTTTTCAAAAGTGATGGTGAGTTACTGTTGTCTAAACTGTTCACACCCCATCGTTCTATATGAGACCGAAGAGTTGCTCCGTGGCTTGTGCTTGTCGATAGTCATTCCTATTTTTATGGATGTTGCCGGGACATCATGTGACAGCCACAGAGGTGTTTGCCTTGCTGATGTCATCCAAGATGCTCACAGGTCTCAGTGAGGCGACTTCAGAAGCACATCACCAGACAAGAGAACAGGCAGGTTTCTGGCCTCGTCGCGAGTGTAGCGATCGTAGTTTCATCTTACCACATACTGGAATATCGACATTTCTTTTCTCAGCCAACGGTCATGGAATTTTGGGCTTGAAGGCTGTGTTTTGAATCAGCTGCCCGATACGATATCTGAGACCTTCATCATCGTAAGGGAGTCCCAGTGAGGTGTGTCAATTTATTGAATCAGCTGTATGCTCGCAGTGATTACAGATTGCGTATTTATGAGCAGCTGTCTCGAGTGTTATCAACCTCAAGTGGCGTTCGACAGGTGCGTCCGATGTTCCATTTTTATTCAATTACGTGATGGATGATTCTCTGTCTGGCAGTCTAGCATCAGCATGAACCACTGATTTATTGCTGTCTGTGATGATGACGACGATGGTGATAATGATGATTATTTGTAAGGATCACTCGGATTTTCCGAGATTCTTGAAGTAAAGCTTCTGCCGGACGGTAAGCTGATTGATATTAAGCATGCTGACTACGTAACTTTACCCAGTTCTTCAGAGAATCTGCATACCATGCTGGTGTTGATACAAGTGTCTTTGTTATTGCAGACAGGCTGCTTGGAACTGTCGATCACTTCACTTACTTAGGCAATGTCGTCTTATCGGCTTGCAATATTGTTGACGAGATTTCCACGAGAACAGCGACGGCTTCTGGAGCATTCGGTGAAATTGTTCACTCGTGGCGTCGGAAAGGTGCTCATTTGTCGATTAAAGATGGGTCTTATAACGCATGTGTGCACTTAGCTTTGCACGATGGTTCGGGAGCATGGTCCGTCGGTGATGAAGGTATTAAAATATCTGCCGTGTTTGATCATGATTTACTCCACCGGTTAGCCTACATCAAATAGGATGATGGCGTTCATACGTGTGTACCTTCTGGACACGTGGAATAGGCGATCAATTATTCAACTAATCACGTTGCACAATTTGCGATGGTTGAGTCACATACTCTGTACATCATCCGGACGTTTTCCACACCGAACATTGTTTGCTGCAGAAAAAGAAAGAACCATCCTGTCTATATGGAAATATCAGAATACTCTTCCCTCCGAGTTTTGATTGTGTTGGCCGTTGATTTGATGTAGGTGAGCTCATATTTGGGAATGATGTTTCACCCATAAGTTGCTGATCGTACTGACTTTAAAAACAGACCGAAGATGTTGAGAAATTGTTCGGCTGGTCTCGACCGGATCATGTTGACGGGTGGATCCGGTTGGTCACTTAGTGCACTCCCTACTTAAAAGCAGAAGTGGTCTTTAGACAAGTTGTACCGCAATAGATGTCTTTCAGTTTTCAAGGATGGCGGAAATAAGTTTATATGAGACCTGAATAACCTTTCAAATATGAAGACACTGGTGGCTGGAAAAAGACAATCTGTAAACATCCTATTCACGAAATGATACCAACGTTACAGGTACCGTAAGTTGGAAAAAGCCACTCAGGCTTCAGCTCCGCGTTTCGTGGTTTCTTCAGACGTCCCATCTTGGCTGAAGTTACTCCCATGGTAAATGAACTTTGAGATGACTTCCTACTGCTCACTAACAAGTGAATGCAGGTGCGGACACCGGAAAATAATGCAGCGATTTCCTGCATTCTGTATATGAAAGGATCATGTCGAGCTGAAGAATAGTTCTCTCACCTTCAATAAGGTAATGGTTGTGTATTCTCGTTTTTTCGTTTTCCTGTACGTCTCTCATTCCTGAAGCCATAACTTCCGCTCTGTTTGGCTGTCTCGATTTCTAAAATTAGTGACAAGTTTGCTCGTGATCCGAATATACAGAGTATTACTTCAGAGAATATCACATAGTCTCCTAATTATATTCAAGTCCATTAGGAAAACGAGTTACTTTGAACTTTTCTCGAGGATGTTCCGGATTTTTCTTGAATCCCTATACATTAGGACAATGCCGTCTGCATGCGCTAAATCGCATGTTTTGAAGAATTATCACATCCCTGCTTCCGTTGAAGGTCTTAGCATTATAGTCCAGTACAAAACGAAATGAGAGATGGCTTGATAAATTTACATACTATATTGGCAACAGCCATCTGACCCGGGTTTTGACCGTAGATTGCTCCGAGAATGTTAACACTTCTTTCGTGGATCATCGTGAAGTCCACCTACATCAACTGATTCAAACTCTGTTGATAGTCTGAAGGAAAACGATTACGGGTCTTTTATACAAATGTTCCGGCGTCTAGCATCGTCCAGCAGCCACAGCCTAAACCAAACTGGGCTTGCGAATGGAGTGTTATTGTTTGGTTTATGAAGGACGCTGGCTGCCAACAGCCTTCACACAGTGGGAACTAGACTAACCTCTTGGTGCTTACCACGCACATTTTCTATGTGTCCTTAGGAACTGGTGAGAGTGAAAACTGTAATCTAACTATTCAGACTGACCTCATTAATTTGGAGCTTACGAGCAGTGTTTTCAACTGCTTAATTTGGACTGAGTCCCTAACTCTGAATAGAGCCAGATGAAGTTCACCTTGAGCGAGTGTTTTTGCACGTCTTAGCAGCCTGGTCTCGGTCGGGACTTCAGTCTTGGTTGGCAGGAAAATATTCACCTGCCAACGAGCACTGGAAGGCATACTTAACGATTCTTATGGCCATTTAAACGTTTGTCCGGTGTGCGTGGCAGTAATCCCCTAGCGTCGCTAAACGTTCTGAGCAGCTGCTTTGTTAAAATGTGGTTTTGTAATGCCAGCTACTCGAAGAAGTTAGGGAAGCTTTATAGGTTGCTCGGTTGCAGCAGCCCTTCACGTCGATTATGCGACTGTGACGTGTTGCTTTTCTGACTGAATTATACTTTCGCTGTGCCGAAACATCTAAGCGACCCTCGAGAAATTCAAAGAATTACGCAGAGACCCAGCGGTTGGCAATTAACTACGCAATGGTACCACACGAAACAGTATCACGTTATCGCAGTACACGTCTGATGTGCCCTTACGCCATCTGACTGTAGAACTACTGGACCAGAGCTTACTTCTCAACAAGCTGAATGTTACATAAAATGGCAAACGTGACAACGAAGTGATTTCTCACCAATACACATTGGTAGCGACTTTTTTGTACACCTGGGTAATCAGAAGCCGATTGGGTGGTGGGCAAATTTCGTATCAGTGCTGATCATCTCACTCACGCTGTTAAGCACTCACCTTGCCTGTTCGAGCAATCAGATCCTCATCTGTGTGTGTAGAAGGCGAACGATCTATTGGTAAAATTTTCGGTTATCATTGTTCTTGCATGCCCTTCTTCCATTTCATTATCCCACTGTTATTTTTTTGTCGGTGGAGACTCTCACGGCATGATGGGTTTAAAGTGGACCGTCAGCCGCAACAGTTATGTACTACGTCTACTGTTAAATTTGTATTCACCACGTCTGCGTATCCTGGATGACGCATTTATTTTACATTTTATGTTGCAGCACACTGGGCGCGTTCTCACTTCGGCGGAACAGTCTGTATATTGCTGGTTCACATTGTTCTGTTGTGTAACCTATTTTAACTCAAACTAGTCTGAAGGACTCCAGATGTCGGCACCCCGAGGTATAAGAGCCAAAAAGAGTAAAGTTGAGGCCGAGCTGGAAAAGCTTAGAAGTGAAGGATGTTGGAATAAAGCAGTTGAGCATATTTCTGTTTATAAAAATGATTCCAGCTTGTGTAAGTTTCACGTTCAAATTACGAGTTTTCGACATCATAGCTTACTTATACTATCTTACCATGTGCGAGAGCAAACTTGAAAACTATGATCAGAATTACTTAACGGATGAAGACGTGGAGTATGCCGACCGCTGTCTACATGAGGCGATCAAAACACCAGACGACCAGTACAAGTTAGAGGGCTTGATTTTGCAGGGGAAAATATTATATTTGCGAAAAAGTTTCACCGAATCCCTCAGAGTACTACGAAAACTTAATCTCACATCGGTAAAGGTGGAGCATTATGCATCAAGGCTCGCTCGACTGTTCGGTGAAGGAATAGCTATAATCGGCATGTCATTTTGTAGCATATTATTTCTTTAGGTCTTTGTATAGAAGAATTGGCACAATTGACCCGACGGGCCTTGACTGATGAGGAAAAATCCGAGGCGCTGTCTGCGTATCATCAATCAAGCGAACTGTCTATTCGACATTTTCAGGAGCTGTATCAGGGGAATTCAGATCTGTTTAACAATGTTGTCAGTTTTCCGAAAGTTGTATTTGATGGAGTTCAGCAAATGTTCATACTTACTCAGCAATCCGGGTGAGTCATTAAATCGAGGCCTGCTGCTTTGCGGCCACTTTATGGCAGTCTCAATCACGCATCCTGACCGCCGTAGCGGTATCTATTGCGCTGCCTTCTGTATCACACAACTGTGAAATTCGTTCGGTCCTTTTCTTGAGCCGTTTCGTAAGGCCACATCAGTCATTTAAGAATGTTTCAAAATCACGAACGCTTCACTGTTGACCGTGGAACACTCGTTATGAATGTGTTATGCGTTTTGGAATATTCATCATGATGTCACATGCTTTGTCGTTAAATATTCAATACACCGCCTCTGTTTTACCCTTGACCGCCATCACCTTGTTTGTATGTAGATGGCCAACTAGTGTTACTCGCTTATGATTAATACAACACGGTATGGACTGGGTTCTTTTGATTTAAATAGAAGCACACTAATCACTCATTTCGTTTCACTTATCTTGTTGTCCCGGGCAATTTCTGTCACCCAATCATTTGCCACCGTATTGTTTCATTTAGGTGTACCGTATGCTGGCTGTAATGTTTCGACGCTCGCGTAACGCAGGCTAGGGGTGTACATGTAACAGCATAGGCTACTTTGGTAGGGTTTTCCAGGTCTTTACAGTGCGGGGAACAACGGCCGTTTTTGGTTCACTTTGCTCTCAGCTAAAAATTATATCCACCGCGCTCATATGAGACTGCCTTCTCTGCAGCTTTTTTTGTTGATTCACCAAGTGTCTAAAATTTTTACATTTGTAGTGACTGACTTCGGCCTAAACGCTAAGTGTGTGTCTCAAATGATGTGTATTCATAAGTGTGTGTTCCCCGTGTGTTACTGAGTTACACTTGCATTGCCTCGTGACCTTACTCTACGTATGTGATGCTTTGGAAGCCGCTTACTAGAAACGTCTTTTTCAGCGTGAAGCAATTTGGCATTTTTTTCAACAATTCCAGATCCTGCTGACTAGGTTCGAAGTGTGAAAACGTTGACATTGAAGCTTTTTTCAGTGGGTCGTTTCCCCCTTCCCGGCTGATGTCCAAAGGGCAGTGAGCACGTTTGCTGTTTGGTCAGGCGAAGAGAAGAGAAACTCGTCGTGTAATGTTTGTGTATACCAATTTAACGTTATTTTTTCTTTCTTTCTACGCTTGGCCTACCCAGAAAGCGTCCTCAGCCAAACGTGCTCACTGTCCTCTGGACATCAGCCAAGAAGATAGAGATAGCCGATTGAGACAAGTCTCAGTGTCAAAGGCTTCATGGTGATCACCTGACTGCTGCTTCCAACCCAAACGGTCCCTCTCAACTAAGGTCCGTTTAGAATCGACATTCATAGAGTTTGTTCGTGAGAGATTATTATGCTCAGTGGTCGATAACATTAACCTATCCCAACTGCATGTCGGCGAGCGTTGCCACTGTTAACACGGTCTCCCCCCATCCCCACTCTGCTGATAGTTCTATGGCACGCGCTGTCGGGAACGAACACTGGAAATCCTTCGTGCACTGTGACTGTTCGTACAGTGGCACTATGCACTTGATCTTTCACGGGAAAATCGGAAATACGGCGTTGTATATGGCGTAAGTTGGCAAACGGTATCCCAGCCCTACATATACAAATCCTGATTTGATTTGACGTTCCACTATCGGTGGTGCAGCTCCCAGCGCAAGTGAATTCCTCGACACTTCCAAATGGCTCATTGCCAGTGATGACAGCAGGCACCGAGTTCCGCCATTCTTGCAACAGTAATTTTCAATCTAGAAGGTACAGAGATCATGTCAAATTAACGAATTGAAACCTCTGATCTGTATAAGACGTTCTGGATCTCCTATGAACCCTAACAGATTAGGGCAACATTGTCCACACACTGTAAGTTTCGAAGTCGTGTGCTTGGGAGCATTTCCACATAATTTCCGCAATCACTCAGATTGCACTCTAGAATCTTTCCCACTGCGAAATTCAACAGATGGGGGCCGTTCAAACTCACACCTCTCCCTCGAGGCTCCAAAGGCTAACGGTAAAGTGCGATAAGCTCCAACTCGTTTCGATGTTTTATAGGATTCTGGCGCACATTTCAGGCACACAATGTTGTGACCACAAACGACGCTTGGCCTGCGGAGTCGTTTATTACGCCAAATCTTATACGAAGGAGTTCACCCATTTGCACGGCTGTCGTGTATTCACACACATCGGGCAGCAATACGTTGTCTTTCGTCCTGGTGACACATCCTCCACAGCGCGTACACTATTCCAAAAGTCGCTTCTGGCCGATCATCTTCCTGACATTGACACTTGTCATTTAATTCCCAAATGTGTTCCCAAATTGTGAGTAATATACTATTCACCAACGAAGCTGCTTATTGTACAATACTCCTCCCCTTCCGAGGTTTCTTGGCTCCGCTGCATCTGCTGAAGAATTCTCTCCGACCGACGCAGTGTCGCCTCCCGGACTACTGATCTTCTGATTCGCCGCGCCGGCATATCGTGCCATTTTGCTAATTCACTGCCATGCGCTCGTTTCGTCTCACAGTCCCTCTTGATCGTGTATACCGGGCCCCGTTTGGAAATTATCGAATACGGATCTTTCCATTTAGACAGAAGTTTTCTTGAATCTGGACCGCTGGCACCCATGTTCCGATGATCTCGATATTTCACCTTTTCTCCTAGATTGAACATGCTAGCTTTGCCTAGTCAGCTAGATGCGCAACAATGGCGCTGGTAATTGGTTCACGGCCCCCGGTTCCAATCCAAGCTGGATGATGTTCTTTGATCCTTTTTGACAAGCGCCTAGTCGTACGACCAACATATTCTGCAGTACAACAGCAGCATGAAAATGAATACACGAGCACCGATTGATCGTGGACTGATAGCTTGTCTTTCCAGATGAAACCAACTGGATCCATCATCCCACGTCTATATGAATTGCCAAAAATCCACAAAAGTGGTTGTCCATTTAGGCCGATATTTGATATGTGCAATTCACAGTATCACGCAACTGCTAAATGGTTGGCGAAAATACTAGAACCTATACGACGGAAAGTGTGACCATATAGTCTCCGTGACACCTTTGAGTTTGTAGATTCTGTGAGGGATATTAATGTCAGACGCCGTTACATGGGCTCCCTTGATGTCACTTCGCTCATCACAAATGTTCCGCTGGTGGAGACAATTAACTTTTTGTGTGATCAGATAGAACAACCGGAAAGCATGTTTGGACTACAAAAATCAGACTTGAAAGAATTACTTTTGCGGTGTACCCTTAACGTTCAGTTCATGTTCAGTGGCGAACTGTATCGACAGTCGGATGGAGTAGCAAAGGGATCCGCTTTAGGTCCACTACTGGCAGATGTATTCATGGGTAAATTAGAATCCCAACTACAGTCAACCATTCAGTCTCCACATGTACCGCCGATACGTAGACGACATCCCGACCTATACTGCTACTTTGACGAGGTGGTCGGGCTTGTGTACTGTTTTGATCCGGCGGGCTATGCTGACTAGGACTCCGGTCCTTCCAGGTGCAACCTTGTCAGACAGGCCAAAGGGGAGCAGTCAGACGAAAAGCAGTTACACTCATAGGATTGTATGTCGCACTGCTGACCGCGTAGGAGTGCTTAGGCAGTGAGGCACGATCCTATGGGCATACAGCAGAACTATTTTTATAGTTGCGGCACTGCTGTCTTCCGTATCAGGAAGAAGGGGGTTAGAAAAGGTACCCTTAAACAAAGAGCACTCCGATCGCCCAACGGTTGACCGTGACCGCCGGCGTATTATCCAATACGGTCGAAAAACATCAGATATCTCTCAAAAGCCTGATGTAGCTTCGAGTACATCCGCTGCGCGCAGCAGTGTTCAGAATCAGACATTATTGTCTTATTCACTGCGCCCTCGGGCTAGGCAAGCCCCTCACTGCCAAGTGAGTCAGACTCTTGAGTCATTGGCTCCGGGTAGGGTCCCCCAAGAAAACCCTATATCCTGTTGTCTCGCAGGTCAGACTTTTGAGTCAGAGGCTCGGGGTGGGGTCCCTCAAGTCAACCCCCTTCCGCGGCATAAACGACCGGGAAGTATCAGAAGTTATCGTTCTCTAGACAGTGACATTACTAACCGACCACGACTTTCTCCTACTGTTTTACCCCCTATTTCTTCTGCCTTCCATGTGCCTTTGGGCGATAATTGTTTTCTGGGGCCAAGACGTAGACGACATATTTGTTGTCATACAGTCAAGAGATGAGCTAACAACCATTCTTCGGGCTTTTAATGCAGCACATGCTTCACTGCACTTTACCTCAGAAGAGGAATCTAACAACGAGTTCCATTTCTTAGATGTCAAATTGACCAGACGTCGAGACGGTATACTGAGTAGGTCGGTATATCGTAAACCCACTTGGACAGAAAAATACACAAACTTCAACAGCTTTGTGCCTCTCAAACAGAAACGAAACCTAGATCAATGCCTGGCAACTAGAGCAAGAAAGATTTGTTCAGATGACGCAATCGAGCGGGAATTGAAAACGGTTGAAAATCTATTGAGGGAAAACAGTTATCCTGAGCAGTTCATCAATTCAAGTATGAAGGCCAAAATCCCGCATGAGGTAATTCCCACAGCTGAAAAGTAGGCCGTGTTTATAAAACTCCTGTTTAAAGGAGATACTGTAGCAGATAGGTTCAACCGGTGCATGTACCGGTCACTTAGACACACCTTCCCAACGGCAACCTTAAGAAGTTGGTTCACAACAATGCCGATGTTAAGATTGAGCCTGAAAGACAAGCTATCAGTCCACGATCAATCGGTGCTCGTGTATTCATTTTCATGCTGCTGTTGTACTGCAGAATATGTTGGTCGTACGACTAGGCGCTTGTCAAAAAGGGTCAAAGAACATCACCCAGCTAGGATCGGAACCGGGGGCCGTGAACCAATTACCAGCGCCATTGTTGCGCATCTAGCTGACACCAACCACCGCATAGACGTTAACAAAGCTTTACCTAGTCATTGAGCTACCGATTGCTTGTTTGTGTGTGCCTCCGACGCTTTGGCTTTTCCTCTTCCGCCAACCAATTCTCTGGTAGAATCGCTGCGTTGTGTTCATATTCCAATATATTGATCCATCGGAAGTCGAGGCGTTCTACCGCACATCAATTAAAATGGAGGTTTCTATCTGCTGGTCTGCACAGGCGCACGGTGGGCCAATGACACCAGTGGTAGCGCAGACTCTCAGTCACCTTCTTTAGCTGATAACCGTTCCTTGATCGTTCGGTTATTACGTTCAATGGGCCCATTCGTCTGCAGACCATATAGTGTCGTCCGGATGCGCTTGGTTCCCAGTTGCTGCATGCGTGTTCGAAACTCCTCGCTTTCAACGCATGGTCCGTGACCCATCGAGATCGCCGTTAATGCGCCAGGGCTCGCTATGATGTGCTTCATCACCATGTTTCCCACCGTGGAAACCTTTTGATCCAAAACGCTAGTCGCTTTGATTCAAGGGGTAACATGTTATGTCATGACTAGAGTGTAATGGTTACCGCGAGCGCTCAGTGGAAATGGGCCCGCAAGACCTACCGACCGTAGTTCACCGGTTTCGAAGACCGGTATTGACTGTAAGGGCTGCTGGGCTCCTCCACTTTCGCCTTCCAGTAGCTGACACTTGACAGGCAGGTACGTAAGCCGTCACGTCGTCTCTCTTAGACCAAAGTGCCCTTTGTTGTGGCAGGTCGTATGTCCGGGTGCATCCGATATGTGCCATTTCATGACAGTCTGCTACCAGTTTTCGCCCCAGTTGTCCTAGGAATACCGCTACATGAGAGCGGTCAACAGTACGCTGCCACGTTAATACGCCCACATTGTGTAAGTTAACTCCTCTCCATTGAGAAGCGATTATTTTCAGCCCTTCGATCCCAGAAATTTTTGGGATTCTTAAGCCTCTTGTTAGAGCGTCAGTCACCTTCTGGATAACTTTGTCCTGACGCTGTTGACGCACTAGTGCTTGTCGATCTTGTTTCATTACTCAGCCGTTGACTCCAAAAGTCACTTTGATGAGTTTGTCGTCTATCTGCGATCGAGGAAGAAAGTCAGCGACACAACCGCTAGGATCAGGCACATGAATGGTCGTGAAATCACGCAATGCTCATCGGGTGAACTTCTCACTCGGCCTCCACCAGTCCAGTCCCCAGACGAACACCAGACATTCCTTCCAAATGGTTGAATACTTCTGCTCCGTCGGAGCCAGGACCCTACTGGCATATCCGATTACTCCTACCTTTTGCTTGAATGCTGCCCGAATGTCACGGTTACTGGCATCTGTTGCTACGTTGAACGTTCCTTTCGTATTCGGAAGTTTCGGCGTTAGTTTTTTGCTCGTTCCTCTTTGTTGCACTCGCGTAAACGCCGTCTGAGCATTGTCGGTCTATTCAAATTGTTTGTTCTTTCGAAGTAGGTCGTACAACGGTGATGTAACAAAGTGAAACTTTTTGACCAACCGACTGTAGTACCCTGCTCGATCTAGAAGTTGTCTCGGCATGCGCCTATAATTCGGAGCCACGGCTTGTCTGATTGTCAGTATTTCCTCTGGCAGAGGCCTGATTTCACCTTGACCCACCCTGTGCCCCACTAACACCGCCGATGATCGTCCGAGTTGTGATTTATCGACAATAATCCCGGGTCCTGAGTTATTAATTCGTCTTAAGATAACATCCATGTGTGCAGCATGTTCTAATTCCGTGTTACTGTATATCGGAATATCGTCTCCACATATCCCCACATTTTACCAACTGAACCATCAGGCATCGAAATGTGAACGGTGCCCCGAATAAGCCAAACGGCATACGCTAGAATGAGTACTGTTTCCCGCCCACCGTGAATGCAGTTTTCTCACGATTCGTGGGTTTGATTGGTACCTACCAGTATCCGGAGCCTAAGTCCAACACCGTGAACAGCTTCACCTATTATAGCTTATCGGAAACATCAGCGACAGACGGTATTGGCGCAACTGTGTTCTGTTATTTTATTTGACCGTCTTAAATCCACACAAAAGCGGTATTTCCCGTTGGACTTCTTCACCAGGAGGACAGGCGAGTTGTGTGGACTGTTGGCTTCTTCGCTAACATTCTCATCTAACATGCTCTGTATTTATCATTTCTGTTCCTCTTCAGAATGAACTGGTATCCTACGGGGTCTGTAAGGTCAAGATGTTTGAGTTGTTGGTATTTCACGTATAATCCAGTTGCAGAATCTGTACAGATAATCGTCGTTCGTAACTATCTCCGCGTATTTCTCGGACGTGGACTAGGAGTTTTAGCCGTGCGTACTTAGTTAACGCTAGTCTGTTGCTTTTCCTGTGAGTGTCAGGGAGCCATAGCTGGCTGGTAGCTTTTTGAGCTTCAGACCAATCACAGCATCTATTGCAGCAGGGAAATCGACTCTAAAGATCGTTTGCCTAGTATCTGGAAATATAATGAAACGATGCTTCACAATATGACTGCCACTTCAACTCTACACTCTCCTATCATAAACTAGCAGGTTATGACCTGCAGCTGTCCTGATCATCACAGATGTTGGTTCTACGTGTTGCTTCCCTACGCGAGCAGTCAACTAAATAACCGCCCCCGTATCGACCAGGCACTATTCTATCTCCCCATCAACTACAACCCTTGTATGTACGGCCCCTCTCTCGATCGCTCTCATCACGAGCTGACCTGGCCTACAAATAACAGTCATGAACACTATTTTTATACCTTCGAAATCACCGAATTGGGCAATCCTCCCAATGTCTTTTTTCATCACAGATGAAGCAGCTTCCTAATCGGTCGTTCCTCCGTGACTCTGTTTTCAGTGCAGCCACATCCGCTGCCAGTTGTTCCGTTGCTTTCTACAGTTCTTCCAGTGTCTTCTCGTCCGTGCAGTCGTTCGTCTCCACCGAAACCACTGGCGTAGCTCCCGACCATCGCATCACCTGCTCAATCCGCCGGGCGACATGGACAGTACGTACTTGGTCGTGAATCGCCATCTGGAGATCTTTGATAAGCTGCTCCACCAGCAGCTGCTGTCGCGATTCTTGATCCAATTCTGGTAGTACCCTGTCCAACAATCCATGCAGAGTGGCGGTGAATGCGTATTGATCCGCTCTGTTTCCATGCCTCGTTGTCTTGAACTGCAGCATTGCCTCCTGACAATTGACTGGGCTGTCAAACACAACCATCAGCGCCTCCTTCGCAGCGACCCACTCCATTTTCGCAAAGTCTCTTCGCGCTGCGTCCAGCATCGTTCTCACCTTGCCCTTCATCAGCGTTCACAGGGCAGCTAGCTTGTAACAGGCAGTCTTGATCCCGACGACCTTGGCCACATCCCCGAAATCCTCCAGGAACGCCCGGACGTGTGTATCTTCATCCTCGTGTTCATCGCGACACCAATTGTTGTGACCGCAAAAGACGGCCGGCGTGCGAAGCTGTTTATTGCATGCAATCCCGTACAGGTTATGTTACAACAAAACCACGAGTGCGTGCACTCATTTACATGGCTCACGTACATTACATACACTGGGCAGCAGTACATTTTCATTCGCCCCGTTGGCACGTCCCCCATAGTACGTACATACTATTATGATAGTCGCTTCTGGTTCCTCGTCTTTCTGGGGTTGAGTCCTGTCCCTTAGTTCCCAAATGTACACACTGTACTACTCATAAACGACGCTGCATGTTATATAACGGTGGAATTTCTCATTCGAGTGCGTGATTATAGTCCAATCGGGTACTCCAGATTGACCAACATAAACAATTCCACAACCATGAATCCTCACAACCAGATTGACGTAACCATACTGTCGTTGATCGATGGTTATATAGTCAGCCCGTGTCTACTGTTGACCGAATGGTAGGAGTTGCGTTGCGACACATTGAAGTCTAGAATGATACAACTTAGTGATCGTTAATGTCAAACCGTTGTAAGCACAAAACTACACCAAATGCCCAACATTCTCTGTTAGATGATTACCGCTAGGATGTTTGTCACCTAAGTTACGCCCGTCAGCACCTAACCGACTCACTTAGTCTCCAGTTGGTACTGTGTTTCCCACACTCCCCGTAGTGTTCATGATCTTAATCGTTGCCTGCTTTTAGACGACAGTCTTTAAGATGTACGTTTGTGATGTCACTGCTGCCTACTGAGTTGGACTCTGGAATGTCTCGATCGCTTTCTTCCTTCTTAGCCAACGTGCTACTAACGTCACTAAGGATTGATTTTCAGTGTGTTGTGCATATTGGTGGTTCCCGTTGTTTCAAGACTATAATGTGACCCCCCTCCCAACGTGAACATTTTTAATTTTTGTAATAATCACTTTTCTTTTGTTTCGAATACATCTTTTTTTTACAGAAACGTATCTGAAACAGTTGCTAAATTTCGGAACTTACTGCGTTATACCGAAACACCCTCGACAAGGACACTCAGACAATGGTTATCTTGTAAATTTGCGGAGTTGCTGCTGCGTGGTGTCTGTTCGAGCACATACCAGAAATATGATATTACTTCCGAGAAGACAAGTACAGCTCAGAGGGTAAAGTATAGGCTAATATCTGCTGATGGTATACGTTACTTGTTTCTCACTTAAATTATCAACTTTTGTTCCTCTGCGTTTGCGTTGGATACGGAGTGTTTTGGTAGAGGCATAAATGGTGTGGCTCATGGGGTTTGCTTTGATATATACGTAGTTCTTCATTGTGACAGGTTAATCCAGTCAGACATGCTGCCAACGGCAGGTCAGTAAACACTTTTTAGCGGATCAACTTGTTTTCGTTGGTTCATCACCAAGCCTGATATATCACATTTATACTATGATTTTTCGAGGAAATCATTAATGGGGTAAACGCAGAATGGGCCGGTTAATGCGATCGGTCAACTTAATATCAAGCCGCCTTACTCTCACTTGCAGCTCGGTCGTTTGTTCGCAAGGTGTAGGCACCTTGATGTTGAATGTTTGAATATAGACGTAGTCATTTTCAGTAGTTAGGTCCCTTTCCGTCCCCTTCTTTTTTCCTTCTCTCTTCCTATACCGGTTTTGCTTTTTATTCATGGTTGTGTGGCAGTTAAGCATTCGTGTGAATCACTGATGTATTGTTGTGCGTGGTGATGGTGAATATAAAGCCGAAATTAAGACGCCGCCTAAAGAGTAGGTCTTGACAAATTTGCTGAGTGAGGATTACCCAAGACAATTCCAAATCCTGAACAAAACGTATCGGGACACACGGGGATAGGTCTTATAGACGATATCCAGCGACTTCAGTTCTTAGGATATTACACTTCACTACACTCGACTGGATGATGATTACTCAGTAGACTGCGCAAAATGTCTCTGTCCCATTGAAAGAATGGTCCGAATAAACCAGGTGTGATGGTGTGTTGTTCATTGACTTCGTTTTGTCTGTTGTTGGTCTAGGCCGGGTGGTGTTAACGTATCTTTCCAGATGAGCGTCTGATGGTGCGGCCAACACAACTGGCTGCACGGGATCAAGCAAAGGAGTATACACCGAACAAGACTGTTGAAACGGGTGCTGTCTTTTAGGCGTGGGTACAAAATTGTTAGATGTACACAGTTTAGTCTTCTGTATGTGTTTGTTCTTCACTTACCATCAACGGTTTTCATGTCTGACTGCTGTAAGCTGAGGGTCATTCATAAGCGCATGCAGTTTTCAAATTTAGCCTTTCTATGCTGGCCTACTTTTCATTGAGCCACTAAACTCAACCTTCCTTTGTCAAAGTTTGTCTGTGGTGCATATCGATATTTGAACTCCGACGCATTATTTTGTGGGGCAACCGTGTTGGTTATTGCACCAGCGACCTCGCATTAGACACGACTGATTCATCGTTCAGCCTCAGTTGCTAGTAATTTGGACCTGTGCTACCCAGTCGTTTCGAGAAAAACCAGTAACATCCTTGTTATTTCCGGCAGACGACACTGTGACTACGTTGGACTGCCAGATCTCATTGAATCTGCTGTTCCATGTTTCAACTACTAAGGATTAGTTGAGAAGTTTTGTTGTTCCCTATATTCGATCTCATCTTTCACGTTTACTTCTAAATGGCAAGATGGCATATCTTTTTTCACGTACTTTATATATGAATTGACTTAGTTGTCTTTTTAACTTGGTACTTTGGGGATAGTTTATAAGAAATTCTCCCACTTAAACGTACAGTGTTCACCGAAAGCGCGTCCTTCCCATGGATTCCCGTTTCCTCGCTGATGTTACCACTGATAATTCGGAAATCTATGAGATCAGGCATTGTTTTCGGAGGCCTCGCCACCGGGTAGTTTCTAACCCTGTTTCCAGGTAGGGTATGGGGACGGTTTGTGTTTGTAATTTAACCTACGTAGCTGGTCCTTGCAAATAACTCCAGAATAATATAAGTTTTACTGGATGAGTTATATGATGCTAATCGGAACGTAGGTGCTACATGGTGTTTAAGTCAGCACCATTTGAGAGGCTACTTAGTAAATAGTATGGAGAAGCTGGGCAGGTCTTTGAATTTTTTGGTCATTCGATCGTCTCCAGACGGTCCGTTATCCGCAGATTTGAGGGATATAGGCGACTATAAAGGAAACATGGGGGCTGAAAGACCTGCGCAGTAAATTTGTATTTGGCCATATCATTCTTGAGTAAATTTGTTTGCGCTATTTGACCTACTCGATTGAGATACACGTTCGAATTTTTCTTATCCCGTAGCAAACCCTCCCCTTCCGGTACTCGGCGACGCGGTTTGTTCCCGACAATCTATACAGTGAGGCCGTTTTAATGTTGCTTATCTCGGAGCATATTGTAAGTCATTGGTTGCAATTAATGGGGCTAATTATTTCTCAAATGCTACACTGGTTGAACTCCACTCTATGCCGCTACTAACTAGACTAACAGTTTCCTTCAATAATTCTTTTTCAAGCCATTGTCAAAACCCTTCGTAAGGCTAAAATATGAAATGCCTGATGTGATTGTGTGCGTGACCTATGCTCTCCCACAGGAACTTCGTTCAATTCTTCAAACTGCTGTCCCCACAGATGTCATACATACTATAGCCTCACACTAACTCCTGACCCAGACCATGTAGCATAATTCTTAGTAAACGTTCTACTCCATTCCTACTCAATTTTGCGGATCCTGGTACCCACTCGTCGTCTAATTTTAACAACCTTTCCACAATTTTCTCATTCTCGTCTCGTTACAAATTTTGATAGAACCTCTGTTTGTAGTGGCTCCAGAAGAAATCATTTCGTAAGCAATTGTTTGCCCCATCGGCTGTCCCGTTTTATTGGGAACAATCCAACATCTATTGGCCGTTGCTCGCGACAGCGCCACTGGTGGTGATTTTTTTTTACTGAGTTGTGGAAGGCATCGGCATTATGGTTCTAGAAGGTCGCACATAGAATCATTTGACACCCTTATTTACTTTGATAGAAGTTAGGGGATGTAGATTGCTTCAGACCGGACACCACGCGCACTTGTTCGCAGCCTTCACATTCAGATAAGCTTTTCGGCTAGTCTACCACAGTAGGAAACACTTGACTGAAGTTTCGCTCTTGTACTAACTCATCGGTAGTGCGTATCCTTGTCCAGACCAGATTTTGCAATCTGGCCCTCTTATTTGTGAGACTATTATGTATTAACTTCAACGCTAACGACCTCACAGTAGGCATGACCGAATAGTCGCTCAATATCGCAACCTTGCGTGAATAGGGTTCAGCTTGTTCGATCGTTATTGTCCTTTCCGATGCGAGAATTTCTTTTTGACATCAAGTTAGCGTGTTACAGTATGAGCAACGCATTGGTTTTACGCTTTCTGTCTAAGTGTTGTTGGAACAGTTTTATCTGAAGAAGAGGTGGGTTCCTTAATCATATCGTTGTGTATGGTTCGATCCGTGTATGTCTGTTGTTATGATTCACCTCTTGGCTGAGGCAGCTTTAGGAACAAATCAAAAAGAGTCGCCTTGTTCTCGTTGTAGTTATTCTCGCATTTATTTGGAACTGATACTGTTTTTTGTGTGCTAGTGTGAAGTGTTGGTGCGTCGTGGGCATGACTAGACTTCATCATCATCATCAAAACAGCCATGAGCCTGACCAAAAGGTACTGTGGCTTGGGCCGCCACTCACCTCAACAGTGACGTGGAATATCCTAAAAGGAAAGAGTACTACGAAGGTCAACAAAGATTAAAGAAGACTAAATGGAAGAACTAGAAATGGTATGGATACAGGTACGCCATTGACTGCGACACACCGCCATCTCGGATAGCGTCTCTAACCAACGGTTTGAGTGATCACGAGGACCCCA
>QNGE01000089.1:194303-207094 GCA_008508345.1 Paragonimus westermani | reverse complement strand
TCTTGCGCAATGACATTTCGTTCGCATCTCATCGGTTACTTTTGCGAAATTAACATACACTTTATATAGTTAAGGGGCAAGCAGCTAGGCGAAATCAATCTAGAAATATTTGAAACAGTCAGTCAGGTGACCAAAGCGGAAGCAGTAAAATGCAACTGATTGATAATTTTGATGCAATAAATGGGTGGTAAAAGATACATACATATGGAGTGGTAAAGGTCAGATATGATTAGAAAAAATCTACAGAAAAACAAACAAGAGCTGAAATACTGTAAAATTTACCAGTTGCATTATTACCAAAAAAAGAGGGATTCAGTCGATGTATTGCGACGGCTTCAGCAATATTGAGAGCCTGCTTTAGCAAAAGTAACCGATGAGATGCGAACGAAATGTCATTGCGCAAGATATCTTACATGCTACTATTGGCTTTTTTCAAATGTTAAAGCAATTTTTCACCCCCAACCCGACTCAGCACGACCGGTTTTGTCCTTGGTTCGACTCACCGAGTAAAACTAACCCGGACTGATATGCTGTTCGCTTGCACTGTGTTTGTCTGGACAGACACAGTCCGTCTGGAGTTACCAGTCTTTATGGTGTCAAGTTAAATTACCGCTAATTCGAGGCCTTTTAACTGCAGCCGATGCAACCTGATTGTTTGTGGTGAACTGCGTTCACCAACTATATACCTCCTGTCCCACTTTGGGCTAGCGTCTTTCTTACTACGCAAGAGCGCGCATATGAACCAGTATGGTGGTGGTATGAGATTTCAGATTTATGTGCAAGTGTCGTGATTGAAAGATCCCATTATTGTCCCGACTGGAGCTAATAGGTATGGGGCATTGGCTGTTGCAGCGAGGCCCAACAAGTTTACCAATCAGTTCTGATAGCCGTATTCAACGGCCAACACGATTCTTATGACTACAATGAAAACATACAGCATCAAATAAACGACAGTGGTGAGTCGATTACATGCGGATGGAGTGAGTCCAGGTAAGCGAGAAGAGCAGACTATTGATTATTTTAAATACGGTAGAAACGTGTACGAGACCAATTAGAAGTTCGGTATCTGGGTACGCAATCGGTTACAGTAACATCCTTACGGAAATCGGCTCAAACACCTACCAGCATTTTTCCAAACGTTTTCAGCTGATCGTTTTGGCTAAGAAGAGCAAACATCTTGCGTGTGATCGCGTCCCCACACTACCTCTCTTCCACACCGTTGTGAATGTACGCTCCCCACAGGTAGACTGCAGAGTCAAAGTTCGAGGGTTTTGACTCTCTGGTTCCCACGTAGTGCTGTTTTGTAAGTTATCTCGCAATACTGTCTGCAACCTCTGCGTAACGTTTTCCTTCTATCCATGAGAATCGCCAAAGTTGATCCCATGCATTGTTGTGAGACGGTAGCTGTGAACCACGTGCGTCAGTTTGACTCGCTGCTAAAAACCGGTATCCGATCTTAGTTTCTGCTGTCTCGTCTGTAGGTGAACTGTAGTGGATAGGAAGCACGGTGCCACCATTCCCTTTGTTTCATAAACACATCATCGTTTCTCCTACTCAACATTCAACAGGCATATCCAAACGAATCATACGGAGAGCTACATATATATCCAAAGTTCCATATGATGACTACTGAGCTTGGAGCAGCCTTATCAGCTCTTCAACATCAGACTGGAAATAACTTGGCATATAGATATCAATCCTCGTGTCCAGAAGTTTCCAGCATACATGTCGCCCCACCACATTCAATCTCCTGTCATCACCCTCATTTCATCATACCGAGAAGCGATATCACCTGTTTTGGGCAACTCAGTCGTGGATAAGTGGCGATTTGGCGGGGTTCCTCACTGTAAAGCAGGCATTAAAGCCCTTGAGTTTAGCATAAAGTGATACTAGCCTGTGGGCCATTTGACTATGTTTGTTCTTGTAAAACGAGCAAGTGAACGGTTTTACTTGAATGTTTGTGTGATCATTTTACTGATCTTAACAGCGAAATGTCATTGTTCCATACAACGAATATACTCTTCATAAGTATCTCAAAAGCTGACAGCTCTTTTGTGTTGATGGCAAATTTAGTAGAGCGTCGCTACAACGACGGCAGTAATGCCGTGAAAATAAATCGTTATAACCTGCGTAGACTTATTCTATATTAAGGATTTCTTGTGATTGGACATGTTATTCGTTGTAACGACGTTTGCTATATAGTAACGTTCTACTGTATGTCTTCCGAACGTTTTGGCAATTTCTTTCCAGTTCTCACGTTAGTCGACCGTTGTTCACTTACTTGCCGCATTCATAGTTGACTGACTGATCGGCCTCCTGCTTGTCCGGCTATGAACACATGGCAGGTGTAACTTGCGGTTGCTTGCTTTCAGAGTCACTCTGAACTGTTGACGTTCCTTTCTGTATGTGGACCAACTGCACAGATGGTACAGCTGGTACCATTTTAACTGCGAAAGTTTCCCCTCAATTAAGATCAAGCCGTGCATACACCTGTTCCTGAATCGGAACACGCAGGCTTTTGTGGTTCGCCTTCCCGTTTGACGGTTCCATCAAACTTGGTAGGGAATCACTAGTTTGCAAATGAGGGTCGTTCGAGAATGTGCGTTACTGATAATACCAACTAAGTGAGCGAAGTCGGGCCGGGCGCTCGTTATCGAAATTAGCCAGGCAAAAGGGTAGTCGCAATGTAAATGATGCTTTCAAATAACTGTAAACTGTCGACCCTCAATCGGTTGTTTGTGTGTGCTTGTAACCCCAAAAATAATCGGCCGATTTCAAATGCTTCCAGTCGTCTCATTTCTACGGATCAAAATGACTTCCCGTTCACATCCGAATGGCGCTGTTGGTGGAAATGTCAAATGTATGCGTATTAACTGTTGATGTAGAAAGTACAAAGTGTTCCGCTAATCAAGGAAAGACTTTTTGTTCCTATCCTTCATTGATATAACCTTTTACGTTGACCAATGTGTCTTAACAAATCCTTCTTATTCTGTCCATTTCAACAGTACTATCGAGGGTACATGGTTCTGCGTGAATGCCTACGGTTGAAACCCACCAAGTTACCTATTTTCTTTCTCACAACTTCATTGTGTCTCGGTCAACTGGGCCTCATTGAAGACGGGCTTGAGCTGGCATGTCAGGCGGTTGAGGTTTGTGTACAATACTTCACCTGTTGAATCACAACTTGTCTTCATGTTAAACGAGTGTTTCGCTTTGAACGATAGTGCAGTCTACATCAGTGTAGTTTCAGAAACTGAGCTTGTTAAATTGGACGATGTTGAGTTTCTCCGTACACGAAAAACAGGATGACCATGGACACAAACAACCAGAGAGAATGGCTCATAACCATTGGTCACTTGTATCCTGTACGTAAATCTCCAAACAGCCGAAGTAAATTCCTGTTGATCACACTCACCTTTCTCGAGTTTTGACTTACCGACGTTTGTGCGCAGTTCAAGAGGTTGACTGATTTACCATTTATGCAAATACTGCTTGATCTGCTAACACTGAGTGAATGTTTTATTTTGTTTCCTGATGCTTGAGTGCGCGTTATGCGGCACTTGTTTGAACCCCATGCCATCAATACCAACCTTGTTCAGTGTTTCCACGGTGAGTGAAGTCTCCTACCTCGAGAACAGCATGTAACATTGTGTTCTGTCAAAAATCTGCCCCAGCTAACCGGAGGAGGTGAACTCGTTGGACCTGGGAAAGAATGAGCAAGTAAGGTGTCTGAATTGAATGCCCCGACTGCCTGGCGATCCCTATATCCTCACTCATTCAGATTTATGTAAATCAACTAGTGGTTGCCACTAGTTCTATGAAGGTTGAACATAGTGTCAGTATTTTCTTCAGGTTCATTTTTGTTCGCTAAAATTCCTCAATCAAATCTGTGCAGACTGTCCTCATGGTTAAAATTGAACAACAAACAGTGCAGATCGTCAGTATGCCTGGAGCTAACCTGATTCTTCGTTTCCGATTGATGTGTTTCCTTATTGTTTCAGATCGCCACTTCGCAGAATGATCCAATTATGTGCGCGAGAGCACATCTGATGCTCGGCTGGGGATGTTCTCTACTCGCCCGCAAATGTCGCATAATGGACAAGAAACGCCAACTTCAGAGTCAAGCTATTTCAGAGTATAAAAAGTAAACTACGTTGCATATATTTCATATTGGTTCAAACGCTCCAGTCTTGAACCAACCAAGTTCATAATTTTCGGCATGTTTACATTTGTTTTATGCAGGCCCGAGTGTAACCGACTGTTCTCTGTAGATTTGATTACGATCATATTCGTCAGCCACGATAGTAAAACATGTGGTTTTCATTCCATTCTCACACCTTAACAGGTCTACCCAATTGGATTTCGATGACTACCTGGCCTGGTATCATCTGAGCGTTGAGTTGGCCACACAACGTCAACTAGATGAGGCACTGGTTGCCTGCCAGAACAGTCTCCGGTTGATGCCTACCCACACAAATACTCTCTGTCTATTAGCTTTATTGCACACTGCAGGTGGAAAGCGACTGGACCAGGCCTCTAAGGTGTTGCGCGTCGGTCTGGCAGACCGACCGAATGACTTCAGACTTCTCTTCCTATTAGCCAAAGTGGATACAATCCGACTGAATTACAAGGCCGGTTTGCTAGTGTATAGGCGCCTGCTGGAAGTCTGGCGGGACATGTTCGCTCCAGAATCTAACACAGGGTGAGTGTTGTGTAATGTTTATTGTAGACCTATAGTTTTATTGGTCACTTCAACAAACATCAGTAATATAATTTCAATGCTCATCGGTTGCGTTTGTGTATTCCAGCGTGACCTGATTGAGAAATCCTACTTGGGCAGTCGATCCCATGAATCGTTTGGTAGATTACATATGACACACTGGGTTGGGTAGGTAACTGAGTTCAAGTGTAAAATTTTTGAGCTCTTGGTGTGGTTTCGTAATTCAGTTGGTAAAGCACTAGTCACGTTTGGGCATGCTATTTGTGTCACTGTTTCGCATCTAACAGAAGTCCGGGTATTGGGCAATTAGGTTCCTCTTGTAAATGTCTTATGTTAAACCAGCAGAAGTGTGAAACCACATGTTTTAACTACTCAGCCTGACGCACGGTATGAGTAGGGCACATAATTGAAAATGAACTGAGGACGAGTGTGAGTATGTGTAATGTGACAATAAACGTCGGCTGTACAATTACCATAGTTGATAATTCGCAAAAATTGTATTCCACGATCAGGCGTACAATCGTTTGTGGTAGGTGAACTGAGAACCCTCTTGGATACCTGTAATTCTAATCAGGCATATACAGAGAACAATTTCCTGTGAAGCAGACACAAAATCAGTATGAAATCTTAAAAAAATAAACGGACGTAAAATTTGAGTCATTCGCAACGCATTCAGTCTTCGGAAAACAGATGGAGGTAGACGAGGTATTAAACTTAACAAAGTATGACAAAGTCACACTACAATGTCATCACTGTAATTTTCGTGCATTCGAAATTTACATTCTGCATGGTGGATAGTATCCTTGGCATGTCCTGGTGACCTAACTGATTTTGAAACTGCAGTAATTTTGGCATCCTTATTTCCTAGCTGATGGTGGTATCTTTCGTAGCTTTCATTCCGTAGACTTGATGATACGATGTGCACAGATTGCTTCGCTCCTATACGGCGTATTGCGTTTGTGCCTGTTCGGACTGTGTATTCTTTGCCTTCGTCCCTTCTTATTGATTGAACCATGTTCACGAATTAAAAAGATGTAACACTATCGTTGTGTGCCGAATAAAATCTGGTCATCGTTGGCAGCGGTTGTTGCCTTTCCTGTCCGTCTGCCGTAGACTTGCAACGCGGTACATTTTGTACGATGACAATCAAAACGATATTTCCTTGGTTCAACACTCGGAAATGTTGCTTGTCGTCTGGATCACTTCAGCCAATGGTATAACACGAGGTCAGGAAGTTATGACACGCCGGCTTTTGAACGTTTTTGGATTACTGCAAACTAATGTCATTCAGCATAACGCACCTTTTTGCGATCTTTGGTATTATTGGCGGCAACACAATGCATCGACAATCGTTGCGGACGATTTACGACCACACAGCCATATAATGAGATACACAGAAATTGACATTTCTGACTGCCAGAAGAGTAGAAAGATGAGAGTATCGAGTGCACACTGCCCTCGAGAGTTTCTATCAGGGTGTCTACAGCTTGTGAGCGTTACTCGGTCACCGACATGTGTGTCTGGATAAGGCGGTATCCCTTTCGTTACATTGTGTCACTGATTTGAGTGTAATACCTTTTTCTGACAACCATGTTGCTCCAACCCTCAGAAACATCCATAGCTATTGAATCCAGTCATGTGGTCCTCTAAAATGCAATGAATGTAAGAAGAGTTCCATTCAGTGGTCGAGTATATCGATTACAATGCCTTTAGTTTCACCTGCTACTTTAGGGGACGTGTATTTTATAGATAAATTGATTAAAAATCTCAAGAACAATGACATTCGGGAGTAAGCAAGCGCGGTTGATTGTGAGCAAATGGCCAACAAGGGGCGACAAAGCGATGAAAGACAAGACCACATATGGGCCAGTTGGAAAAACAGTTCATCGTGAGATGTTGGAAAGAGAGTGTGGTCCTAACAGAGCCACAGGCTGGAATAAGTGAAGTGCTAATTGAATTTTAAAAAATCGTTTCACGTTTATATTAGATAGTTACATGATTTGTTTGCAGGGGCTGGACATTTTATAGACCTCTGTGAAAATGACATTAGTTCTGTTTCGCTCATTTTTCGTGCGTCGTAGTTTTATGGAACGCATGAATGGTTCTCACGATTTGTCGTCGGCGGTGATGACCACTAGCGATGATATCGTCCCCATCAATGCAATAACCACGGTGGTGCCCACGGCCGAAACGGATCAAGAATCTTCACTTCCCACGGGCCTCTGTGGGAATAATAACCACTTGCTCAATGCGTTGGCCAATTTATCAAATGGGTTGATCGGTCAATCCAACGCATCCATCTCTCCGGTGCCACGATCCCCATCCCGATCGTCCAATGCGTGCACGGTATCACCACCGCTGCAAATTCAAGCGAAAATTTACCACGGCCTTGGTATGTACATCTAGACCGTTGTTCCAGTTTTTTTCCACGTGATAACTTGTTTGTGGGTTTGGTCTCGGCCCCAGAACGCGATTTTCGGCCCAGATTTCAAAATGAACACCTAGTTATGACTTTTTGCATCGCCTCTGAAAGTTGTATACTGGCGGACTTTGATGTGCTATCTTTAAACGGGGCTATGTATGCTTCTCCGTATTCATTGTTGGCAAACCTTTTGCGTCGTTCGGTGACTTAAAACTTTGCAATACCACTTAACCCAGAGAGGTCACGTACGGTTGGCTGGATGGCTTACTGCAATCCGTTCAGCTATATGGCTTTAAGGATTTCAACTAACGTGCATGTTCATGAACAAGTGTTTGACTTGCTTGACTATCCTTTGAAATTGATATACTCGGTCAGTTTTGTCTACATTATTGACAGACGCGATAAGATGCTTTTGTGGTGCATCCACTACGTGTCGATATCTTTAGCGTGGCTTCGGTGACCTTGCTGAATGCTCGGTATGGCCGACAATTCTCGCGAATATTTATAAGTTTGGTCAGCCTGACAATATCTGGCCCATATGTGACCTTGTACGCCATAGCCATGAGCGCTCAGTGACGTAAAAGCGGGAAGCGTAACGTCTTGACCGTATTGAACGTGATCGGATGGTCCTCTTTGTCCTTACAGGCCACACAAGCCTTCTGGTACGGGGATCTGCTGGCTGGTCTGACTCGTAACATCACCCGTGGAGTAAACGTGGCGAGAGCAGCGAGGCGGTGTAGGTGCCACGCGAGGTGATGTCGGGCTGGTTATCATCTCACGATGAGCCTAAGTCCCAGTGGATCAGAGGTCGCGGTTAACGGAGAGCGACGCGGATGGATTCGTGAGGACTTAACACTAGACTTCGTCTCGTTTAACAACAAGCAAGCGCACTGAGACCGTCTATTTGTTCTTCCATCTTCTAACCTGTTTGTCCTGAATTCTTGTCACTACTATATAAGGGAGGGGAGATTGATGGGAGCACCATAATATGACCATGATATGTGAACGTGCTTGACAAACGACAAAAAAGCGTCGGAAAGAGTTCGTTTTATTGAAAACTATCAGACAGAAGGCCATCAGCAATCGTGTTATGAGTAATCTGAGTGAATGTTCCATAACGGGACTAAAACAAACGGGGGATTAATTGGAGCCCCTGGTGGATCATTGCTGATGTCGATTGTCAGTTGCGGAGTAGCGGGTTTTCATTCCAGCCGCCTCAACAATTCTGGTGGATCTTCATCAGTGTTAACATTTCGTTTGCTCTCATCAGTCGCAAGCATAAAACATGCAAGTTACATATAACAGACATTTAAAGACAAACAGGGTACGGACACGTACACAATCACACCAACCTATTGCGTCATCACCGCCACGGCAACCCTACGGGATGCTTCATCCACTTTCGTGCGCATAGCGTTCTAATCAGCACAGCTCCGCTTCGGGTTTTGATAACGTAACCGTATTTTGAATGATCTAAATGGGTCAGTCTGATAATCTGTTATCATGAGATATTTGGCAGTCGATGATACGGGGCCTCGAGCAACCGATTCCCTGGTTTGAGATTGTTGTGTAATGCGTTGTTTTAACCAGTTCGGGATGTGCTCTACCATTCGCTGGGATAGCTGTCGGCCTGTTCTGCTTATGTGGATGTCACTGTAACTGCAGGTGAACTGATAGATAACGTGAGGGACATAATAGTCAGATAAATTGCGTTCGCGATTGTGTAGAACGGGTCCTTTGGTAGTTTGAACCAAGCGCAATTGGGCAGCCGCGTACGTACGAGGTAGGGCCGATTTCAATTTGTGCCTGATATCGTTTGCGAAATGATCTCCTTCGAATTGCAAAGATGAGAATATCTTTATTTCAAACTGTTTGGACTGGTTCGTTGCATTTGCTCATCCTGCTATGAGTGCCTATAAACTTTTCGGGATATCCGTTTGTCACTAACGTTTTTATTAGTACTTCTTACTCCGTCTGCAACTTATCAGAGATGCAAATACGTGTGGCCCTCTGAAATAATGTTTTGACTAAACGCCGCTTATATGCTGTCGGAGCAAAGCTGGAGAACTAAAGCTATTGTCCGCCCCATGTTGTTTTGCGATGCACCGATCGCTGTAATGTCCCATCCTCACGCCGGGTGATGAGTGCATCCAAGAAAGCTAAACTGCCGTTAGATTCCTTCTCATGAGACAAGGATAGGTTTGGGTGAATAATGTTAAGAAAGTTAAAAAACAATTCAAAATGACCAGCCTCCGTAAAAATCAAAATATCATAAACAAACCGTTTGTACAATAACGCTTTGGTAGTATTATCTGGGACTTGCTGTTCTATCATTCCCAAGATGTCGACTAATTTTAGGCCACTCCGTCTATTTGTCTATAAGAAAGTTCTTCAAAAGTGAATCTGATGTTTTATGTACAGAGTAAGATGAGGTCCTTTGGATGTTCAAATGGAATACCTATATCACAGTTTTGGCTGGAAATAAAATCACATAAAAACTCATGTCTCACGACATGCATTCTAATGTCTGCCAGTTCGAAAGACTCCTTTAGGCATTGGGGGGGTTAACATTTTGCGAACGCGGTCCAGAATATCAACCAGCTATCTGGCAACTTTATAATGTGCCGAATTGTTCATACACAGAATTGGTCGCAGGGGGTACTCCATCCTTGTGTATCTTCAGTGCACCTCTCATTCGTGGCAATTCCGTGCCGATTGGCTTCATGTATCTCTGTTGATTTTCAGATATATGGCCGTGCAACAACAGTATCTAGATTTGTCTCGCTCTTTGCCTTTCCAGTCAGTCAGTCAGTCGTTTTGTCCTCCTTAAACTTCTGTTGGTCTCCGAAAATGGTATTCATTTCCCCCCCTGTAATCGTCCTTGCTCATGATGACAACACCAGAACCTTTATCCGGTTTCAGAAACATCAACTGTCTCATTTACCTCATTTCTTTTATGGCTTGTTAGTGTTTCCGTTTCAGATAACATTGCTGGCGAATAGGTGCTGTTAAAAATTGGTTCGAAATATCTACCAACTTTGCATGAAACCATCCTGTCTGATCAAGAGACTAGGGCGACAGATCCTTCATTTGATCATGCATATATTCAAATTGGAGAGTAAACGAAATGTTACCATGTTGCAACATGTCTCTTCTTTCTGCACTGATGAATTTGTTAAAGGGAACCCAGTGTTTAAAAATTCCGGTGGAGTTTGGGCGCCCAAACGATATCTGGCTCTTATGTGCCGTGCTATGTTATACGACATAGTCTGGGTTGAAAAACTCATGGAATGGTTGAACTGGCACACGGATCTGTTTCATCTCTCCCCTCGCAAATGATCACGTATTTCTCGCGGGCGGTTGTTCCGGTGGAATACATGGAAATCGATAAAAAACATCAACTCGTGGTGCCTCGTCTGACGGCCTCTTCACTCAGTAGTTCTAGGCTCGCATGTGAGAGGATGGATGTGTTGTGAAGTACTTCCATGATACTTAACTTTAAACTGGTGGTTCACGACTGGTTTCGCCCACTTGCGGGCAATTCGGCTATGAGTGAACATCATCAAACGTTTACATTTTAACGGTCTAATGTTCATGTGCTTGTAACAAAGGCAAATAATCAACCCGACTGCTTGTATCCATCCAGATCAACAGAGCGTTAAGAAGCCATACGCAATTTAACTGCATTGCCCGATTTTAAACGGTGATCGATATGTTCTCTCACTTAAGCTGTTCTAATGACGCGGCTCGTTGACAGGGTATAGGCGTAAGTAGGATTGTGAGCCAAGAACGCGGATGTCGCAAGGATTCTTCATTCATAAGACCAGTACATGGGTTATGCGCTTCAACATGACAATAAACAAATCCACTCGTCGTCATACAACACTGGCCCCAGAATGTCGGGGTTGCCATGGCTGCCAATGCTCAGTTTCCGTATGTACCGAGGGCCACTTCACGCCATACTGCACTTCATTGTTTCTTGTATTTTTCCCGCGACCGCTTCAACGTCACAGTCCATGCTCCTACCTCACCATTGAGTAGTGGTGCGAGTAGTATAGTGCAACTGCCCGTCCTCACTACAATAGGAGCAAGAGGTTTCTCCAGTATTGTTTTATATTCTCTTATGGCGAAAGAGACTGCACAGTTCATGTACGCACAGATGAAGCGAAAGACAGGAATTGGTCAGTTCGTACAGGACTCGGATTGATCAGATGCAAAGAGTTAGCCCGTCTTCACCTAGTTGGGAACTGTCAATAAAGTAAGCCTTCTACGCATGTGACGAGATTTAGGCGCATGGAAATCTGTGCGACGCAGAAGATTGTGGGGGCGCATATGAAAAACCTACCGTCTTCCTGTCCACCCGTCGGTGATTCGCTTAGGTGGATGTAGACTTCGACCTTCGCTGCCCAACTGCCAGTAGTCCAAGCCAGTCTGGCGATCACTGTGACACTTGAGCACAAGACCGAAGTACTCAGAACTGCTTGTGGTTCAAGACAGGTGGCAATTGATTGCAAACTCCTTAGGTGTTTCAGACGTGAATGAGACGAGACAAACCATTCCGTGTACGCGAGAGATTGGCGTGGCATCTGCTGGCCGCATCACTGATGCGACAGTGCGATTGATGACTATTGGGCTGTAAGTAACTGCATCTCTACATCAGCAGCCAGACACTGAGAAGCAACCTTTCTTGCGCTAAGAATGTATGTGAGGGATTTCTGGAGGTAAAAAGTGATCGACTAATTACGCGAAAGTACGTACTAACAGCCTACAATTAGATACTACAATTAACCACCAAATAAATTGGTCATTAAATTCAAGTTGTTTGTCCGTTTCACCGCTTTTCGCTTTTGGAAATCCGGATTAGCCACCAGCCTTTGCTAGCGTTGCTCCTTCCATATACCTTTTTCTACGACCTTCTGTGTTCGATACGTGTACAGGTAATCGTTATCCTAAGTAACAGAAACAACAACGTAAACCCGTCCTGTTAAACATTTTCTCGTCCGAAATGTCATGCCCAAAAACGAGGCAGAAGATAGTTTTTTGATTAAGTGTCTTCACTACTAAGCACTATCAAATAGAACGGTCGCATAGGTTTCATCACTTTCTGGCAATGCGGTACTGCCGCCACATTTCTGACCATTTCGGCTGAGTTCCTCACGTTCAACAAGGGCTACTATGTCCACTGAAACGCGTCATAACGGTCACCCCTAAATGTAGGGTCATATTATCATGACTATAAACGACGCTTGCCTGGGAGGCTGTTTATTTGAAGATATTCATTACTAGTATGTGAAGATACGCAGCAACAAGCGCAGACACCATTTTGCACGCTAGCCGTGCATTGATCTTTGGTAGTAGCCCAGACACATTCCCTTCGGTGACACGTTATGCATACACACGTTTATCAGTCTTTTCTAGTCTCTGGTCTTCCTGGCGTTGAGATCTGCTGTTTAGTTCTTGTGATTATGAGACATGGTTGGCGGCATCCGATTCGGATTAGCCTGTCACAGTGACCGAAGCCAGAGAACGCCTGCGCTTATCCATCACTGCAACTGGCTTGTGTTGCACCAATTGCAGTTCCACCAACACACCACATATCCAGTGTAAACCCGAAGGAATAAGACCGGGAGGTGTGCCAGTGGGGCCTTT
>QNGE01000089.1:175522-193956 GCA_008508345.1 Paragonimus westermani | reverse complement strand
ACAAGCGCTCTGCCAGCTGAGCTACAAAGCCACACTAGGAGCTCGGAAATTTCACATTGGAACTCTGTTACCCACCCGTCCCACTGTCTCATACGGAATCCACCAAATGATCCAGGGGAACGAGTGCTCCGGCAGGATTTCTCAAACAGTTTCAATACTCAACAGTGGCGTTGCTAGATTCCAGCCTGAACTGTTTGAGAAATCCTGCCGGAGCACTCGTTCCCCTGGATCATTTGGTGGATTCCGTATGAGACAGTGGGACGGGTGGGTAACAGAGTTCCAATGTGAAATTTCCGAGCTCCTAGTGTGGCTTTGTAGCTCAGCTGGCAGAGCGCTTGTCGCGTTGAGGCATGCTCTTTCTGTCGGTGGTCCGAATTCAGCCGAAGCCCCGACTCTTCACAGTTGGGTCTCATCTAAAATCGTAAATCTGTCAGACCACTTATTAGTAACACCGATATCGTACGTTTATTTCTTGCTGTTCGCCTTTCGGATCTGCTGCGATTTTCTACCGTTTTGAAGTGCCGAATACTATCAGACCGTCTGAATCTAGACTGGAACATTCGGAGTGGTGGGGACTTGATCACGCGACCCTGTTTTTAGTAGTCGGGCCTATCTCCGTCGGACCGCTGCGGTCTCTGATTATCTGTGCAGTATCTTTGTGTAAATGTGTCAAGCTGCCATCGCAGCACCCACGATCGAATGACGGATAAGCTTACTTTTTCGGACCGTAAGCAATTGAGACCAGCGACTGCGTTCACTAAACCGAACAGAGGATCGGACTGTCAAATTTAACTTTCTTCACTCAGGTTGTTTTCGTTTTTCGTCAGTCTAATCGATCAACCAGATTGATTTAAATGAGAGGGACATTCGACGTTCAGCGACATTGCCTCCGACTTCTTAATCATTGGGTTTATTAGTAATGTGAAATTTCAAGACAGTTTTCCAGTGTTTGGTAAGTAATCCATCACGAACAAGTATGGCCAACCTTTCTAGTAATCGAAGTAACAGGAAGACGGTGGTAGGCAGTTGAAAAACTCCAGAATTCAAGGTTTCTCGGCTAGATGACCGACTGGCCGTGGTACACGACCAAATCTGCTTGATAATTCGCCGTTAATGTGGACGCAAAAAAGAATTAAGTGCAACAGCCAGATGATCTTTATTAGAAACATATGACTTGGATTATCAACCAGATATGCACTTCTAAATGCCAGGCGTCTGAATGACAATAACACAGTCAAATATGACGTTTTCTTCAATTGTTTTATTACAAATAAGAAAGAGACTGCATAGTAGGCACCATCAGTTTTTACTGAGTGGGAAGCTGAGATCAATTATCACAGTGTTGTTCGTTTTAATGAGGTACGATATAGACTGTGATCCCGAGACAAAATCTTGGGTCATACAATCTGATCGAAGGTGAGCGTCGCCTGTTAAACGAGTAACGATAAACTCACTCATCCTGAAGCCAGTTGGAATTAGAAGCTTCGAAATCGAATGCTGTGCGCGAATAGCGCGCTGTCATCTGCGATCAGAAACATGCGCACCGTTGAGGTGTGTAACTGGGTTGGGGCACCGAAACATGGGATAATCAGCAGGCGCCCATCCATCTTGTGCTCTATTTCCCCAGAATCCTGAAAACCGACAGTTACCATGGCAGTCAAATATAAACTAAACAGGGCTGGGACTAGGACACACCCCACAACCCTCCTTCACGCCAGTGACAATGTCAAAATCGTCAGAGGTAGATCTACATGATTTTACCTTCACCCTCCTGTCCAAATACAACGATCTAATCATACTGACAAAATTACTTGGGTATCCAAACTTACCAGGCACCGTCCACAACGCCTTGCGCCTCACAGAGTCAAATGCCTTGGAGAAGTCCGCGAAGAGGGCATGGAGAGGCTGGTTTCATTCCCGGCATTTTTGCTGAATTTTTCGAGTAGCAAATACCAGGCCGATCGTACTGCGACTCTCCTGGAATCCGAATTGCTTCTCACGAACACTTCTCTCTAAGACTTCTGTATTCAGCCGGTTCAGAAAGATTCTGGCAAGCACCTTGCTCGAGCGGCTCAGCAGATTTATGCCCTGATACCTGTCGGTACGTTGTTTGTAACCCTCACTATTGAACAAGAGTACGATAAGGGCGTCGTTCAATTCTTGCGGCGTCACCTCGTACTCCCAGATGGAGTGAACCTACTGGAGCATTGAACGGATCAGCACCGGTCCGCCATTCGGGATATCACCTGGCAGTCCATCCTCGCCTGCAGTTGTCTCGTTGCGCAGTTGACCAATCGTTCTCTGCGACTCTAGCAAATCCAGGGCGAGTGCAGGTGAAATTTTGATGGCCTGTTGCGACAGGCTGTTCACGGTCGTCCAATCAATAGTAACAGGACGATATCGTAGGCTACCAAAGTGTTTGCGCCACACTTTCATGATGTCATCTGGATAGGTCCACGTCTACCACTGCTTTGGTAGACTGGATGGATGGATCGAATATCGCCTTAAGCGAATCGTGGAACTCCTTGTGTTGTCGACGATGTGCGAAGCCCTGCATCCACTCATCTTGTTTCTTTCACCAGTCGTTCTCGATTCCGCGAACACGCTCCGCCAGTTGACGGCGGGTACTCGGGAACGTGGCCTTCTTCGCTTCATTGTCTGAGTCCAGTGTGGAAGTGGCAAACGCGGCATTCTTCTCTCATACCAAGCTGTTGTCGTCAAACCAGTCTGGACATTTCTTACGTTCCACACCAATCGGCTGCTGCTGTGATCTGTTCTTTGAGTTGTCACATACTCTTGAAGGTAGTGGATACAGAGGTGTCGTGCAGACAAGCAGGAGTGGCACGCTGAGTAACAGTCTTCATCTCTGGGTTCTCCAGTCTTTTGATATCCAACTTCTGTTGTTGTCCGGAAGACCAAAAATAAACAGACGTGCGTACGTAGATTAACAGTTTGGTCCGGAACAACCTATGGTCTGTGCTACATTCGGCGCCGCGTATCACTCGCGTGGTACACATTTTACGAATTTCGCGCTGCCGCACATTCACGTAGTCAAGTAAATGATGAAGATCGTTTCGTGGATGAGTTCACGTCGTAGTGTCACTCGCATCTAGCTGGAATCGAGTGTTCGTGATAGCCAGCTCATGATTAACACACAAGTGACGCAGACAATCACCGTTCGTGTTGGCTGAACCAACGCCGTAGGGTCCGAGGACTCTCGCCTACACCACCGAGTCGCACCCAACTCGAGCGTTCAAATCGCCCCAAACAAACAGTCGATCACTCATCTACGTCGTCCGGATTGTGGCTGACAGCTGATCATAAAACTGATCCTTTGTATCATCAGTGTGACACATAGTTGGACCATACACACTAATAAATGTAGCACACTTACCTCGACCGAGTCGCAAGCGCATCGACAACATTCGAGGGCTGATGCTGTGCGGTTCGCTTATCATTAAAGCATTGATGTGATCAGCGACTGCGAAACAAACACCATGCTCCCGAGCACCGTCTGTCGGATAACCTATCCATTAGAAGGTGTACTCGGCACCTGCTTGCGGCAACTTACCTTGGTCTCCAAACCTTGTCTCACTCAAGACTGCTAAGTCGATTCCACAGTGACGCAGTTCCATCGCGATCAATAAGGGCGCGTCGTTTGGGCTCAACCGTGGCGCTGCACCGATCCAGCGGCATGCACACATTCCATGTCCCAATGGGAAGCGTTTTGCCTACTCGGGCCTGTCTCAGGTTGGTCTTCGGGGTACTGAGACTTGAGTGAACATTATCTGCTGGAGGGGCAGTATTAGGGTGTCTGGCAGTAGCATATTTTCATCTATCCACCCTGACAAAGCGACCTAGTTTATTCTGCTCGACGGCCGATGCAGTATGGTATTAAGTTTACGTTATGGTATTATGGTTTATGTGGACTAGGGATAATGTCAGGACACCCAGACCTGAACAGGAGAGTGTTTAGGGCCCTCAGCCAAAGCCTTTGGCCCAAAAGTCTGTACCGCAAGGCAGCAGGTGACGCACAAACACACGTACGCAACAGCGTCGAGCACCTAGAACATGCCTGACAGCCACATTCCAAGAGATTCAGCACACATATAGTGAAACAATATTGCACAAACATATCACACAAAATAAAACCAGGCGAAAACAAACATCAACTCGATCCAAAACACGACACATCGGCATCATCCACAACGAACGCATCTGCTTTGTGTCTGGCTCCTCCCCTTTGGCCAATCTGATAAGGTTCAACCTACCAGGACCGAAGTCGCAGTCAGCATAGTCTGCCAGATCAAAACAGCACACAAGCCTGACCACCACGCCAGCGTACACACCACTAATGCCAACTGCATTGCTATATCTACACATAAAGGGAAACGGAATAAATATTCCAAAACTTAACAGTGTTGTCCGTAATCGCATACCTTTCACTAGAGCTAGCTTGACCTGTAAGGGAGCAATGTAATTGGCAGCTTATACATAAGACAATTTTAGTCCGGCAAGTTTAGTGTCTGCATATTGCGTGATCAATACATACGCTGAATGCCTAGGTGCGGTGCATCTTCTCTTTTCCTCTAGTCTGTCGTTCTACTTCCGGGTGCTCACCAGGCAATCAGAAATTCGTCACTCATGCTAGATCACGTTACGGACAGTTGTGATATACGGGAGCAAGAGTGTTAAACAAGAAAACTGGGTTTCGACTAGATACGAACCAGCGACAAAAATAGCATGCCCAAACGTGGCAAGCGCTCTACCAACTGAGTTACGAAGCCACACCGGAAGCTCAGAAATTTTACTTCTGGACTCAGTTAACTAAGATACTTCCGAAGTAATCTATCGAATCCAATTTTCACGCAGCAGTAGAATAGTATGATGCCCCGTTGTTTTTTTAATCAGCTACCTAAACTGTACTGCTTCTGTTGACTTCGGGTTAATTCAGTCATATTGGGCTTTTCTGTGGGGTCGCCAGGTTTATCTGTTAGTCGTACCGTTAACGTATGTAGACTTCCTGCTAACTTATTCTTTATTTGTTACTTCAGACCACACAGACTGGTTAGCATTCCACTTGTTACTGCAAAAGTCATGTTTCTGACTGACCATTCTAAACTATATTTTGATATATGTATCTCAGATTTCGCACAACTGCAAATTATCTTCATACTCTTGTTCGTTCATATGTGTATATTCAAGTTTTCTACTCAACTGTTTATCAGCGTGGTTGTCTTGCTGAAAAACAAGGACTATTGACGAAGGCCCGTTCGATCTACGAAAGTGTAATCGCCATTGACTCCACCCACCTGGCTGCTCATTTGTCGCTGGTACGTCACAACTACTAGTCGCGGTAATGCCGTGCGTTATTTTCAGTTTGATATCGCTCTGTCATGAACACTCCAACGATCTGTCAAATGATGGAGAGTACTTGAACCATATCAGTAGATTGCCTTTCAGCGCAGACACTGTAAACTAATGTGCCTACTTGATAGCCAGACGGTCAGTTTAAAACCTCCGTCTTTGGTTGACTAACGTGAACGCATTCAGCCCACTTTTTGATCTAGCATGGTATATCAGCTTCACTGAGTCGCACATGGATCGAGTGGAATGAAACAAAAACTGTAAAGTAATCAGGATCAAATGTATTCCAGGTTTGCACGCTGGTTTCTATCAGCAAGGAAGTAGGGTAACCATGATAAACCTATGCACAGTTTGCCTAGGAGAGCTGTTACCTCTTATAACAACAAATGTCAATGTCCTGTGCTTTTACTGCACATCTTGTCGATGGCCGTCATTACACAAGGGCGAACAGGTGAACTGATAAGAGAATGTCCACTAAGGGGTTAGTTTTAGTGGTGGCGTTTCAATAAGACGAACCAATTAGATGCCGTTCTGACAAAGTTTGAGTTCATCTAGGTGCGTATTGCTACTAGGCATGGTTGGACGAGTCGACTGTCGGCCAGACGTATTATGAATGACGCAAGGCCGTTACGAGGTTGTGGATTTAACTGATTTTCCCCAAGTGAAAATTGTTTTCTATGCCCAGTTGGTTTATTGGTTATTTGGATATGAAAGCCACACATTTCATTCTTAAATATCGAAGGCTTGGACAATCAGCGCAAGTTTACTCCAACACAAACTGATCACCTTGCTAGAGAGTAAACCTCTGATCTGTTACACCTTATGAGAACCTTTTCTTATCTTCATTTTCAGGCTGATCTGTTACGTCAGACAAACCAAGCAGCCTTGGCCGAACGAGTTGTACGGAACGCGATGGACATTGACCCAACGAGCTGTCAGGTGTGGCACTTGCTAGCGGAAATTTTAGCCCTTCCAAGCGCATCCGAACCAGCTTCCGATACCGCAGTTACTAAAGCCCTATTCAATGCAATGGACTTGGAACAAACAGAACCACTGGAACCATTCTATCAGTTACACATCGGTATTCAGTGCCACTGAAAAATGACTTGTGGCTTCAAGTGACCAGAAAAATAAGTCTGTCCATCGAATGACAGTTGAAGCTACTTGAATTCTTCGCTTTTTCCGTAAGCTAACACCTTATAAGTCTTTCAGCTGTTAAATTAACTGATTCCGAGTTTATTTATCACTTGACTGTATACCTTTCATTATGATTTTCTCCCGTTGTTAGAGAGCAAATCAATACATCTATTAAATATGGCTGTAAAACACTGTTGTTTTAAAAGGCGGTGACACATAGTCCATGTTGACTGTTCAATATACGTGGCGACGTGATATTTAACACGCTCATTAGCCTCCTGAAAAACGGTTTGACGGTCATGTGCAAAGGCCGTACAGACTTCAACGAGGGAAGTTCCACATCTCATCCGGATCCCTTGCTACGGGCTAACCCGACACATTAAATTCTATTTAAAAAAAGCAGAAAATCGCCATCTTCACTCGTAAACACCCTTCCCCCCCCGGTTGCAACAGTCCGTTCTTTCGACAAGGTACAGTTTACGACGACAAAACAATTTGTGTATTAACTTGATACGACGCTATACTCAGCTGGACCCCGGTGACAGTGCGGTACAAATTATGACAGTATATTACAGACGCGGGTCTTTTTTCCGCCAATATGCACTGCATAGATTTGCCTATCGGATGCACCAGAATCCACCTATCATGCTTGAAGTCAGAAAACACGCGCGTATCATGCGTACACTGTGAGGACACGGACGAATCTCCACGTGACGGTTGGCTTTCTAATTTTCAGGATCGACGCACCGTAAAGTCCCAAATACATCCGATTGGTTTGTTCCCCAAAATTATGTGACGGTTACACATGAACGTACTTTTCGCCGCGACGAACCGAGTCACTTTAATCGAATCGCCCCTGGTCGATGGTTGGTCACATATTGAGCTCAAAAAGCTAGGGGAACTTATTACCGTTTTTGTGGTAAATAACGCCGCAGAGAAGTAGTAAACATCGCAGATGTTTGAATGTTAGTCTTATAAAATATCTGGTACCGATCATAAGGTCAAACGAAATTTTTGGGTGACGAGTGGACCATTTCCAATTGACACAAAACGGCAAGCAACGAAATGATGCTTGAACAGCGAGAAGTTGTTAGAAGATGAGATGTCCACGACGAGCGAGCCACGGACGAATCAAAACACCATGACTTATCAAACCTACTTTTGGGAGGGCAGCAGTGACGTTTAATCTCGAGGTGTTTTAGCTTTTTTGCACAATGGTATGGCGTATATTGAAATAAAAGACAGAGAGTATTCGCAATGCCCATAAAAATAGATTTTTGATCACGAAACTATCTGAAGCCTATCGTAAACAGTTAGTTAACTCGGGAGAAGCATTCCTACCTTGTCAAAGACCACACCAAGAAAGGGTACCGTACTGGGGCGGACACACGGTTGGACCGATCTCGGAAGAATATAACATCTCCAGGCAATGACAGGTGTTCTGGCGAGTATCTAAGCAATGACAAAACTGTACTTCATACCAATACATTTTAGTTTACGGAAAATTCCCCTCCTACTACGGTCCGCTAAGCTGACAGTAACAATACCATCTTAAGAGCAGGTTAGAGAACCACTTATTTTTGGGCAGTCAGCATTGGAAAGAACATGTTGACGGCTCCGTTTTGGAAGCTCGGGCGCCCAACCGCAATTTTTATACTAACTGAAGATGTAATGGTAATCTGAGTCGCAGCATGACAATACCAATGCATTGTTGCCAATCGCCTTGCCTTCGAAGCTCAGTGTCGGATTTAGCCAGCTGATTAAACGAATCTTCAATTATCCGAAGCCAATTTTTTCGGAAGCTTCATGGCAGCGTCAGCGATGAATTTCTTCATGTATATCATGACAGACAACGTCTTGTCTAATGCCTTCACTTGTTGTTTCCTCTTAGAAGTGCATCGTTAGCAATGAAGCTACGGATTCCCTCTTGAGCTTTATACCACGTTCTTTGTGAGCTCAAACGGTACGAAGGCAGTTTCCGCACCAATAAACGCTGCTGTGGTTCTGTTGCAACAGATTCGCTGCAAAGAGTCGCGGAAGTTGGCTGTCGTCTTATTGAATGATTTGGTTTCGGTCATAGGCTTCACATCTTCAGAATATGGACGGGTGACAGCAGCGAGCTGGACCTTCAAAAGTACCGCTCATGATTATCGCGCCGACGCTTGGCTGCCACACAACTGAGAAGGGACAGTCCTAGCCAGGAAAAATCGAAGGGAACCTAGTTACTGAAAACAACTGTATTCAAATATTCGACATTAAGGTGCCTGTTTCGTAAACAAACAGTCCAATTATGGGTGGGAAAAGTCGACAACATCCCTACGGCTTTCACTGTATCACATTATCAAATTCACTTGCTTCACAGAAAATTAGGCCAAATAGCGGCAAGACTCACAATACCGAGTCCGATCGGATAGCATTGAACCTGAAGTCCTCAGCCACCGACTATGAGTCATAAGGGCCGCCGTCCTACAGTGGCTGACCCTATGGTAGCCGACTTTCCCTGCGACATCTGTCCACCTTACGTCAGTCAGCTGCGACATCGACAAAGTGCTCGATGTGACGGACAGCTAACTGGCCTTCTAACCACTTGATTGAGCGAACGAACTCGCTACCAGATATCCGCTCCTTAACCCCTTCATCGTTTACCTGTTGACACCACCCGATGTTAGTGGTGGAGTGCAGATATCCACGGCGAAATACCCGAACGATCGGGTTTTGCGGTCGCCATGTATACCCGACCCCTAAACATCCGAGAGACAACTCTTGCCACTGAGCAAACTGTTATTGTATTTCGTATACCTCCGTCGCTGCTGACACAACCTATCTGTGCAAACTAGTCAACAACCTGCCGCACTACTCCTATAATCAGCCCCGTTGATTCAGGCTAACTGGCGGAGACAACAGTGATCGAATACCGAGTGTCTGTACGTTTCTTCCGCACGAATTGGCCATGTCTCTCATCTGTAGAGGAAAACTGAGCGCGCATACGCACCTCAAACTCTGCCTTTAATAGACAAATGGACGTCCCTGATCGCCATAATTGACGGGGTTTGGCGAACGATCTACATGCTTTTGCGATTCTCATGGGCACCTCGCAACAATATAACAGGTTGACATTACCGAAGTAAGCGATACGATCGACAGCGGCCTGCCTACATATTAGCTGAGATATTGCAAGGACGTCCTGATCTGGACAGAAAAACGGTTAAGGTTCCAACTGTGGCACTTAGCTCAAAAGATTGTGCCAAAGGGTAGCGGGTGGGTAGCAGCGGACTAGGGCTATTACTGTTTTTCCTGAATAGGGCGAGTCTTCTCCCAATCCCAACCTGAAGGAACAAGGGACCACAATTCCTCAGACTACTGCCTGGTATGGTCGACTGTCGGTGCTATCAACACGCAGTAAAACTAGCTCAATGGGTCATCAAGATGCATAAGCGGTCACAGTATAGCAAGAGCCAATCACACGACAGATCGGTACCCTCATAATTGTCTGGGGTCTGTCATTCCAGTAGCAACAATCCTCCCTTCTGGCCCACTGATCTTGAAGGATCCAGTATTTCACATTATCAACCAATCAACAATGAAGAGCTTCTTAATAGCCTATTTCCCATTCCCATTCGTAGAAACCCCAATTCACATTCGCCTGCTTCAGGATAGAACTACTTTTCCATTATGACCACAACAATCCTCAACTTCCTTGCACATCTATTCACCTGTTTCATGGCTAAGGGGCCTTGTGTAGGACACGCTTACGCCTCATTGTTATACTAGAATCTTGTTGGTGTAGCAGGTATCTCCTTTGAAGCTGATGGCGTCAGCTTCCGTGAAAAGAAAAACAAGTGGTCACCAGAGATAAGTATTTGAGAAAGAGAAAAGCTTTTCACTTGCGTGGCGCTTGCTTCGCCAACCTTATCAATTCTCAGTAACTCCGACTTGAGAGGTGTCGATCGCGTTAGGCTTTGAAATAGAATTGCACTTAAATTCCATTCTTTGTGTGGGTCGTAAATTCAAGTTTCGCTACTTTCAGGTAAACGAACAATTTCCCAAGTTTGAAAAACTTACAGAATTGCAAGGTTTCTATGTGCTCTCCCCGGTATATTCTTTTGTCATCACTTCTGTCCCAACAACACTTTCAATACATACTATTCCCATTAATGCACAGCAGTCGGGTACGTACAGCAGTACCACTTACAAGAGATATTCGTGCTATTTTAGAACCATATTTTTTTTATGCAGTTTAAACCGATCTGTTGCTTTGATCGGAAAATTAGATTCAGTAATGTAAAACCTTCTGGAATGTCCTTTTCAGTATTATGGACCAAACTCCAAAGCAAATATTCCGTCCGCGGTTTGATAGCAAGTTGGCTGTAAACATTCCACATCACCAGCCATGTTGTCTTGTAAACACGAATAACCTATCTCCTTCAACACAACCTCCCACTACAAATAATTTGACAGCTCACGCAGAGTTACAGTAATGTGAAGGATCGGGATTTCGAATACCACTCAGCTCTTTTCACTCATCATAACCTCCTGTGAAATGCACCTTCTGGTGGCACGTAAAGCTGCATCAGCAGCGAGGTGGCAGCTGTATTGTTTTCGAGAATCTATCAGTGACGTTGCTAAATTTGTTTTGTGCATACTTTTATTTGCGTGCCGGATCGACTTTTATGTAGATCTGATGGGATTACAACCCAACGGTAATGACAACTTCGAGACAAGCTCGTTTATTCTCTATTTGCGAATCGTTAGTGAACAGGAGTTCCCACTCAGTTGTGAACAATTTACTTATCCCTATAGAAACAAACGTGATGCTGCTTAAAAGAGAGCAGTCTCAGCGTACATTTTGGATCACCGTTAATCAAACTTCTGCTCGCGTCTGACTGCATACCGATGATCCGTTAAGAGCGTTGCTAAATCTTTACACCAAGCAGTTGTTTATCAAAATAAGTGACTTTCGCTAGTACAGGGGTGGTTAGAAACGATGTCACCAACTGTATCGGAGCTTGTGGCTCCTCTATGTAAAAACCCATGTCAATAGTCAGGAGGACATCAGGATTAAAAATTATTGAAGTTAGTCGACGTTAGTTTCGAGAGCCGATCAATCGGGTTCTCAAACTGTGCTTCCACAAACACTCAGTTAGGTCTGTGTATCTTATAATCCAAACCTAATGAAACGGGTTCCCACCACAGTGTATTGAGTGGTATGGATTGAATTTTCTGAACTTACTGCGATCCACTGTAATAGGCTCAGCCTCTGGTTGGGTTAACATTCGTTCGAAGTGAGAAACAGCAGTGATTCTCTTCCGATCAATCAAGATCTTACAAAAATAGGTGAAACTGATCCTACAGCTCAATGGTAAATTTACCACAACAAATCATAGGCGACGGTGAGTTCCAAGTAATTGTGTCAACCGTGTTTGCTACAATTCTAACTGGTTCAAAACTATACTCACTGACGTAGCGTATGGGCATTTGCATACTCGTGCGAACAACAGATGTTTGATGATAGCTCAGCACATTCGGACTCTGAAAGAACTCAATCCCAAAAATGTTGTAATCCTCAGTTCCGGGGTAGTAGTCATGAGTAACACGAGCTACGTGAATAATTTATCAATCCTGGACGATAGACGAAAGTTTGGACTCATGGTTAAGGAAGAAAACATTCGTCTATTAGAAGAAAGAATCTGTCACCAGTTAGTAATTCCTAAACGTGGGGGGTTAGGTGACAGGACATACGTTCTTCCCAATACCCACAAACAAGGTACGCTACTTCGGCCGATATTAGCTAGATGGTTGGTCGGGATTATAAATCCAGCCGTTCAAGTTTGATAGATATAATATCAAAAACTCTGAAATTTGTGAATGAGTTGGATCGAGTCAATACTAAGAGTGAACATATTGTAGCGAAAAAGGCGTTCACTAAAGCACAATCTTCAATGTCCGACTCGCTGGTTCTTATGCTACGCGCGCGCTGGCGTTTATGAGTCGAAATTCCGGTCCACAACACCCCCGGTTTCCGTTCACACGTCATGTGCAGTTCGACTCGGTTTGTTTGTCCGACGCCTTCTGTCATGGGTTTTTTACTTGCCATTCCCCGCCCACTGGGCCGATCTCGTTGGGTGGTGGCTCATCCGGTCGCTCGCGCTGTTAGCGATCTATCCACTGTCGCCTTTGACCATATTATACGACCATGTCGAGATATTCCTCCGAATGTTGGAATAATCGTGCCCCTGATCTACTTGTTCATCTCATTTTCCCTGCCAAGTCTCGTCCGTTGGTTCGACCCAGTTGAGCGATGGCTCATCCGGCCGCCCATGCTGTCCACTCGCTGTGGGTTTTTGAACATACTATCAGGGCAATTTGTTCTGCGGCTTAACAGAGTTCATCCCAACCTCAAGGCGAAATATGAAGCATAGACTGATGAAATTGTCTTACCTGGGCAAACTCATCAAGCGAAGGACCGATGAATCAATAGTGCACAGCGTTTAAGGAAAACCAACATGTTTTGATCTGTATGTGCATTTTTTCAGCTTCAACCCAGTGAAATATAAGCGGGGTGTGCTAAAAGAATTGTTCACTAGAGCACGTTGCATTTTCATAACGGACTGGGTTGAGCAAGAACTAGAAATGCGTAGGAAGGTAATGAGTATACCAGATGGTTTGTTTAACATCACAGCGAATGAAGACCTGAAAGTAGTAGGAATGATGACGTCTTCAAGGAATCAGAATATACTGACTCACCCTTCAAACAAGAAATAGCGACGTTGTTGACAACCCAACGAATTGTCTCTCCGATGAAACGGACTTACACTGTTGCCGAATTAAGGACCTTAATCAATATATTGGCGCCAAATCACAGTGTGTACCAATTCTCGTATAACCACAGATGAAGTTACACACGCAGAACCGAAATCTCATTGATTTCAAGAGTGAAGGAACATGTACCTAAGTGGGTTCGCAAACAGATCTCACAACCGGACACTGAAGTGACAGAGAATCGTAAGCCCCCAACGTCGTCGATCGGTCGACACATCCTGTCAACTAGTCACAACATGACCTCAACTTTCACCGTCACACTGCGCCGCCACAACCCACGGTTTCCAAAATTTGTTGAAACTGTCGCGACAAACCGGTTCGAACTTGTATTGTGTGCACAAAAACAATTAATCTTAGGCTGCCATGGACCTGAGCTGCGGTGAGTGTCATTCAGATCGCAGGACTAGAGGTTTCTGTTGTTCATTGATTTGTTTATACTATCAAATACTGCAGACGTTAAATTGAGTCTTCCGTGTTGTTGGCTACTTGGCACTGACGAGCCAATCTAACAATGTCCGTCTTCTAGCTTTTTCTCCAAATTACTGAAGAGAGATAACCGTTTTCAATATACTTCGCCGTTGGTCAACTAAACACCCGGTCTGTGGTTGCGATTGGCTCAGAGACGCCAAGTCACCATTCCCCTGGAATTTGGATGACAACGATAATGGTGTAACAGAATGAGATGCTCATCACAAAACAGATCGAATAGGTGAAGTCAGTTCAGAAGCCAACTTTGCCGAGTTTTTCATCTGTCTTCGGATCAGCGGTCAGCTTTTGCACCTGCACTACTGCTGCGTTGGCCTGGTTCTGTAACCTTCTCATCTCATTCACATTCAACAGACGAAGTCCGATCGCAGCTGTTCGAACTTCCGGATCCGGGACATCGAATCCAAGACATACATCAGAGATTTTCAGGTTGTCTATCTGTTCAGAACAAGTACAAGGAGGAAGTTAAAGATTAAACATGTATAAGTATGCTGGGGTATATGCCTCTTCAACCACTATCTAAAATGCCGACATACGGTAAATTAAGATGTAGCAAACAGCAGTGCGACAGCCAATCGATATATATAAAGTAGACTTTCAGTTGATCCTTAAGTCAAGTTGAACCTGGTACGAACTTTTATCGGATGCGATCATCCGTGCAAAACAAAATCATTCAAGATCATTAGGACTTAGATTATGGCATCAAATTCGTTGGTCCACACGACTACCGGTGTGGTGTCATCAGCTGAGGGATAAATAGGGTATCTAGAAGTAGAATTTTTGAGACGTCAGTGAATTACCGTCAATCAATATCAACCATAAAACAGTGGTTATTACGGGGGTAAAATCAACGTCAAGAATCACTCTACCTTGATGGTGCCATACTCCTTAAGGGCACGATCAACGTTTTCAGTGGATAGTTTCTGATCGATAAGTATACACGCTGCCTGTAAACCGAATTGTGCATAAATTCAGCATGGGATTACTTTGAAAACCATCAAGTGATCAGGATGCGTTGGAATTTGCAGTAGTCTTGCCAATTTTGCAACGTATTGCTTAAATTCGGGTCCATTTACTTGACAGCATTACACTAGAAAAACAATTGGAAACTCACCATCTATATGATTGAAAATTTCACCACACTCAGCGCGAGAATCGTTTGAAACAGCCACCTCCGGTGAAAGCGGACAAGAGTCTATAACATGAAATCCTTCAGAAAACTCGTCTACCTTCCTCAGGTTTGTAGTCTAAGAGTAGAGCCTTTCCCAAAAGCCAATCACAAAGAGCGGCTGGGTCAGCTTCTGTAAAAGGGCACTTCAATGAGTCTAAATACTAAGAGAATCCAGGTTAAAAAATGAACAGGACCTTACCTCCTTTAAATAGCCAACCCATTCACGGGATTGCACATCACGTAGTCTTTTCTCCGGTGAGTACAGCCTTATAACGCGATCCTCCAACCAAACAAGCAAATTTCTTACTTGTCTCAAATCTGCAGGTGTGACAGGAATATAGCATGTTACCAGCTGGATCGAAGCTGTCGGCCAACGGATAGTTCACAGACAGAAGCTTCGTTCGCAATCGCGTAAATTGCTTCATAGTTAGCTATGAAAGCGTAGCCTAAAACATGAGCACAATGTCAGAAACATTGTTTGGCGGCGAGAAAAAAAAACCTAAGGAAGATGAGACAACTTCGAAGAATCAGCAAGTGTATGGATGCCCGTATGCAACTGCCCGCGACAGGTCACGTTGGTGGAAAAGTCAAACTCAGTGACAGCGTGGCAACGCCGCGTGATATAAATGTTTGAGAGTATACTGATGCACGGAATAGAATGGGGAATCACATTTCATCAATTCTTCAGAAGGATGGACCGTCAACGAGGTGTACAGTTTTGGGTTGTACATGTAATGGTAGGACTCTATCTTAGCTGTATAAACAGTATTTCTAAATTGGACGAATTTGAAAGCGAAAAGAAAGAACACAAAATGCGCTTAGCTAGGAGTCTGAAAATGACGGGACTAAAATAAGCCGTGATGAGAAGGTAAGCTAAGTAGAGTCGCCTGAGAGAAAAACGGAAAAATGTAAGCGGAGTGCAAGGTCTGGGAGTCTGAATAGTGAAAAGTGTGCGCGGATAAAAGGGGTTCAAAATTATTGTTCGAAAAGTTTACACCGGTCTTGGCTGAAGTGGGGCTCAATAAAAACTGGAAAGATAAGCACAGCTTCCACAACGAAGTCCAAAACATCACTTTTTCACCGAAGTTCCCAAAGGTTTTAACGTTTGAACTTACGATCCACATGGAATCTAGGGATCAGACGAGTCTGAGAACAGATGAGTCTGTGCTGAACAGAACAAACGGAAGGAGGACAGACGGTTTCCGGAAAAAGTACCCCAATGTCAGCGACACTAAGGTCGCAAAGGGGGAAGTGAGTGGAGGAGAAACCAATAACCACGGATAAAGTAAGTGAAAACCAAAACACCTGCACAAACAGTCTGCTATGCAACTAGGATAATAAAGGACAAAAGTGAATACAAAGGGGAAATCGCGTAAATCTGGATCGAGTAGGAATGGAGGCTAAAAGACAAAGAGGCAATCTAACCTGGAACCAGCTACTCGATGAATTTCGGGGAGTCCTCCAGAACTATGACAACAATGTAGTACTGTACTGCTTCACTCCCAGGGCAAAGTCGTCATTCGAAGTCAACAACGCTTTCAATATCACCCTGGATCTCCCGAACAGCGCATCATACGAATGGTCCTTACCAGTGAATCTGCCGATACTAACACCGATACCAGTTAGGTAACCGCTAAGGGACCATCAAAACATTTTAATATTTTGAAACCCAATTGGATAAACTCATCAGAGATTTTTGAAATCCACCAGCGGAACCTTGAATTGGAACCCGTTCGACACCAAATACGCAACTAACTTAGTGCGTTATTTGTTAACAAACCTCTTGGTTTCGTGGCACCTGCGTCATTACCAACGAAACTGGTGCTCTGACGATTACGCAAAGAAAAAATGAGTTCAGACCACCAGCTACCTATAAAACCCGGTGGTAGGAATAACCGAATTCCTTCGCAACACCATGTCAGATCTCAGTTCTAAGGTATACTTGCGCGGTTTATTCATGGGTTCTGTGATGACTGTTCAAACGGCTATCAGTATTACCATAGACAAAAGTACACCAGTGATTCTCAGCTATGCTTAATCCCCATGCAATCATGAATAAAAAAGCAAGCCCTGCACATGATGAAAAATAGAAGAGAAGAGGATCCAATCAAATAAATTAGTCACCTCTATATTCAAACATTTAAAATCAAGGTGCGTACACCCTGCCAAGAAACATTCGAGCTACACAAACGGAAGTAAGGTGTCACCAGCAAACCAGGTTCCTTGCGGCTTTCAACGTCCCGTATCACTGTGTACTCACTTCATCGTCAACCTCACCAAATAAAAACATTCAAGCTACTAAATCCGACTACCCGCATCTCATCCAACCACCGACTCTGAGTCGCTAGGCCCCTAGTCCTGGGGACGAAACAGACCTACAGTGGCCTACCACTTCGTGAACGACTTCATTTCTCCACATCAGATCATCTATCCACCTTGCGCCAGTCAGCTGTAGCGTCGGAAAAGTGCTCGGTGTGGCAGAAGATTAGCTGGCATCTTTGGTACATGGCCTAACCACCTAATTCTGGGCAAACGTAAGGACTGAACAACAGAACTTGCTTGGTAGAAAAAGCCAAAGACCTGATTCCCAACCTCTTGGCTGTCTCCTCGTTGGTGTCAACCGATGCGAACAATCGAATGCAGACATCGGTGGTCATATTCTACCCTGGATAGCCAAATTTCGCAACCATAAAGGAATCTAGACCTTACTGTCGCCGTATATATGTGACTCTTAAGCCTCACAGACATGTCACAGTCCCTAGAGGTGTCCCAGATTAAGGAATACCGTATTAGTCCTGGAGATAAGCGTTTGTACTTTATTCCCTGCACTTCCACTGCCGCTGGTGCAACTTTCCAAGTACACAAACCGGTCAACAACCTCCTTAACTTCAGCAACCAAATTTCGTTCCGTCACAACGAGATCTTACCTTGACGCAATGTGAGGGCTTGCATATCTCGACGACCTATCGAGCTAAACTGGGCAATGTGACGACCACACCGACAGATTTAGTTATATAGAGCAGGCCAATAATCAGAGGCTTGACGAAACCTAGTCTCCCGGTTGGGAGTTCGAGGGAGGCTGACATCTCTTTCCATTGCCTTGAGGCACAGGATTTTGAGCCAGAGGCTCTGAATGAGAACCCTAACCGTTTTCCAGTGTACATTTCAGCGTCCTGGTAATATCTCAGCCCCCATACGGTCGAACATTCACACCGATCATTCCATACTAAAAAGAGTTATGTAGTGAGGGCCTACATTGACAAATTAAGCGTTGGTCGGGTAGATCACGATTCAACGTTCTCAGCCCGTTTAGCAGACAATTGGAAACAAGGATACATACAATCAACTCAACTCGCGTCCGACTACGATGACCATTTTTTAGCTTCCACCCCTCATTCCAATTCGTGTGAACTACATACCCATTCCGACCGAACTACAAGACGACTAACAACTT
>QNGE01000089.1:143239-167680 GCA_008508345.1 Paragonimus westermani | reverse complement strand
TGATGATGATGATGATGATGATGATGATGATGATGATGATGACAGAAGGGGGAGGGCTTCGGTTGCGTGTAAACATGGTAAGGTCGGCTGGCGTTAGTGTGCCAGGGACAGGTCGGAAATGAGGAGCTGACTAAATTTTGTTCCGTGTTCCGGGTGACGTTATCAATGGAATAATGAATTAGAAAAGGAAGCAGAACCCTTTGAGAGTTCCGTATCTCGATACGTGGAACCTGAAACAGGGAAAAAGGTGCAGTATCCGAACTGAGACAAACATTGATTAATGAAAGGCGTGAAAACTGCTAGAATGAGCAGAAACATGGTCACGCCGAGCATTCCAAACCTTGCAAGCACGCAGCGAGAAAAAGCTGTGCCTGCATCCTAGTCTGTTATGTTAGACCTCTAGATTTAGGTGACCCCTCAACATCGTGCTACTCCAAACGTTGAGCCCTTGCGAAAACCATGGTGTGTATCGAACAAATCATAAGAGGTGAGGTGATTATAAAGCGAGTCATACGAGCCCCTCTAAACTTTCGAGATGTTCCACAACAGAGTGATTGTTCTATAATCACTGGGACAATTACGCTTACCACCTTTGAAAACGGCTCTCGAATTTCTAGTTGCTGGGTACTGTTCCCTGGGAGAAAGACTGCATAAACGGTAAGCTAGGTGGGTCAAGAAGCTTTTCAGCTGCTTTACACAAGGCCTTGGGAGATATACCATAAAGGTCAAGAGAGCTCTCCCTAGGGCACCTGAGTTTGGCCAGCACTGTCTTGGAGGAAATATCTACAGTGTAAGCCGAACCTGAGGAACTCATGGCCATTGCACACAAAAAATGCTGTAAAATTCGACTGGGACATCAGCGGCTTCTGTGTCAGAGTTTGAAGGGCCTGATAGGTCTAAGAGTTGACGAAACGCGGCTTTTACCTTGCGAGTTGACGATACAAATCGGAAGAGGTTATCCAGATCAGCGAAAAGGCGTTCAGTAAGACTTTGCTGATAGTGAAGACGGTCACCTCAATTAAGCGATGTACACCGATTTCTTAAGGTAGCGTATATCTTTTGGTCAACTTCAGATGCTAACAGTCGATAGGATATCGCTTCTTCAGTCTGTGTGCGAGAGCGTAGATGACTTGAAAGCTTGTTTCGTTTGGTGTTTGACAATTGTGTAGATTCACTAACGGCTGCCAATAGAACGGTGGTTAGTTTCTCACAGAGATCATCAAAAGGATGCAGGGGGTGAAGTTCACCCAAGACTGTATCACCAAGTGGCCACGTGATTTCTCCACATCCTATTTACGAGGGTTTCTACGACCACTAACCGTTGAGAAAATGAAGTCAAATAAGACGACTGTGTGCCCACTTAGTTTGAGTGGTACGGTGATTTCATGGTTATCAACTACCACCTCTTCGTCAGTGAATATGCAGTCCAGTCGCGACAGGTTATAGTCAGCACGTCACCCAGTGAGACCAGAGGTTGTGTACAAAAGTCTCAATGCCTGCGTATGATAAAGCTGGAAAGTTAATTTCGGGTAGGCTAAACTCAATCACTAAGAGGGTATGGGAAAATCCTCAGATAAAAGTTCCAACCCCGATGATAGTTTATCTTTTGAATTATCAGGAGAGGGAGAATCATGAAACATCCGTACTAGCCAACGATTGAAGTCATTAAGGGAATCGGGCACCAAACAATTTCCGGAATCACGGTAGGTGCTGAATTATCACAAAGGGAAAGAAGTGTGGATATAGACGGCCGATCTCCCTACTTTATCTTTAGTTTTATTGGTGTGAGAAAGAACCAAATCCTCTGAGGTGGACTCAAAATCTAGGTAGGTCGTAGTCAGCAACCATTTCGTTACAGCAACATTCAGAGGTTTGGCGGAAGAGCATGAGGCTTTGGTAATTTTTTCACTAAACTCAGCGTATCGGTGTACATGCACTTCACAGTTAGTGGTAAATGAGTGAGAATTATCCTGAGGTTGTTAATGAGGCAGTTTATTCACAGTGCAACTGCGGTGGAGATAGTCAACCTCACAGTAACAGGCTTTCGTAAGCTTTCTGATGTCATTATATCCTGAGCAGGCAGCACAAAGTGACCGGTGTGCAAGCCGTGATTTGCTCCTAATAAATTCCGTCCTTCTTTGAAACGATCGGAGTGAAACGAACTCCCGCCAGAGATAAGACAACCGCATTGGCGGAACCGCTGCAGTATGTATGACGCAAGCTCTTCCGAGGTGACAGTAATTTTATAGGTTCGTGGCCCAGTTTCGAGTGGCTCAGATTTAGGGAAAGCAAGAAGCGGTGAATACGTTGTACTTGGACGTTAGTAGGTTGAATTGCAGCTTGGAAATGTTTAGTTGGCATGTCATACGATGATATCTGAGGCTCCGCGTGGGTCAGTTTCGGAACCTTGAATGCAAGTCTACAGAAAGCTAAGGACTACACATGCAATGAGTCCAGGCCCTGCTACCTTCCCCACTGGTATGGTCCGCAAACGTCCACGGCCGGACTATGTGCACGGTCCATGTTAGCCAATTAACCTGCAAGGCTTATAACAATTACGAAACGAATAAGACCAATGAAACCTTCCGAACATGTTGCCCGGTGATTTGTTACGTTGTTACGAAGTTTACCTGAGCGGCTGAAATGGATGTTAGTGGCATAAGCATCATGCGGCGAGTTGTGTAGCAGAAATAATTAGAGGGCTTCTGAATCCTTGAGCGATAATAAAAGCCAACAATGTAACGAATTTGTGGTTATAAAACCACTCCGAAAGCGCGCTGTAGGCTGTAGGGTGTTTATAAGCATATTTGATGCAGTGACTGATAATTGGCTGGTGTGTGGTATAGATTCGAACGTTGGTGCACAGGTCGGCAGATAACCTATTTTCGTGCAAGACGTCGGAGCTGGTGGACTTCAGCGAAGTGTTTCCAGTCTACTTTCCTGATGGTTTCCATTGTGACGCGTTCGCAGAATTCCATAATAAGCTACGAATGTTTAAACCGGAGACTGGAACGAGTTACGTTCTGAGAAATTGTGAAGCGCATGTGCGGTACTACCAGACTTCGGGGAAAAAAATTCGGAACGTGCAATGTACAAACATTGCTACCTTTCTTGTGCGTACCGTACTAGGAAAAGCAGACGAACGGAAAGCGTAAATCACAGGTGGGTATGTTGTGTCTTCCGTATGGTGATATGGTGTTGCAGATTTGAGGATTTCCAGTACCCCTCCGTTATTCATGTATCGTACAAGGATGGAGGTCTGTGTATATCTCAGTCGGTCGACCCCGGGGTATATCCAGCCAACCGTAGGCTGGAAAGTACGGTGGAGGAAGCTGTTTGTGGGCTGTTGGACAATTTCCATGAGACCCACGAAACCGTCGATTGCGTTACGTGTGAATATGATATAGTGATGAATCGTAGTGACGTGATGTCGTCAAGGCGGAGGAAGCGACTACGAGAACATCCTGACTGCCATCTGGAGGATGTACGGATAATGTTAGAACCCGTGGGACCTATGTACTTGAGAACGGATCGTGAAGGTAGACTGTTGTTGTCGCTCACGACCGAAAAGCTTTAGGAACTTTACGTAAGGTATGGAAGTGTTTTTTTTATGGCGGACTCCACGGCTGAGTGCAATAACGGGGTTCACCATTTATGGCCCTTCGTTGTTACAGGTTATAATGGTAAGGGTAAAAGCGTTTTTATATTTTCCCCAATGAAAGTTTGTTATGTTACAAGGTCATGTTGGAAAGCTTTCAGCAGATGCCAACAAGGGATGTTCGGACGATTGTAGTAGACAGGTACCCGGCACAGCCGGAAGGTTTAGAAGGATATTTCCTTAATGCTAAGATTTTGTTCTGTTCATTTCATATGAAACAGAATACGGTTGACAAACGTACGCAGTTGAAGAGCATAACTTCGAAAGAGAAAAACTTTCTTGCTGAGGAAGTGAGTGACCTTTTGTAGTGCAAGTCCGAAGAGGAGTACAAAGGGGTAGTTAGCAGCATTTGCAGTCGAAACAGGGAGCTTGGTGAGTATGTGCAAACTCGCTTGCTGCCTGTGAAAGAAAAGTGGGCCGCGTATGCAAGATGTGATATTGTATATTACGGAAATGGGACGAATAATGGGATGGAGGTGGCTAATAGGTAGTTCCAGGGTAATCTGTCACCGAGGTCCACTTTATTCGACTGCGTAAGGAAAAAGTGGATCGAAATGAGCACTTGGAAGTGAAATTCAGACGGATGGTTGCGATGTCACCATCAAGTGGTCGACGTTCTGCGTGTGAAATGGACGGATTAGTGCATTCGGACAGCTTACTCCGTATGCGCTGAGGATAGCTGGGGGCAACTTGAAGACCGTTTGCGTGTCAAGCATGCAGTGATGGAAAGTAACTCTAGTTGATAAGCACGTCGTTAGCGTTGAGGGTCAGGGGTGTTGTACGTGCTTGTTCTTCAATAATTGGGAGCTACCATGCATACACCTCGTGTGGTGTTGCAATAAACATCTGATCGAGCCAAGCGATCTATTGCAAAACAGTAGGTGGTTATTACCGGACTGTTGACAAAGCTTCACAGTGGATGGTACACGTTCAGGATGTTTACTAAAAGGGGAATGGAAAAGTAAGGCAAGCAAATTGACTTAAAGGAGTAGATCCAGTTTGACAGCCGTTGTCGTTGGTGACATCAGCAATGTGCCGGACTTCTCAATGTCTTTGACACTTTTAAATGTCGTTTTTGTTACAGAGTTCCACGTTTTCAGTCTAACCGTCTGCACTGCTTGCTTTCATTCAACCGTTCATCATGTCATCCGTATCCGCATTGCTTATTTGCCCTCTCATGTCATGCATTTTAACCTACCCTAAGTGTTCACAAACGTTCGGAGCAAGGTTTCTGGTCTCAATCAATTTGCTTGCCTTAGTTTTCACTTTCCCCTTATAAAACATGCCGAACGTGCAACATCGAAAATTTTAAATCCAGGACTTGGTGAAAGCCTGCACCTGTTGACGTCTTGGTGATTGACTGCTGTGATCCGGAGATTGACCAGACTGCGTTTCCTGTTGATGCGTTCAGTGGTGGTCTAATGGTAGGGACAGAAGAAAAGAAGCATCAACACATGGCTGCTCTAAGCAGCAGAAACAAATCATACTTCGATTAGTACCAAGTAGGAAAAAGGTTGTTCCAACATTTGTTTAGCTCTCTTTTGAATATATCTGCGCTCGCGGCCTCAATGATCTTTGCAGGCAACTTGTTCCACGAGGTGAATACTCGGTTCGTGAAAAAGTTAAATCAAACAGCCTTCTTGCTTTCTTGATTGTGAAACTATGACCCTCTAAGTCATTGTCCCGACGTATCTCGAACAAGCCTGCCATAGGGCTTGTTCCAGTGTGGTGGGTAATTTTGTTTGTTACAATAAGGTCTCCTCTTACCCGCCTGCGTTCGAGCGAAAATAAGTTCAACGAACGGTCAGTCTTTGTAGCTGAGACCCTCCACACCCCATATCATAGGTGTGGCAAGCTTTTGTACTTTTTCGAGGGCGGCTATGTCCTTTTGGAGATACGGTGATCAAGCTTGGACACAATATTCCCAGTGGGGGCGAACTGTAGCTGAGTACAGTGGAATGAACATCGCTGGACAAGGGTTGACGATCGCTGACTTCACTCGATTAACGCTCGTCACGCTTTTGTCGCGGATGCGGTATACTGAGCAAATAGAGTAAACGTACTAGCAACTTGGATACCCGAATCTGTTCTTTGCTTTTAGTTGCTGGTTGGACTGTCTGCCCGTGTGCATCCATTAAATACCTGGGGTCAACTGAAGCACACCAGAAAGGATATGACTTTTGAAGAAATTCAGCTGTAAGTCCTACTTTAATATCCATTCGCAACTCTTCAGAATGTCCTCTTGAAGGGCGTCCCAGTCCGACGCACCTCCAGTCAGCTTTATATCATCTGCATGCAGGTAACACGGGCTGATTAGATCGCCCGTCAGGTCATTTATGTATGCCAGAAAGAGCAAAGTGGCGAGGATTGACCCCTTATGTACTCCACTTAACGGAGAACCTTTGTCCGACAGCAACTCTCTTACTCTCACTCTTGTAGTAGATCTAAACGCCATATACAGTTCAGGTGTGGATACGAAATCAAGAGGTGATAAAAAAGAAAACAGCTGACTCACAGTAGTTCGTGAAGGTGCGTCGTTTAGAGTGTCACCACACGGAATGAAGTATCTAATCGATCTGTCGTATAGTTCTAGGTAACTTTAGAAGTCACAACGGAAGTAATTCCGACGACCGATGAATTTGGAAATGTGCTGAAATAAATGCGGATTCCGTTAGCCGTTAACTCTCCCAAAATCCGTACACACGTGACAATGAACGCAGAGGGAGAACACAGGGCTCGCGACCTTGGAAGAGTGTATCCTGTTAATTGAATCAACTCACGCGATTTAAACGAGTGTACATGTGAATTTGTAGAAGGTGAAAAAAATGTGAAGAACAATGAGAATTGTGCAGTACAAGACGCTACACTCCACACGACCTTAAGGTCCGAATTCAGACTGATCCACCACGACCTAGCCCATGGTGTTACAGCGAGGCTTAGGTGCTCCATTGTCTGATCGTTAAACATTTTGGAAGTGTGCCATAACCCCGCCCGCTATTCGCTTGTAAGTCGATAAACTCTCTCCGCTGTAGAAAAGTGTGGCCTCAGCTTCCTTCCTTAGGTCACCCGCGGTGGGCTTAACCGTAGAACCCCTTGGGTTTCTGACTACTATCACTTGTTGGGTTGACGTCATAGACCAGGTGCGCATTTCTTGGACCTTGATTACTTCGTTCCGAGCTATTTTATATAACATAGCTTTTAAACCTCTTTTATTGAACCTATGCATTTCAAGCTATACACTCACTTTGAAAAGCTCTCTTGAACCTAGGGCGAACCCATGGATTCGACCACCTACTCCGACTTGTTTCTCAAGGCCATCACTGTGTGCAATAGTCCGAAGGTTGTCAACGCAGTCCGACCAAAAACTATCCACGTCCCGTATGCAAAATGTTGGATTTGTAGTGTCCACAGCTCAAAATTATATTTTACGACTCTTTTTCACTTCGTGCATATCGTTCCGTCAACTTCATTTGTACACCTGTCTGGAAGCATCAACATCAATTTTGCTGAATTTGGTCGTATTGACCAATGAAACGGGAGTTACCGCCTACCGTCTCTGTTCTTCAATTACGTGTTTATTCGGGCTGGTTTAATAATCGCACGGCGAGGCTTTTTCGAGCTCTGCGTGTTTGTTGACCTACCGGCATCGAACGTACGTCATTCCACGCCGTGTGGAATTATTTACCAGTCGGCGTCCTTACCTACGCCTTGGCTCTGTCTTTCTCAGTTCGTGGCCTATCCAATTCCACGGATTTCGACATGACAGTGAGTTATTCAGACTTTTCGGATATTACATCCTTTTATTTATAAGTGTACCTTCTCTACACATCCGTTAACGTTACAGTTTCCTTTATTGTAACCATAATTTGGTTATGTGGTGAGATCACCCCGAAATTCTAAACTCGGCGCGACGTGAGATTTGCGTTGCTGGTACCACCGCGCCGGTTCACATTACCTTGTGAATATAAACTTATTAACAACCACTAGCGTCAAAGTTAGTGTGCCGGCATAAGTATCGCAGTTTTGCTCGTATATGTGTAACGAATCCGCACCATCTGTACTGTTGTACGTTACATTCACTAGGATAACAGTGTTGAGCTATTACCGTTAGGAACGCCGTTTAACCAGTCTAACGCTTGTTTGAATTCTGAAGGTCGACTGGAATTTTCTGTCGACACACTCTTCCTCTCTGGCGGCTGCTGTGCGGTTTTGCTCAGGGTGCTCTCACGTCCAGCTCCCTAGCACTTCATAATTGTTACCTTGAAGTCTGTTGTGAACGGTGGGTTAATCAATAAATAAAGTGTTTGCAGAATCATCGTTTTCTCCCTGCAACTTTCGATTCACGGTGACATAAGGTTGGGTAAACTCTAAACGCACAAATTCAGGAACTAGTATCACAGTTATTCCTTATCGCTTGATTGATCGAGCCACTGCAGATTCCGGGTCATCCCATCAGCTTCCTATATCATTTTTTGTGGTCACCTCGGTAAGAGTGAGATCATCTGAGCGAGAAATAAATCGTCACATGATCGCTCTCCCCGATTGGTACTGCATGCAACATATTTGTGACGGCGTCGCTACGACGAGTTAAGATTGAGTCAAACGTTGAATCTATCTGACCAGGTCGGAAACTGTAACCACCCTAACAGACTGTATTGGTATAAAACTGTTGGCTAGGTTTAGCAATTTGTGTTTATGACCACTGCCAATAACAGAGCCCGATAACCACTTGAATTTAAGAGTATTAGGATCTCCCAGTACGAACAGACGGGAGTTGCATTAACAAACCGGCTATAATTATTTCATAAATCCCCCGTTTTCCTACAGTGTTGCACCCGGACTTTAATAAGCCTCAGAGACCATCAATGGGAGGTTGACATGGAGAAGGCCGACGGCTGATTGGATACTGACGCAACTGCTCTTACAGTTCACGGGTGCTCTGTAGAACTTTTGCTCAATAACAGGCAATTGCCTCCAACAGCATTGACTTGGTCACTATGATACCATTAGAAACTACGCGCCCAGTCTCTCCATTGGGCCATATTTATGTGAGCAAGCAAACATCGACGGAGTGGATCGCTGTTTGCATCTCTTCTCTTTTATTAAGCAGACTGCATACATCTGCCAGCATGCAATTCAGCTCCAGCAGTTCGGATTTCTGAGTACTCCGCAATCTGGTCTTATCTAATCCTCAGGAGTTTCTTCGTTTTCTTGATATGGGACGATATGAACCAAACCGATGTAGACCATATTCCTCCTCGGCGATTAGCTGTCCAAGACTGCTGCATTATCATCTTTTCCCCCTGAAACTTTGCTTTGCTTCCTGACTCTGGTTTGTGCCGAGACGCTAGCTTTTGATTCCAGGTGCAGCTGATATGTGGAAAAGTTCTGTAGCGAATAGCTGTGTCATATGCGACTTTTAGGCCTGGCGTCCTTTGAGCTATCGTGTCGGCTTCAGTTAGAACCAGATCTCGAATATTACTGTTTCGACATTCGACTGGGGGCGGTCTGTGACGAATCGTTGGCGGGCTAGGCACAATCCACTCGCCGGGTCTGTGCACTCGGCTTCAGTTCATCGCTGCAGGTAGTCCAGCGCTTCGCAGAACACTTGGGATTAGTTCTCTTCGAAGGCTTCCTGTGTTCGGAGTTCCGCATGACCGCTTCGAGGGGGTGAATAATTATATTCTTGTCTCCTTTTAGGGTAGCGTCATAGGAGATTTTTAATTATCTAACCGTATTGTTTTATATTATCAGCTGCCGTGACGTTGAGCAGATCGGCTTCGGGTTGCCATCTCCGTGCGAGAACCGCACCGACCATTGCCGGGATACCGGGACTATGGTGCGCGCCATGATTTCTGAGTGTTCTGCAATCTTTCTTCATTCGCGCATTTGGCGTCAAAACTGTTGGTTCCTCAGGCGCCGCAGCTCTACTAGGAAGTGGCTTTTGTCATCCCTGAGCAGCCCGATTTCCCTTTCAGGTTTTTGAGGTAACCTAGGTGTGGTTCTTAGGGCGTATCGCTGTTGACGTAAGTGGCGATGAACGCACAGGTGGGCTATCTATCAGTGTTTGGCGTACCGGCTGCTTGCAGAAGGCCGTCGGAGTGCCTCCGCATTTACTCGAGGTTCCGCGTTGTTTAGTCACGCTTTTTGGAAGAGCAAAATTCCGAATTCGGTTGGTGATTTGAATTGGGGAGCGAGTGTCAGAAGTCGGGCTGTGGGAATGATCTGTTACGGATTTTGACCTGTCGAAAAGTTTAGGCCACTTCCTTCCTCTGGCTTTGCAGTGTACATAGACCCAGCACAGGTCAAAATATTCGCCATACAGTTTATATGGCCTCGTGGTTGTGCATGTATACGAATGCAGACACCGTTTATCACGTCGCACTTCATCCCGAACACCACTTTTCTATCACTCTGCTTACTAACGAAAGTATAAGAGACTCGGGGCACATTACCGGCAAGGTGTTTGCCTTAATTAGACAACCTAATTTACAGTCAGTTAATCAGAAGAAATTTGACCGTCAACGGTAATTCAGTAAAGCACTTTAAAGACCAAATGCAAGGCGCTTATTGGAAAATGATAACGAAGGGAAGAGATTAACTTATTTTCAAATTCGAAGCGACCAATTTGCACCTTCCGACTCACATCAGGTAGCCGCACTCATCCCCGTGCGTACGTGGGTGTGGCAGAAATGGCAGAACCAATACTTAATATCCTATATTTTTCACCATTTATTGAAAACAGCAGCTTTGTTGACTCCACCTGAATCTGGTTTGGAGTCTTTCACGGGTCTTCAAACCCACTGAATTAATCGCAGTCTGCCCCACCTTGTTGTCACCTGCAAACACAAATAAAGGTTATCTTGGAAAGTCTGAAATCCCCTTGGCGGGAAGAAAGGGGACGAGAGGCCCTAAAACCTAATCCTATGACACCCAGCTCATCAACGCATGTCGGAAGAAATACTGGTTTCTACCCGCACGCTGCCCCCTGCCTCGTAGAAACCCAGATATCCGGTATGAAAACCACCTCAGCCATTTCGAATGAGTGTGGTTTTATGCACAGTTTTTGGTGAGGTTCCTTGTGAAAGGTCTCACTAAAATAAATGAAAACTGCATCTACAACAAAGCCCTGATGCACGGCATATGCGCAATTCTAATACACATTGAGCATGTTCTTGAGACAAAAGTGCCCATGCTTGGAACAGGGTTGGCTGGACTAAGGGGTCCAACACTGGTAAGATGAGTCTCGACCTCTTCTTTCACCAACATTTCAAGTAAACCCACCATGATTCTTGTTGGAGTGACAGGTCTATGGCTATCACGTATCGTTCTGTCCTCTCTATCAAACACAGGATACACCACTACGCCACGCTACTCCACAAGAAGGACATTGTTTTTAATGGACTCCTGAAAAACCAGAGTGAGCGGACTGAGCAGAACCCCCGCATACTCACAACGTAGTTTTTGTCATTGCCTGTCCGGCCCGGTAAATTTCAAGGTATTCGGCTCCATCCGTGATCGGAAAGTTTGGGCGTTGGGTATCTGCACACCCCGTAAAACAAGGTGATCGTCAATCTTTCTGATTCCCTGGATAGAACGGGAGGTTCCTATGCGAAGGTGTCAACATACTGATTCTCCGATAAGCATGCTATGTTAAAAACGGAATGAACGGTATACTCAGTTTGATTCAAGAGCGAAGGTCCTAAGAAGCTCCGCCCTCACGAACTCTCTATATACGAAGAAACGTTTTGGGTTGGAGAGAGCAGTCACCCACCTCTTTTTCGTATCGTAACCACGAGCTCCCTGGTGAACCTCAAAAGTCGTACTCGACAGAGAAGCGATATAAGTACTCCAAACACTCGATCTTACCAAGATCGCCTCTCTACTCAATTGGTCAATCCGTGGGAAGGTCTGGGTAGTTCGTTCGACGGTAGGGAGGAGTTTGTGAGTTACCAAAATGGACGCAGTACGAGTGTGTAGCTCCCGCCAGGTAGTCTCCATACAGTTCCCTCAATCATCAGGTACGGCTGATGAACCGCACCCTTGGGGTCATGGAACGTGTGCACGCTGCATAATCGATGTGGCACTACAGAACGACCGGAATGGCGCACCACCCTGATCGCGATAGAACTGCGTCGATATGGAATCGACGTAGCAGCCTTGAGTGGGGCAAGGCTTGCAGACCAAGGAAAGTTAACAAAAGTAGGTGCTGGGTACACATTCTAATAGATAGGTTACCCGGCAGACCGTGTTCGGGAGCATGGTGTTCGTTTTGCAGTCGTTGGTCGCATTAGTGCTTTGATGGTAGGCGAACGGCACGGCATCAGTCCTCAAATACTGTCCATGCACCCGCGGCTCGGTCGAGGTGAGTGTACTACGTTGGTTAGTGTGACTGGTCCAACTGTGTCACACTGATGAAACAAAGGATCAGTTTTATGATCAGCTGTCAGCCACAATCCGGACGATCGACTGTTTGTTTGGGGCGATTTGAACGCTCGAGTTGGGTGCGACTCGGTGGTGTAGGCGAGAGTCCTCGGACCCTACGGCGTTGGTTCAGCCAACACGAACGGTGATTGTCTGCGTCACTTGTGTGTTAATCATGAGCTGGCTATCACGAACACTCGATTCCAGCTAGATGCGAGTGACACTACGACGTGAACTCATCCACGAAACGATCTTCATCATTTACTTGACTACGTGAATGTGCGGCAGCGCGAAATTCGTAAAATGTGTACCACGCGAGTGATACGCGGCGCCGAATGTAGCACAGACCATAGGTTGTTCCGGACCAAACTGTTAATCTACGTACGCACGTCTGTTTATTTTTGGTCTTCCGGACAACGACAGAAGTTGGATATCAAAAGACTGGAGAACTCAGAGATGAAGACTGTTACTCAGCGTGCCACTCCTGCTTGTCTGCACGACACCTCTGTATCCACTACCTTCAAGAGTATGTGACAACTCAAAGAACAGATCACAGCAGCAGCCGATTGGTGTGGAACGTAAGAAATGTCCAGACTGGTTTGACGACAACAGCTCGGTATGAGAGAAGAATGCCGCATTTGCTACTTCCACACTGGACTCAGACAATGAAGCGAAGAAGGCCACGTTCCCGAGTACCCGCCGTCAACTGGCGGAGCGTGTTCGCGGAATCGAGAACGACTGGTGAAAGAAACAAGATGAGTGGATGCAGAGCTGCGCACATCGTCGACAATACATGGAGTTCCACGATTCGCTTAAGGCGATCTCCGGTCCATCTATCCAGTCTACTAAAACACTGGTAGACGTGAACATCGGCTTTTGCTGTACCCAGCCAGACGACATCATGAAATTATGGCAAAAGCACCTCGACGTTGGAACTCTTTTTGCTCCAGCTTGTTTGCTTCAGCCGGTTTGCTCCATCTGGAAGCACGAGGTGATGCCGCAAGACTTTAGAGACGCCGTTATCGTTCCTCTGTCCAGAGGCAAGTGTAGCAAGCAGTACGCCGACAGTTACCAGTGTATCAGCCGTTTGAACTGTGCAGGTAAGTTACTCGCCAAAATCCTCCTGAACCGACTGAATGTGAACGTTTTGGAGGTGAATGTTGTCGAGGAGCAATGTGGATTCAGGGCTAGTCGGAGGACGCTCGACCTGGTGTTTGCTGCTTGACAGCTCCGGAGAAGTGCCGGGAACGGAATCAGCCCCTGTATGCTTTGTTTGTGGACTTCACTAGGGCCTTCGACTCCGTGAGTCGCGAGGCGCTGTGGACGGTGCTTGGTAAGTTTTTATGTTCAGGTAATTTCGTCAATATGGTTAGATTGTTGCATGCGGGCATAAGGGCGAAGATGCAATCTTGTGGATCGACCACTGATGATTTTGGTTGTCACTGGCGTGAAGCATGGCTGTATTCTAGCCCCAGCCCTATTTAGCTTCTGTTTGACTGCCAAGGTAACAGTTGCTTTTCAGAACTCTGGAGAGGACGGAGACATTTTGGATAGCTGCGGGGATTTTTGCTGCTTGTGTGACAATTTGTCGACAAATTTTTCCGTGGACCGCAAGCTGAGAGCGCGTGTGGCGGAGGCCAGTGCTGCTTTCGAACGTCTTGAAAGGCGTGTCTGGAAGAATAATAGCGTGAAGGTGACCATCAAGTTCTGTGTCCACTCCTCAACGGTGCTGTTTATACTGATGTATGGCAGTGAGACGTGGACATTTCACCAGCGGAACGTGGGCTATCTGAGCCGCTTCCATGTGCAGTGTCTGAGGCGCATCTTGGGTATTCGGTGGTCGGACATGGTTCCGAACACTGAGGTACTGCGGCGGGCGAACCTGGACGAGATGGAAACCACGCTTATGCTGAATCAACTCCGTTGGCTCGGCCACGTCCGTCGGATGGGCGATGACCGTATCGCAAAGCGGATATTATAAGCCCAAGTGAAAGCGGGTAAGCGAAATCCCAGTGGCCAGAAGCGGAGAGGCCAAGATGTTGTGCAGGTAAGTCTTTCACGTTGTAACATTTATTGTAGATGTTGGGAAGGCTTGGCGTTGAATCGGACGGCTCAGAGTAATACGGTCCTGGCGGGCGTCCACAAGTTCAACGAGATTCATTACGTGGTCGCTAGCGGAAGCGTGCTGTACGCAAGGATCGCTCAAGAAACCGTGCCGATTCATATGTCCCTGACCGTGAAACTGTGCAACGGTCATCGTCCGCCTGCTTCGAGTGCGTTGGTCGACTGACTTGTTACCGTGCATACCACGTAGTGAAAACGGTCAACACACCATTGATATAACAATGTAGTGCTCGCGAAGTTCGTGTGCGATACAGCTTGGAGGAAACGTTTAAGAATGCGCCGGAGAAAGTAACCACACTAAGGCTGTTTTGGTTCATCTCATTCTCTCACCGCCGGAAATATCTCCGGCTGACGTGCCAAGGTAATGTCATCTTTTGAAAATGTAGTTACATGCAGAATTGCACTTTCCTGAGGGTGTACTTTTTTCACTTCCATCAATAATTTTAAAACCGGCCCATCGGGACCTGCCACGTACGCCATTTTTTCTATCAGGTAACGTAGAAATACAATCCATTCACGTAATCACGATCATAGTTCACCAGATAAAGCTCTTCCATTTATTGTGTTCTCCGTCGTCAACAAGCAAGGCAGGCAACACAGTCCCCTTTGAATAGTCCGTTTTCAGGTCAGCTGACCGACAAATTTCGAACCCGCTAGTCAAATGATTCGTCAAGCCACACTTGGTCTACTAACAACGTCAATGGATATGATGGACCTCGCAGTGTAGCGCCAGTATGGCAACAGACGTCTGCTGATTTTCGAACTCGGTGAGCAATCGATTCCAATCGAAAAGAATACCACCGTACATGGGACTGTCAAATATAAGATAAGAATATGCAAAAGTTGCCAGAAGTCAGGGAAACGGCGAGTGTAACAACCTTCGTCTTTGGAGCTACCAAATGTACAAGTTTCCAATCCAACAATTAACTCAAGCTTGGTCAGATACAACGATTCACGGGAAGACCTCGCTCAGGCTGGTGTTCACGGATCTTTTCTACGCAACCTTCATCAGTTAAGTTTTCAGCATTACCGCTATCCTTTCAACGTACGACTTCATCACGGAAATTTTTTGCACAACAAGGCGAAATTCCTGGCGTCACTGAACGCCTATTTCTCACAAACTTCCTTCAATGCTGCCGTGGAAGAGAAGCCCAATATAGCTCCCTGACTAGTTTCACCGAACTGCGGACGATCTACAAGGCTGGGAGATTTTCTGGCGAAGAAATCCGTCCGGAGCATATTGTATCGTCGATCATTCCAACGTACAACATTGTGACCATGTCTGTCAGGCTAGTTCCATCAGCATTCGCTGAGGCTCTGCGTCAGGCCGCTAAGTACTCCACCAAACAACAGTCTGAGTGCAAAGAATTACTGCGCTTTTTAAAATTCCGATCCACTATCTTGAATACAATAAGGCCCATCAGGGTAACCAGGTCTGTTTGCAGAAGCTTGTCGAACGAGATATTCTGCGCTTGAGAACATATTTCGGCTTCCTGTTTATCGACGGGTCTAGTGTACGTGCGAGTAGGTCGCTGACTCAGTATTAGTTCTATTGAAAGTTTCTTGCCCATCCTAGAGAATGATTTTTGGGTAGACGTTCTCACAAGATGCGGTGGTGTGCGAGATGGACTGGGTGCCTAAAAGACTAATAGGCTGGAGTATGTCCTACTGTATTGAAATGGTGGCTGAACCGTTATCAGAGAATTCACACGCTAGCACTGTACTATGTACGGGGTCGAGCCTCACCGGTATTGCGCCTGGGCGAGTATGCCCTGCAAGTGTTAGCCGGATGTCAGGAGCTCCGGGGTTCACCCCCATTTGTCAGCCGGAGGCTCTGTGCGCGCAAAGCGCAGAAGTCATTGGTGAGGCCCAGTCTATCTGTCCACACCACAGCGCGACTTAACTCGGTGGTTGAGGTCAGATGTTACAACTTGGAGCGGAAAAAGTAGCACCTAACCTTTCGCAGGTTGGTCCATTCCATCAGCAAACCGACAGCGGGGAACAAATCACGCTTCAACAGCGTACCTCTGAGAGCACAGCGCACAAGCGACACGAGAATCTTCTACACGACATTAGCTAATGACAAGACCAGATGAAAGAGGCCGTTTTTTCATCGTGCCACCTGATTCCAGACAAGCGTCTTATGCGTGAGTCTTCCCATTCACTTTCGTTTACCGCCTGGCTAGTTCTACCACGCGCAGTTGTCACAAACCTCAAGATCTCGCCCAGCTCCTCAAACAGTGGCTATTGTGCCATTAAAAATTATCACTTGCAGCCTCTCACTGCCCATGCCATCGTTACAAAGTTAGAGCTTTCATGGTGCGTTCTAGCGTTGCCACATTACTCATGAGTTGGCGCAAGTAGGCGGCTGCTGCTTCGGACAAAAAGTTACAATGAATTGTCAGCAGTTTTGTTCCAGCCGCTGCCTTTGCAGATTGAGTTGCATGTTTGCGTAGCCCTTGGAGTTTCCTAATAATTAGTGTACATCGCGATGGACAGCGCTGTACTTTCAAGTGAGCAAATTCTCCACTGAATTCCCGGCATTATCCTGCAGCAACGCGTTATGTAAGAGAGGGTGTGCAGGTTAACCGGTGTTTTAAATCCAACAAGGCCCAGAAACTGGCAAACGTACTTCCAGCTGTAGCGACTTGCGATCGTGCAACTTCTCTTAGGATCCCGGCTGTGACTATGTTTTCCTGCTTGTCTGTCCTGCGCACAGCATTCTGTGTACGCACGCTACCGAGAGCCTGAAATTAGTTCAGTGTCACTTCGTTCTATCGTGCAAATAACTGCAGGCAGAAAATACCTTCCACTTTTTAACCACTCATTTGCCATTCCATTCTTGAAGGTCGTCCAGAGCATCGTTTAACGCACTCGAAGGTTCTTCACACCTTTTGTTATGCGTGCCCTGAAGTGTCGCACGGTGGGCTGGAGCCGACCTTGAGCTACTTTTCTTTTTTCTCTTGGTTGCTGCCGTTGGTCTCAGATTCATCTGGAACTAACTGATCATACTTGCGAACTTTACTGAAAGTACACGGATTCCTTTCAGGCCCTTACACGTCTTTTCAAGTTCAGTGCGAAATCCGGATCGGCTCACTGTGCAACGAAAAATTCTCACGCGATATTTATATATAGATCAAGTTGTGTGACCGTTATTAACTTATACTGGAAGCTGTCTGATTTCGAATACAGTTCTGGCGGATAGAACTCCTCTACCGAACTTGGGCAAGTTTATTTCCACGCAGCCATCCACTAGCTCGTTCATATTGAGTAAATTTAGCATCTTGAAAGTGTCTTAGATTCATCGTCCTCACTGGGCTTCGGAAGACGACTTTGACTCAACTGCGTTATTAACAAGGCGGTGGTAGTCCTGGGCATTTACATCAAGACACCGCTCAAGAAAAACCCATGGTGACTGGATGTCGTAATCAAAACGGCTGTCAGTACGTACACCAGCTTAGCAACAGTGCTCCCAATGCCAAAATTATCATCTGACTCCGGCTTTCTACGTATTCTTCTCGTGGAGGCATTAACTTGAAAAGAACTCGTCTTCAAGTAATTTCAGTCAGACGGAAGCTGACAACATAAGTCGTATCATGCAGCACCACATGATACTAGTTCGGTTACCTCTGACTCCCAACGTATAAAAGCACGTCGCAGAAGTTCGACCTGTCGTTTTGACACTCCTCCCGCTTTCGTTCCTCCAGAAGAATTCACCGTCTTATTGACCTTGGCGTACAACTATTTGCCGAATGGAATGTTTATCGAGCCCAGGAACGTGAAGTTCATTCGCAGGTTGTGCAATGAGAGAACTTTTGTTACCGTTTCCAAACGTACTAAAAGGCGCTGGTAATAGCAATTCCAAAAATCCTCTTCGTGTACTTCAGCCACCGACGTAATGAGCCAAGTCTTCTGCACTTGTCAGACTGTTTCCACTATTTTGCATTGATTTCTTCTGCTGGTGTCCTTCCAGATGAATGAAAAGAAGAAACCGTCGCCTTCATTCTTGAGTGTGCTAATTGCATCCCCACTGTCAGCTCTTGAATAATTGGGCTGACCAGCTTTCTGTGCAGGACCACAGAATGTATTTTCAGGCAACCTACCATGAAACAACTTCCGGTCCACAACATCATGTCCGTATTTCAGCTCGGATTCATACCAAGTGGTTCCTGTCTAACAAGCGTGGTGCCATTAACACCCCTAGCGGGTGCTAAAAGTCATGGTCTAATATCAGACCAGATTTTGTTTACCTTGCCAGACACTTTCGCAGAAGACGAATGTATGCACCACGAGATGTGATGTTCACGGGCAGGTTGCTTCGCTGCTGGGTGGTAGAATCAATTAGGTTATAGCTGGCTATGACCTCTCGTCTTCCTCAACCATCTCAACGATTCACAAAGGGGGCAATCTTTTAACCATCATCATTTCAGCTTATATTGATGACTTACCCAAAGAAATATCCAGTAACGATGTTCTTTACGCAGATGGCCTGAAAATCTGGAACTTATGTGATTCGGGTGACCTACAATCTGAGATCAGCGGAGTTTGGTAGTGGTTGAGAGAGCAGTGCCTTCTCTTCGACAGCAGCAGGTTTGCACCGGTCTATCAGTGACGATCTTAATGGTCTTTCCGACACAATATATAAAACAGCCGCCGTGCTAGGGTGAATTTTGAAAAGGGCTGGACAATGCGGCTGTTACTGAACTCGTTCCCTTCAGTTCATCATGGAATATAGGCGAAATGGTATTCACACTGCTCGGAATGTTACGACGAATGTTTACTCAAATTGGCGACCACACACTTCAAACGCTATGTGAGATTTCCGCTGTGCTGTCGACTGAATAATTCGGCCCATTAATTTGTTTCGATCATGAAAACCTTCCAACTATATCGGGGCAAATTTAGCAGGCAGCCACTATTGTAGTGGGTATTAGACAATTCAGGTACGAGCCAGTTCAGTTCATCTCAGCGGCAGGTGACGGTCTATGCCCAGTTTCCTGGACCTGTAAGCTTTGGAGCTTCTCCATGCTGCAACAATGAAAGAAAGAGCCTCGATTCATCTTCGCTAGGACGTACCGATGCGAAATGACGTGTTATGGATGCCGCCGCCAGGGATGTAGAAAGCCTATCGATTAGTAAACGGGATCAATATCCGTGGTGGTTTATCGTGGTCCTCTTTATGGTGTGTAATTACTTGGCAGAGCAGCCGGCAACCATTTAGCACAAGAGCCCGAAAGAATACGGGTAGAATAGAGGGAAACGTGCTAGAAAATGAAAGGACTGTACATTCGTCGAGAAATAGTTAATACAAAGAAGCACCACACAACAGCAAAGCAAGGGGCAGTAAAAGGAGCAGGCGCAAAACCAGCAACGGGGAGTATGCCAGTACACCCTGTCACTTGGCTGGTTAAGTTTTCCACTCTAACTTCAGAAACACTGCCAGCGATCATCTGCCAAGCTCGCGGATGAAGGCGATTGTCGTAATGGTTGAGACCACTTCGGTGACAGCTTACTTTACGTATTCACCACTCTACATGGGAAGACGAGCTAAAGTATTTGTCCTCACCGAAGATCTAGATAGGTTAAGCCTATGTCCTCTGAGCGCTGATTAAACACTACGAGCATGCGAATGTCTGTCCATGTCAGACACTCCCTTTGAAAGCTTGGGGGCCTCTACGTCTCCCCTTTGGAGCAAGCAAAGATTAAGGCGTCTGAGTCGGCCCAGGTAAATCACTCCTCCGAGTTTGACAAACGACCTCGCGAATTTACAGTGAACTATCTCATGCTCAAGCCCATTGTTGAATATGTACGGTGATAATGCCCGGATGCGACAATCCAAGTGCGAACGTAAGTGGACCTTGTATAGGAGTAGTATAACATCAGGTTACCTTGGTGCCACGATCCTCTCCAGTTGGTATCTCGCTTCGTTGGCCTTCAAAATGGGTGTACACTTTAAAGCTTGGAGTTGTTCCAACCCCCAGTTCCCTCGTTCTGTTGGCTCGTTCCACGTTGGTCACTCCGTTATATCCTCGTAGGTAATTAATTTGTCCTCCTACTGTAATCGTCGGTGACTGAAATGCTCAAAGTCACAGGTCCACTTTCTCTTCTTCTAAATAAAGCTAACGTGCTGGTTGCTGGTAATGATAATGAGCTAATTCTAGCACGATTCTTGGTGCCAGAAAGGAGTCCAGTTACCCTGAGATTGAAAGCTCTGAGATAGCTTAACAATGATCTTCCACCAAACTATAACTACAAGGGTGGCCCGAATGCAGGCTGTCACACCCACTTATGTAACTTGTTCCTTCAGTTTTCACAGTGCGCAGTAAGATTGAAGATAGAACCAGTAAGACTGGAAGTACACGAGGCCTTAGGTCTCCTGAAACGCCGGTGTTGTTCTACTCACCTGTGGCTAAAAAGCCTTGCTTAATACGACTGCTAAGAAGGCTCCAAAGATCAAGGTCGACAAGATAGACAAGAAAGAGAACCAAAGCGGTGAGGGAAACGAAATGTGCTGTGCCGGAAGAGTTTGATCTGTTGAGAAGATCAGCAAAATTGATATACATGAACACAGAGGCTCCTAAACGACGGAGGGTCGTGGTGAAAATTCATCCGATTTGCCGTTTATTCAATCCCCAGCAGACTAAAACATCTAATTTAGGGCCAATTCGAACGTCGCGTTAAGTATACCACATCAAGATTGCATGAACGGTCTCAGAGTTACGCATTCGATTGTTTGCTAAGTTGTCCGTTCTGTACTGCATCAATTAGCATGCAGTTTCTGGTTTTTATGTGACAATGCGATGAGCTAATGACAGACTGAGGTCTCTTTAGTACTGTTGTACATCTACGAATGGGGCTCCTTGTACTATGAATAAAAACTGCCTATTGCAAATAGTGCGAGGCGGCAAGATCAGAAGAGACATAAGCTTTATGGCTCCTCGAAGAGGCAGAGGGTGGTGTCGCCTTCGGCGAGTAAATTTCGCCAATGCTACCGTCTTCCTATTTAAGTCCGAATCGGTTGATCGACACGCTTGGAATTTATAGAGGCTCGTTGCTTACAGAGGCGACTGTCGTGGATCCAACATATTGATAGACGTTGCGAGAAGACTAAGCGTTAATGGAACAACCAATAGACATCCGGGATCAACGGTGCTCGATATATCCGCGTTGGCGTAGACCAAATCTATCTGTCAAATGGGTGGAAGTCATCAGTCGTTCTGCAATGGCGGAGCTAATCGAAGTTGACAAGCGTATTGTGCAAGAACGTTCTCCTGACTACCAATCGGTCAAAGCTCCCCAAAGACAACCGTGTCACTGGGTTTGCCTGCTGTTCCTCTGTGTGTAGAGGATAGTCCTGTTCCCTATCTTCAACAATCGAGCGGTGATCCCCAGGTGACTCACATTGATGACGACATCAAACTTATTTAAATGTTTCCCATGTTCCTGCTTCAGTTCATTCTTTGTACATGCCTTCTTCTTCTAAGGATTCTCATAATTTTCGCAGGGACGTGTCCGGGATTGTTGAGTTTTCTTCCGTGTCATATGATTGTGGCATGCTTGGGACCTCTAGAGCTAAGCGGGGACCATGCCCGTGAATAGCTGTGGGGACAGTGGCAGCCCCACCGGGGAACACGGAGTGTGTCTAAACTTCCCAACCTTGACCCAGCTATAACTCGTTGTTCGCTTGGGCGAAATTCGGTGATGGATGAAACCTTTATTGAGGGAGAAATGCGTCTAAAATAAGAGGAGCTAAAGCTTATGAGAGCACAACTGAAATTTCGCAAGAGGTTGAAAAGTAGGTCTGTGTTTGTTATGACTGAGAAGCCAACAGGGAGAATGAATGCAAAACTCCTTCCATCTGGCTCGTCATATGAACCTCCTACTTACGGGTTCCAAGAGAGCTTCGTGGAGCAGTATATGCGCAATTTACTTATCAGTGTGGGCCTGCAGATATCGAGTTGGGAACTTTTGAAGGGTCGCCTTTGGCATTCCATAGATTCATGCAAAATTTTGAAATCAACGTGATTAATGGAATAAGTGACGAATGGCAGAAATTGTCTCACCTTATTTATCATTGTAAGGGTCGAGCTGAGGCAGCCATGGAACATTGTGTATTGCTGCCTAGCGAATTAGGATTTACTGAGGCGACCGGAATATTGAGGCGACGATTTTGAAGAACGCATGATATTATTCAGGCTGTCACTAAGTACGTGATTAACGGTCCGAGGCTCGCCATAGGAGCCACTGAGTGTCCTTAAAGTTTAGCCACTCAGATGAAGGGTTGTCAGTTGACGCTGTCCCAGCTGAACAATCCGTCTTATTTGAGTTGTTAAGTTAACCTCCTGCGTACCGTTGTCAGACTCACTCGCCCCCGCAAGAGAAGTGGGCGGAATTGGCTGACTCTGTTACAATAACTGGTCGAGAGCCTTCTTTCGACGACTTACTAGAGTTCAAAGAGAGGCGAATTTCAACCTCTAGTAACCTATATGGTTAACTCATCGCCCGGTCATTCCAGGGCCGCATCAGTGGAAATGAGACCGTGCGCTTCCGCGAGGATTCTCAACGAATTTCACATGTGCCAACCGTTTTCGGAGTGGTAACTAAGCCATACCGATGAGCAGTATGTGGTGCCGATTATGATTCGCCGATATTCCGGAGATTTGAAAGCATTTCATTAGATGGAAGACGCGGGGTACTGAGAAGGTGTGAACGATGCTTCGTTTGTCTTCTGCCAACCCACACAGCCAAGTATTTCAGAGTTGGTATACAGTATTCACGGCCTCTATGTGGAGGGCAACATTATACCCTGATGCACGCAGACCCGGCGACCCCCGGAACTGAGGCCGAGGTGAAGAAGTCTAGCTTTGGAGCCATTTCTTTGCATGAGATTAACTGGGGCAGTCGGGACGTTCGGAACCTACGTTCTTTTAGATAACGGGTCCGACACCACACTCTTAGATGAGCATTTAGCCGAGCGACTAGGTCTGCCAACATGTAAACGGACGATTGGCTTCCGTACAGTGAATAAGACCTTTACCATCAAATGCCAAGAGTTGAGTTTGGAAGTTGAATCTTTAGATGACAAAAGTAGGATCGTGGTTGACAAGGCCCTTACTATCAAGGGTCTTCCGGTTGAACGGGTGGAAACCATATCCCAGGGTGAGGTTCAGCTCTGGCCCCATTTGGCCAGTCTGCCCATCACCTCGTTGGAGGAAGGTTAACCCGGGCTACTAATAGGTTGCGACGTGCCGACAGCACATTTACTAATAGATCAGCGGGCAAGAAGCAAGCGTCAGCCATACGCCGTGAAAACCATATTGGGCCGGACATTGCGAGGTCCATGCCACTCTCAGCAAACAGCAAGGCGAAGGTTTACTGCTTAAGGCGTGCTGAGCTAGCACGATTTGCTCGGCGTATGTTCCACCTAGAGTTTGTCGAGCGCGGACCTTCCGGAGAGGCGGTTCATTCATGTGATGACCAGCGGGCTGAGCATATTGTAGAGTCCACAGCTGCGCTCAAGGATGGTTAGTATGATATTGACTTGCCGTGGCGGTTTGACGGTGTGAACCTCCCCGATAACCAGTGGTTGGCTCAGAAACGTTTGAATTTATTAGGTGGGGGACGTTTTGACGCTGCTGGATTGGCGCGTAAATATAACGAGATCATCAAGTCACAAACGACCGAAGGTTATATATCCAGAGTTGACACCAGCAACGACAAGACCCTTCACCGGTGGTACTTACCTCACCATCCGGTGTTGAATTCGAGTAAACCTTGGAAGATGCGGATAGTATTCGATTGCGCGGCGAAATACAAGGACACATCTTTGAACAAAGTCCTGCTGCAGAGAACAGTCTTGACGAACAACCTAATGGGTGTATTACGGTTCCGAAAGGGTTTGATAGCCTTATTATCAGATATAGAGGAGATGATTTTGCACGTAAAAGTCCCTGAAAGAGACCGGTGGGCACTGAGCTTCCCCTAGTAGCACACTGGAACACTCAGCCGTTCCCTGAGTGATCTTTGAGTGTTCCTTTTGGAACACTCACCAAACTTCCTTGTGTCTAGGTTTTGTGTATCATTTCGCATGTGTAAAGGGTGATAAAAATAAACAACACCTTTTTTGCTACTCAAAAACGTGTGAGCAGACCTACGCCACTCCTGTGAATTTTGTTTTATCGAACCACTTCACATTAATGGTGACCGCGCCAAAGGACGAATTTCAGCCATCTTGC
>QNGE01000089.1:70562-141035 GCA_008508345.1 Paragonimus westermani | reverse complement strand
AATTGGAACATTGCGTCGTCGTTATTGTGCGAGATTAGATTTCCGTTTGACGCTACTGAGCTCCGTAGGAAAACAGATAATGGGCGGCATATGATCAGATCGCTTAATGGGGCTGCGCGCATTTTTTTCTCCCACCGTTCCCTGAGTGTTCCCAAAGTGTCTAGTTAGAACACTCAGGGATCACTCGGGGAACGGTCAGGGAACACTCAGGGAACGCTCAGGGAACACTCAGGGAACGCTCGTGCTACTAGGGTCCTTTGGTGGAGTAATGAACAAATGTCTGGCTCACCGGCCACGTATGAGATTATGGTCCACCCTTTCGGGGCTGCTTCTTCGCCCTTTTGCGCGTCATATACACTCAGGAAGACTGCAATCGATAATGGGTATCGATTTATCAAGCTAGCCAGCCAAATTACTTTGGAGGATTTTTACGTTGGCGACTGCTTGGTTTCACTGGATACGCTTGGAGGTGCCAGGTGTGTAGCGTCTGAGTTGCGCGAAATGCTTCCGGATGGATTTAAACAACTAAAGTGGAAGTCCAGCATAGCAGAGGCGCTGCTAGATTCACCATCGAACGGAGGGGCACCTGTGTTAACAGCACTGGGCCTAGGTGATCACAGTCGCCAGAGTGCCCTTGGGGTCCATTGGCACGTATGGAAAGAATGTGTCAGTTTTAGCGTATCGTTACGGAGAAAGCCATTCACTTAGGAAACTTAGCCTGTATCGCCTCGGTATACGACCCGTTGGGGTGAATTTCTTCTCTTGTTCTTCGCAGTCGAGAGTTAGTCCAGGGCGGTCGTTGGCGACACATTCCGTCCGAGTTAACCCTCGCAGACATAGCTTCGCGAGGAACCTCTGATGCTAGTTCTAAAGAAATTCACACGTGGCTTAGTGACCCAGTCTTTCTATGGGGACTTGAGAAATCATGGCCACCGAACAAGCCGCTCGAGCCAATTCAAGCCGAGGAACTCGAATCAAAGAAGGTGCTGGTAGCAGCCAGTTTTAGCAGCGCGCTATGGTATGTGTAGCTTGTTTCACGCCGCCCTCGCTGGAATGCCCTACTCTGTGCGGAATCGTAGTTAGAACGTTTTCAAGAATTATTTCACTTGCATGAAGGTCGGTCGACGGTGTTCCATTACGCTGGGTCCTTTGCGTAAGTTAGGTGTGGACCTGGCTTGTGAATCCATGGTCCGACTGGAGCAAAAAGGCGCCTTTGGTAAGGGCGGTACGGAACACTCCTAAAGCCAACAGGGTACGCTAGCCCCACTAAAGCCTGTCACCATAAAGGATGTAAAGGTTGGTGACCTTGTTCTACCGGCTGGTGGCCCTCGGCCCGTAGGCATTTGTCCCGAAACCATGTAAGCGAAGTAGCGAGGGGTGCTGACAATTATGTTCGCGAGGTATACTTGAGAACAGAGGGCGGCACGGTCAGGAGAGACATAAGATCCATGGCCTCTCGAAGGAGCAGAGGGTAGTGGCGTCGTCGGCGAGTAAGGCTCAGGTGGGAGGGGACCAGTTCACGATACACACTCAACCCGCAGTTACATGACTGTTGGCAAACCACGTTGGTTTGGATGGTCGGTGTTGAAGTAGCTGCTTGCGTACGTGCTTGTTGAGTGTTACTTGTTGAAGAACTTCGATGGCCACGTTCCCCGACATACTTATTCCCCTCTCATTGATTCGTCTCCTCACGTTGGAGTTCTTTATCTTGATTACGAGCTTATCTCACAATCTCACTCACTTACTCTCACCCAAGTTAAGCGCGCGACAAACAATTTCTCCCATGAATGTTGATCTTGACGTATTATTGAATCTTGATACCGGTTGTTTGTAGAAACGTGTTTCCGCGTAGTTGTTCTTCCTTACTTTTCCGGACCTTTGTTTATGGGTACTCTGGTTTAACTTTCGCCCGACCGCTCTGCCATTACATGACTGCTGCATTTGATCATGTTTACGCGAACCTTTAATCTTCGAACTTGTATATTTGGTGAATTCAATATCGGGGTTTGTTGTTATCTTTCACCGGTCGGTTTATCATTGTTTTTCAACATTAGCACCTTATTAATAAGAAACTCGCTAATACGACCGTCTTCCTTTTTAAGTCTTAATCGAGTGCTCAACGGGCTCAGAATTTTTAGAGGCTCGTTGCTTACAGAGGCAACTATCGTGGATCCAGCATATCGATAGACGTTGCGAGAAGACTAAGCGTTGATCGAACAACCACTAGACGTCCGGGATCAACATGGTTCTTACTGGAATCGCTTTCTATCTATGCGGCAATACAAGATTAATTGCCCTGTTATATGAGGGACGCGTGAAGTGATGGACGGTGTGAAGAGGGATGACTGAAGTTAACTTCTCGAAGTTTACGTGTTGTTTGCATTACGTGAATCGGTAGTACACTTTTCTCTACAAAGTCGACAGCCGTGCGGTTTCCCTGTGCTCCGTATCGCCTGTGAGATGAGTTCTTGGCAGTTACAGGCTAACGGAATCAAACGTATAGTTTAGCATATTTTCGAACTCATCTCCTATCACAGTAATCTCAAATTTTGGCTCAAAATCCTTTGGGAGCAACATGACGGATCGTATTAATCAGATTCCTTCATTAAGCTCGGTGAAACTCAAAACCAACTCACATTCACGGAACATCGCCAGGCAGTCTTCCTCGTCATCATCATCACCATATTTTGGCTACGTGTCTGTACCTGAACTCAGTATAGTGTCTGAACACTAGAAAAATTATGATGGGTGAAGGAAACCGCGTAGAAAATGCTCACGAATGCATGACGCAGTCACCGTGAAGAGGAGGTACAGTCCCTTAACTGCCTGTCGAGCGTCTCCACAAAGTTTTTCTAGGTAAGATCACACGACGAGACATCTTAAGCTCAACGCGCTGAAACATCACTGAAACAAACTAGACGACGATGGGGAACGGAACACTAGATGAGTCTTTAGAGAACTGGAAAGCATTCGTTGCCTGCAACTAGTCGCACGACCGAAGAAAGTGGCCTTCTGTGGCAGACCTAGGCAGAACCATGTATATAGAGCAGGCAAACGATGAACTATGCCAGCAGCCCCGCTCCTTAAAGAGGCCACACGATGAGTGACCACTATAGTAGTCCTAAACACTTAGCTGGAGACTCATCTATGGTGCCATTGTCAGAGCTGATGTCTAGAGGCACATCAGTTCCAAACGTCCTGACTCGCCCAATTGTTCTGACGGGTACGAAATCCGGAGAAGCCGTTCTCACGTGCGAACGAAGGGCTCCAGAACTCGCCACCTTTAGGTAGAATTCAGGTTTCAAAGGCTCCAGGTCGGCATGCATCACTGTGTGATGCCACCACCCACATAGATGCCGTGAACATTGTGCACGGATTCTGAAGTAAATGGTTGTGTTTTCGTCCCTGACAAACAAAAAACTGCTCACGCTTTTCTAGAACCACGTGTTTTCTCTCCACTAACGTGGTTTGAATCATCAACTCGTCTGCAAATGATTATTTTCTCCACACAGTACTCATGTTTTTGGCTAGCTCACGGTTCTGGCGGTGGTTGACACACTATGTATTCCTTCGGGAATCTCGCAGAAGTGCACGGTTTTGTTTCCACCAATGCGGCCGCGGGCTTACAAGTCCTTGAAGTGACCACACAAGTTATTATAAACTGGGACTTCTTCTTGCGTGAACTGGAGCAGTTCTCTGGGAGAAGGCCCCTATGGAAGGCTTCAGACTGTCGAGCTTGTCCTTCATGGTAGACTAGATATTCTTTTGAGGATTTCCAAGCCGTCGTCTTATTGTGTTCATGTCCTGAGTAAACCCTGCTCATTGCTTATTGGCGACCTTGGCTCGACCTTTGTAACAACAAATCGGGTTAGGTGACTTTTATCCATCATCATCTAATTTGTCGGCCGCACCAGGCTCAAACATTTTTACGGAGACATGATATTTCAGAGGGTAGCCGTGAAAAGGAGTCTAGAACGATTTCCCGGAGGGTCCACACTTATAACTAAGTTGTGCGTTCATTACTCTTCTTGGAACCCATGGACGTTATGGATGTATGAGAGGCTAGACGGGACGAAACTTATATCTGTCCTCCCAGATATCCCTTCAGTCCCACCAAACACAGACCTATACTTCAACCTCCTGTGAGATTATAACCCTGTTGCCAAAAACGTCGCCAATATTTTCTCACACGCATGGTTCCTACGGAAGTATACCGTTCCTCCTCAAGTTTTGCTCAAGTTAACGACGAATTTTAGCTGGAAAAAGGCTAAAGGGCTTAGATACGCACTTTGAATTCTCCAACGGGGTTGCTGCCGTTTTTACGTCCACCCCTGGACATAGTACCCGGTTATATCAGGGGACCTCAAACATGCCGCAAGCATAAGAAGAGGTGACTAACTCTTCATCCCTAGGCATGTCACTGCAAAGATATAAGAAAATTTCAGAACGGGAGGCCATGGACAAAGAATGAACTAAAGTAGAAATGCCGAAAACATTCGGCAACGTGTTGTTATTATCCTTAATGTGTCAACTGAAAGCTAACAGCCAATTGCTTGAGTTAAGTTACCGGGTTATTCCAAGCAGACAGAGAAAGAGAAGTCACGCCAGACGATGCGGCTGTTTTCGCAACAGCCCCACATTATTAGTAACCAGGAGGACGCACTCGCACATCACCTGTGGTAAATCCGATCTGCTTGGCCACTGCAGCGTGAGAACCTGTGATAAACTCGATCGCATTGAAAACGGACCATCGAGCAATGCTAATATCGGAAGTCTAGTGGTGCTCTCAGCTGCGCTCAGTCTGCTTATGACGTCTGTCTATAAGATAGAATGAGAACCGTCGCGTCTGCGCTTTAGCAAGCGTCTGAAAAGGCCACGCTCATCCAGCATCTGAGACGGATCCAGAAAAGGGTACTCGTTCAGGCGAGTTTCTCAACAACAATATGTTAGATTGTAGGAAGGAATCTGGAGACTAAGAATGGAAAAGTAATAGTGAACACTGACAAAGTTCACCAGGTTTACAATGTCTGAGGCCAACCACTGAATAATAATAATAATAATAATAATAATAATAATAATAATAATAATAATGGTATAGTTCTCGACGCATTTGTGAAAGACTCGCTCAGGAGAGTGTGATCAGCGTACAGATTTTTAAGCATGTACATATTTGAACACCAAATTTGTAAATTGTACAATGAGTCAGCTATGTGAATAGAGCGATAAAACAGATATTATATGGAGAAAAAATTCAATTTTAGGCAGAAAACTTCGAGCTACATAGTCCTGAGGCGATAGTACTTGAGATCTGCACAATTCGATATAATAGTTCATTTGTTACATCGATTGTGTGACGCGCAACCAAAAACAGAGAGCACGCACGGATTGAATTTGAGTTGTGTAGCGGGGAGTGCTGCTGTGTTGTCGGTGCCGTTTTTGCAAGTCGTGTGCATGGCTTACTGGGCCTTCGGTTCATATTTGTTCGTATCGTTCCTCTTTTCAGAACTGCTGTTCGAAACCTTACTTCGGAAGAACGCTGTCCCCTGTTGCGCCCACGTTGCCTGATGGTTGGTCCGCGAAGTCACGGGCATTCAAAGTAGGGTCGGCTGGCCTGCATGCTGCAATCACTAGCCTAGCGCTCAAGGTCGTGCCGAAAAAGGGAGGATGGAGTGGGTGTATTGCCGAAGAATTTGATCATTACTCCATGTAGATAGTCTCTGGAAAATGTGTAGAAATTATTTTATGATGGGGGCGAGGTGGGACGCATATAATTTCGAGAGGAACGGACGGACTTCCGAACGGACGTCTATCTTCGCTGAAGTTCTAAAAAATTTTGAGGAGCTCGCGATATGCCCAACCATTGCAGGATTTTGAGTGTCCGAGAGGGGTGGAACGTTTTCTTGCGCGGGATATATTAGTGAAACTAAAATGGAAAGCGGAATCACGCGATAAACGAGAGAACGTAAAACTGACTAGGTGAGCTGTGACGAGCGATGGAACATACGATATTCTGGCAAAACTTTCTATGTGACGTTAATATCATTGTGTTGATTGATGAAGTATATACCACAAGCGAACAGCTGTTATCAAATAACATGGGAAGAGATCGATCATAAGCGTTCCCTGGTATACGATTACTGCCTGAGTTAAATGTCAATTATCTCTGTACGACCTGTATACAAAAACAGAAAAATGTTTGACAATGCCGAGAGGTTGCCTGGTGGTCTATCAGGGGAGGAATAGGAAGAGTTGGGACTCAAGGATATTATGCAGTCATGAGACGAACAGGTTGAGTTTTTTGTCTTCCGAACAATTTTGGCATGCTCAGCTTTTGCATGGTGGTTTACAACACAGACACACAAACTATCGATAAGTATGGGGCAAGGGTGTCCCCGGATGATCGGGTTGTTACCAACGGGCATGTATATTGACACCTATACGTGTTGACTATAGACATGTTTTCCTGTTCACTGGCAAGTTTGAAAGTACAACGCCTATCCTCAAATCGGTAGTTTTGATCGGTTCGTCGGGTGCGTGACGTAACGTCGCGCAACGCAGAGGGTTTTTCGTCAGATGTAATGAGGTCCGTTTTCAAAGATAACGTCCTCAGAAAAGCAGAGCTTGAAAATTTACTTCAGCAAAGCGGAATACAACATGTCACGTAACGGCGGAGGTTTATGGCTCAATCGGAACTGAGGCACACATAAACGAAGATCCAGAATTCGGAAGTGAGAACAGACAAGTTGTTCAAAAACATGCTTCCACGATTAGGCGATACGAAGCTTTGATAATACAAAGAAATGGACACTCATCGAAGAAGAAATTTGTCGCGCGCTGTCTCAATGGTCGCGTCAGTCTGCAGGAGGGTTCGCACCTGTTACCAAGCTGACTTGGATAGTGGAAAGAAAAACAATCAACGAGAAGGTGGTAAATGAAGGCGAGCAGCGTCGTCATGATCCTCCTGACAAACACACTACGGTCGTTACACAATAAACACACGAAGCTATTCCAACATCGGGCAACTTGGGCACACGGAACAATCAATTGATTCTCATCTAAATCCGCGGAGAGCTGCCGTTCAAATCTTGATTTCTGTTTGTGTGAGGAGGCGTACCACACCCAGTTTCAGAATGCTTGATCGCCTGAATTGGGCTTCCAGCTTCGCGTGCGTACAGTATTCCCTGACAGTTATGAATCCAACCGTTGCAGCTGCGTCTTTATCTTTCTGTGAATAGTCTTTGTGATTATCCTCCATTCTACTTTTGATGACCTCTAGTGCACTTCTTGGAAGCGCATGGACAAACACACACTGGGAATGTCGAAGACCGTCGCGAATACAAGTATTGGAGCGTAAAACAATTGCCTGTTCTCTACTAATCTCTGAACACTGAAATAAGTTAAACAGAACCAAATTTGGAACGATTTTCAGAAATACTTTCTTCAATGAATCCACGTTTCTGCAATACTGACGTCAATGGGTTTAATTTTTGTCCTTGATCATGACCATCTGTGCAGCGCAATTGGGTAATGGGCAACCATAGTTTTAGATTGGCGGTCAAGGAAAATGAAGTCATTTCTGATTGGTGGTTCATTCCCGAAATTTGGATGGTACGTATATGAATGCAGGCAAGATGTGATTTTGTTGCTCGAGCGCACATTTCTTGTTGACTAGTGCTTTCGCTTTCTGCGGAAGAGGACTCATCGTGTTTCCCATTGCGAACGTTGGACATTGTCAAAGAAAATTTAGTTGCGCCTGGCTCTCTGGAATGATATAGACTATGGCTCAGCTTGCCACTCCATTTGCCAAACTGGCTAGCTGCAGCATAGGCCAAAACATTAGTGGACAGAAACCGTGTCAATGGTGAAATCAATGGTCGAAATAACAAAATAACTCAATAATAGAATTCTCCCACCTTGGTCGCACCTTACATACCACGGATTGAGCGTCGTAGATGGACCTAAATACATTCATTTACATATACTACTTGACTCGCTCAACAAATGTTAAGATTTACACCAAGTGACATAAAATTTCAGTGTAGCAGTGAGTTTTCAAAAATGTCATAGGTTGGAAGAGACCCTGTACTAGTAGAAGGGTACATTTCTCGGTCGATACTGGAAAAACACACAGCGATGTGCTCGATTAACCAGACAGTTACAAACGATACAAGCACAACAAATAATCAACTAGTGACACACGCCTGGCCACTAGTTCTGTTGCCACAATCGTGCGGCTCCAATGAATACGAAAGGTGAGGTGCTCAGTAATATTGACTGTTCTTTGATCCGGCTGTTTAACCGTTCCTGTGGTTCAGCACGCACAGATCGCTGTACCAGGCATTTGTCTGAATGAACCCGTGAACTCTGCTCTGCTAATCTGTACTCTGGGGCTAAAGAAAGCATCCGCTCTGGTCCATTTGATCGGTTGTGATCAACACACAGACACGGAGACAGCCTTCCGTACAGTCTATCGGGTCCCGGTCACCTTCCCGCGAAAGGCCAGATGCCACATCCTGTCGATAGCCGAGAAGATCGCAACCCGACTACGTCACTTGCATCTGCGTGTGCATAAACAATTCGTTGAAACCTTGGGACTTGCTGGGACTAACATGGCCACCCAACCTGTAAGACTATTTGATGGCTTCTCACTGTCCCAACCTGAGTAGCACTGACTAACTATGACCGATTTATTTGTGTTCCTAACCATAGCGAAGTATCGCTAATCATTTATCTAATCACATTGTCCTGTCATTAATCTTTGATCAGTAGCATTCCGACCCGTAAGGTAATTTTACGTAATTGTAGTAGCCAAAAATTTATCGAAGGCATTTTGTCTGCTGAAACTTTGTTTTATGAATGCCACGGAAATTTCCAACTACTTGAAACATACCAAGAACCCCTTGTTGGTGGAACAATTCAAGCAATATTCGAAGTTTGGCATCAAGCTTACCTAAGATTACAAAACTGTTGACTTTCTCGCACGATGTATCGATAGCAGTGAGTACCCTGCCACCTACTGGAGATCTCTACGTCGTAGTCGGATCTATTCAGCCAGGAAATCGTTGAGACGATACGCAGGTGGTGAACGGGGCACGCGGGGTCCCCAATCAGCACAGATGAAAAGAAAAGAAGCTGAACGTTACCATGTAATGTAGAACCCGCCAATCGCTGAAAGATCATTATTTGAATCTTACGTGCAGAAAATCACAGGAGGATTAATGGGAAGAAGGAAGCATGTCCACCCTTCACAGGGAATATTCCGTAATGGGAAACTCACGTGAGCGACAGTAATTCACTGGGCCAGGGACGGAATGATGGCGTGCTAAAATGGATAATACGAGAGTTAGTCACAAAACCGGTGGTTTGGTGGCCGTCTTCAGACCTACTCAGCGGTGCACGCTAACTCGTAAGAACAGTTTGCTCAGTAACATATGCAAAAAAGAAACACGTTAGCCTGGTGTGTTATCTGATGTACAAGTCAGCAAGAACGAGCGATCACTAATCATTCATTATTTCCTCCTGTTGGTGCTTCCTGCGTCTCGTCCAAATACGTGGCTGCCGCGAGACCTGGAAGGGGGAATTGCACGTTGTTAGGCGCGCAGTTTGATCGATGTCCTCACTGTTGCAATACGCCCCCTCCGTAGACGCTGTTTTTAGCGCTTTCAAGTGCAGTTGTCACATTCTCCAGGCGATTGAAGTGCATGATAGATGACCATCAGGGTACTTTAAGCTGCTTGATTTCATATGTTACATTTGTAAGCAATTCATTGATGGGGTACGGACATTTCCACTCCCAATGGAGTTTAGGCGGAATTCCTGAGGATGGTACAGCATCACGCAACTACACTTCGTCTCCTGGTTGGAGTTAGGGCCCGTAAACCCTTCCGTCAAGCTGAGCCTTCCGGTGACGCTGAGCTATTTGTGGACGTGACCTTGTTAAGTGGTGAACATGCACGAGGCTTGAGTGTGTGTGTGGCGAAAGTATTCCGCTATCAGTAGGGGCTCATGTTGGTCAGTCGGAAGAAGTGCATCTGACGTTATTCAAAGTTCCGGCTCCGATTCCACGCAGTGAAGGGTTTGGCCCGTAGACTCATGAACGGTGGCCCCACACGCTAGGATGCAGCAAGGTTATGCAATGTTCCAATCGCGCGTTGTCTCATGGTCGAGAAAAGCCTCGAGTTGATTTTTTAGCGGGTGACTGGTACGCTCGACGAGACCGTTTCCCTCCGAATGGTAAGCTGTGGTGAAGGATTTCCTAATGTTCGAAATGCAACACATTTCTTGCATCACCGTGCTGTTGACGTTGGATCTCAGTCCGGAGTATAGTTAATATAGTGAACCCCAGCGTCAGATCCACACATTGGGCACCGTTTCAGCAACCGTCGAAGCGACTCTAGCTGGAATGAAAATCGCCACACACCAAATGGTAAAATAGCCAACCCTGACTAGCACATGAAGGTTCTCACTTGCCATATCTGCCGATGGCCGAACAATATCTATCCTTATAACCTTTGGAATACCTGCTGTCATTCTAGATGTGTGTGCAAAAGCCTTGTAAAAATAAACTCTTTTATTTTCTAGTTGATAAGCACTCGACTGTTTCTTGATAGTTTTCATCTCTGCTTGCCGTCACAGGTTCCACGAAGCACCACATAGCCACGACAGACCCGACGGTGTTCGTCAAAGTGCTCAGGTTGTCACCAGACAAGCTAAAACTAGCCCGCGTTGAGTTTGAGCACATGCTTCAGCTTGAAATCATTAACCGTTCTAGTAGCTACTGGGCCTCACCACTCCACGTGACCCCCAAAGTGTCGGGCGATTGGCGCCCTTGTGGATTTTAAGCAAACATGTCAAAAATAGGGACTATCAGGTTTTGCTAATGAAACACCTTCATTTTTCAAGGTGGTAGGGATAGCACTGGAGGAAACACCAGCCGAGATGATGCCAAGTCTCAGATATTCTCAGTGTATTGGACGATATGTAGTGTTGCGGCAAGATAACTCTCGCTCGGAACTTATGGTGCACCAAGTTTGTATTAACCAGAAGGCATCAGGAGTTATGAAGTTAAACGAATGAAATAATCTAATGTCCAACATAATCTGAACATTCTAGATGAAATTTGGTCCTCAGCATATCTTTATTGAGTGATGAAGAAGTGGGTTATATCACGCCGCATTCAAAGTTATATGACATATTATTAACTGCAACTTTCTGTGAAATGTCACAAAAAATGACACGAAAAACAACCAAATCAGATGCACGTGTAACAGGCAAGCCGGAAGTTCTGGCTTCGTTTACTCGATAAACTCATAAACCAACTTCGTGCAACGTAGAGAAACCGAGGGACAGCGTTCCTCAGAGGTAGGGGTTCCAACGATAGTCCTGTAAAAGCAGATAACAAAAACAAGCGTGAGCCAAAGGCCAAGTAAGACATGCATGCGACTCATAAAAACGGAAATCAAAATGGCGTTGATAGCACGCTGCGTTACACACGTGACAGTTAAATGATCCACGGCTATTGAACTAGCCCGCTAGTACAAAATTTACGCCTAAAGCACAACCACCTATTATCAAGTCAGATATATATATATATTGCAGTGGGAAGTGCCATCCTTAGGCTATCCATAATCATTATTTGACGATAGAATTAATCTCGCTAAGACGTCCCACTCACTGAAGGTTCTGATTTTTGATTGGTCGGTGGAGTAGAAGGGATAGACTGACGCCTCGCCTACTACTGGCCAACTTGGCTTGGGTCGACCACATGTTTGTCACGTAAGGTAATAAAATCCCGTCCATAGTTAACGGTGTTCCGGTGAAGCGCACAGTGTGCACAGAACGGTGAAAGGGCGGCAATAAGAAAGTGATCGTCCAACTCTTTTATCCAGGAGATCCGTCCAAAGAAGGTCAGTCTTACTACAAGCAGCTCAAAGGCCACTTGTCACGTCCAGGAACCGGAATCTTCAAGAAATTCCTCACTACTTGCAGTGGTGGCTACTGTATATTCATGAAAGTAAAGCAGTACGCCGATTAGATTGTTAATCAAGTCGGACTCTTCCAGCAGCGCGTGATTGAGAGATACTCGTTGATAAAGGACAGCGCAACTAAACACCATTCGCACCTTGTCCATAATAGTCAGGTTATCTGCTGGATGGTGTGACAGATACCACCGGCCGCGTTCTATGTTTCAAGAAGCCTTTCTTATTTAGACTTTGCTGGTGTGGTTGAATATGACGGCTAAGTACTTCTCTCTAGGTACCCCTCGACTGGTTGAGTGCAGAACTAACTCACACCTCGAACGGGTATCAGGTATTTGACACCTAACTATCAGCAACCACAAACATATTTCGTAATATTTATCGGAAGAGGGTAAGAGCTTCGCCTTTGACTCAGGCTTTGTTATCCTGGATTGGCAGAACCCTTTCTTGCGAGTTATATTACCCTACAAATTTCAACTCCAACAATCTTTAAATGCTATCACTTGGAAGCGTCCGCCGAGCATCCACGTGGTTTACACACTTGAGCATTCCAAATGAGGCGCGAGTTGCATACATCAGTCTCCACCCGAGAATTATCCTTACACCGTGCGGTTGCTTCTTGGTTCATATGCTTTGTTCCAATACCCAATGAGCTTCGTGAACGTCACACCCGATAAGAACCCGTACGCCTTTCTCCAAGATATCCGCGAAGTTAATTTCTGCTAGATCAGTCACTTGTTGCAACCCCGTTAGAGGCGGCAAGTCTGCTAGCTCATCAACAATGGGAAGTGATCAGAGAAATGATGGTGAATTCATACAGAGAATAAATTTCGGCTCTCATCAATGGCAGTACATCTTGCGTATAATTTGCAGAATGTGAATCGAGGGGCAGCAAGGAACAAACAGCAATCAAATTTGAGAAACGCTCCTTCGTCCATTAGAGTGGAATCCGAACCCTCTTCCGCGAATGCACATGACCGTATGGGGCACGTTTGGCTTATAAACTGAACAGGCAAAAATATATTGTAACATTATTTGGACTAGTAGACGTTGCACTACAATGTACAACATCTTTATTTGTCAACGGCGCATGTGATGACGTCATCATACACTGCAATAGGTGATACTCTCGACAATCAGACCTTAGACACTTAACATACACCTTTCGTGGCATAGTCACATAAATGACCTCTGAACAATCAAAACGCCACCTGTGAATCTCACTATATTTCTGCTTTGTCCTACTTATTGAGCGAGGACGTTCATGCCGTGTAGGCCATGTTCATTTCTGCAAGGGGAACAGCGGACCGGTTGCTTTTTCGTGTGGACGGTCACCTGCTAGTATGACATCTGGACATTTGACGTCAGCCGCATCTATAGTGCCAGGAGTGATGTAATTCGGATCAGAAAACCTCATTGTTGTCAACATTAACTAGTGGCCGCAGATAATCCCTCTAGTGATGATACACAATGCCTTAGGAATTTCACCATGGAAATAATAGATCACATGTGAAAGTCACGTGTTATCATCATCCAAATTATCTGTCACATTATTAAATTTCTAGAAGGCAAATGAAAGCTCCTTGGTGACTTATCAAAATTTCTCAACCTCAAGACTTACGCCCGGAATTGGTGATTCGAGCGACTTCTAACTTCTCGATGGTCACCTGACCGGACTAAGCACTCGATTTTAGCATTATTATATCATCGTTGTAGTGGCTGAGGTGCGATTGCAAGGCAAAAATTTCATGAAAATTGAAGTTGAACCAGAGTAGGAAGATGCGTTGGTTTGGAGTTCCACCACGCTAAACAAAGGTATTTCCTATGGATTTGATCAGTCGTGCTGCTCCAAATGGATTTTGAGTCTACAGTGGAGATAAATGAACTGAGAAAATTGGTGAAATGGATGGTTGATTCCGTTAGCCTTTAACTCTCCAAAAATCAGCACGCAGAGAGCACGAAGAGAAGACAGAACGTACGACTCGCGACCCTCGGGCAGAGGTATAGTCTGATTCACGTGATCTGAACACTATATGAACAAGTAACATTGGGTAAGGTAAAAGGTGTGAAAAACAACAAAAATTATCGACCACTAAGTGCTGCACAAACGTTACACAGTAGTTATTTGGTACTGTTGGGGCAGCTCCCTTTTCCGGATTGTTTATGGGTGTTCAACAATCGCTGCTGTATCTCAACGTCTTTCTGTGTGACTAATCTTCCTGTCACGAGTGACGTTTCCCCACGTATCGGTTGTGTCTCAAGAATCGATGGTTTATAACGATGTTGCTGAACACAGTCTATCCGTCTCGGAATCTTGGTGGGTTAAACTGTTCATACTTCATACCGTGTTTGTACCCTTCCTTGAGAATACAGTGACCGGAGTTGGGCATAGAATGCCACATGTGCACGAACAATGACCGAGTATAACGGTACGAACACCTCTGTAAAAGGATTGGCGATCACGGATTTTGGACGAGTGAATGCTAGCTACAATAATCGAACTCGTGAGAAAAGTAGCAAGGAATAAACAAGCTGGAGCTATCGACACAGAAACAGATGGCCGATGACTGTGGATGTAGTTACCATTCAATTCTGAGCTACACGTATTTTTGTAGATAGTAGTATATAACGCAATCAGATAGATGACAGTGTTACACCAACCATATTGTTTTCCAGCTGTGTGAATAGCAGAAATCCGTGTCGGTTGACAGTTGATGGACAGGCAGCATCAAGACAACTGATGCCCCCACTGCCGTTTGTACTTGTGCCGTTATGATGAGAGGGTCAGAAACTACGGTGTGTTATGATCTGCGAAGGGCCACCAGGAAGCCGGGATTATCAAAAAACGTTCTAACTAGTCGAGTGCCAAAATCCTTCGTGTACTCTTTTGTTGTTCTTCCGTTTGTCTGTCCGTGTGCTACCAAAAGATACATAGCCGTCGCCTGGATAAACTGGGACAGGAAATGGTTCTTAAGCTTGTTCACCAGAAAGTTCCATTCCCAGATTTGTGATATTTTCCTGAAGATCGGCCGAGTACGATGTACTCCCCCCAGGTTCATACCGTCTAGGCACAGGTGAGATGAACTGACCAGATTCACGGTCAGATCATTCATGCATACCAATAAGTACATGAGAACGAGGACTGAACCTCGTAGTAAGTCATTCAATGAAAAATCGTCGTCAGACGGTACTCTCAACATTTTCAACATAGGTCTCCCCGAGTAGAATCAACTGAATCCAACTGCAGATTTTAGGCGAAATTTTTGCCTCCTGAAGCCCCTAACCCTACAGTCCATGGTTGAAAAATGAGAGGCTTTCTATGATTCCAGATAACACATCTTAGTAGTTTCTCTTCTATTAAGGTTCTTCCCAATGGCGTTAATAAGCGCCAGCGAATTCGTAAAAGAGGATCTAACAATTAAACAGCCATGTTGGAAGGTGCAAGATAAACTTTCATGCACAGCGAAATTTGGGGGTTCTCGCTCGGACTACAAATTCGAAAAAAGTGTTGGCAACGTCAGTCAGGTCTACGTGTCGGCAATCTCTGACATCCAGTCCCTCATGATTACACCTGTATCCTGTGAGACTGAACATACAGACAAAGCACACCATTAATTTAGCAAAAGGTTCGAAGATAGCCGGGGTGATATCTGGCTGGTGCTACTGAATTTGTGCTATTTGAAAGTGTCGTAGCTCACTCAACTCCATGGAGCGTAATATCCTCATTCACCGTAACTGCGATTTTGGAGTTAGAAACGGGTTCAGGCATTCCAATTTACAAATGGCGAACCCTTTGAAACTGCGACAGCAACGCGTCTGTTATGTTCTTTCTACTATACGTGGTATCCCCATTATAGGAAGGTGTCATCCTAACTTCCCTTTGTAATGAAGAACTGGCCTGGGCATAACTATGCAACCGCTCAAGGTTCTGTCTACCATCGCGAACTAACTTAGGCCCACACACCAGACGAACACTCCTTGTTATCTTACTTGCTCCGTTCTGGGTTCTTCCTTATACCATAATAATTTTAAAACCTCCCTGCTGAGTTTATGCTTACCATGCCATGCGTTTGCGCTGGAACGCTCTCTTGGATCTGGGGAAAACCTAACTTCACCCAAACTCTTCTTCTGATTCTATAGAGAGACGTTTTTCTGCAAGAACGCGGAATTTATCAACGTAACAACGTTATCAGCAGGATCTGTTGGGTTGCACGCGAATATGTTAGCTTTCAATATCAATCTTCTTGTGGTTGACTCGGGGAAGTAGTTGCAACTTGTGAGCCGGTAACATTGAAATAGAATATTCGAGTAAAGAATAAACCGTTACATGATTCTTCTTTCTGAAATGAGTTATTGTTATGTTCAGCATTGAGGTTATCTGATATAATAAGAATCTAGTTGCCATATCAATAAGCTCGGCTGACGTGAATAAGCTGACTTAGTTAAATGGCATGTGGTCAAGAAAAATTACATTGCCGCATCCGAATGACAAGTCAATTTTCGAAGTGATAAAACCCCCCAGTACGAGCCGATGATAGCCTGCTGGACATACCGCCCCTAATGAGCCTAGTAACGTTTCATCTTTTACTTGTCACTCTTGAATTCCGTCACATCCTGAGGACCGTTGAAGAATTGATATAAATAAGGCTTGTTATCAACTGAACATCCCATAGGTTGCACGAGGAGCCCATAGATGACTGCCTGGTTGATCATCAGATCAGCAACAGTCATTAATACGATCATGACGATATTTTTGAATGACTGAGCCTCTGATATTAGCAATGGAATTGAGGGCAACCTAGGGAGTATCACATTTTCCATCATCGACCGTTTGTTTGACATAAGGGGACCGGTCCTCACAACTCTCAGGCGCGGAGAAAGTACCGTCTTTACGGTACAAGATGGAGGTCACCTGTAATCGGTAACATCTCCAGGCAAAACAAATTCTCCAGTCTGGTACCTTTTCGACTTTCGTCGACCGAGTATCATGCACTCAAACGATAGAGATGATCAAAAAGCTTCAAGGAACGGAATTTTATAAATGATTTGAAATGTGGTTATTCAAGCACTGTTGAATCGATCCTGGGGATTCAGGATATTTCACTCGGCAACGCGCAACGGGCAACTTAAGTAACGCTGAATCAACTGACTGGAATAAGTTCAATTAGACTTCAAGAGAGGATATCGAAATAGTTTGAATCTATAAACGATTAACAAAAGATACAATAAAAGGCTTCCCCACTTTGGACCTGAGTTAACTATCTATTCAATTCATCCAGCAGAGATGACACTCAGGACGGAACAACAGGAAACAACTTAAGAGAGTGGCCATCAGTCACCAGGAAATGAGCTGATTAAGAAAATCAGATATAAACCTAAAGATGAAGTCCTGCCAACCCAGGAAGTTATAGTAAATACACAATGACAGTTAGGAGAGAGGAGCAACCAGCGCTGCACTTTCTGTTTCCAGCCGTCGTGCAAAACGTACCAATAATTGTCAACTGCAAGCAACATAAGGTGAACTAAAAACAAGTTATAACCGACTTTCTACAGGCAGACGAACCATACATCAATGACATCAACATTTGACATCAAAACAACCATGGAATGACAAACATGCCCGGTGAACATCAGTGGATTAAGTTATCTAGTGACATCAGCGCGACAGTGACCCGGGGTTATCAGGAGTGACGTGAAGCATGTTGGGTTTCGTAGTGAGGGCACTTCCGACGACTCCCAAAATCACTAGTAATCCCTACAAATCAGGTTTGCGGTTATAGTTCAATAGCAGTCATTTACGGTACCTTTGGGAGACAACCATACCACGTATCAATCAACTCAAATTTGGCGCGTCGTAATAGGTAGAGCAACTTCACTCGCTGCTGTATAAAAAACCCGTTATTTATCTATAACTTGCCATCATCCTGTATTGTGTGAACGGACACAGTTCGTCTCGAAAGGCCAGTATAAACTAGATACAAATGCAGGGGCTCAGAAGTGAGTTCGTCGTGAGTCTTGCTACTCACGCTGAAACCGAGACTTCACGGCCAGCTTCGTCCTTGTTTGGACTCCTCAGGTAGAGATAATCTGAATGTGGATCGAACCAAGAGCCCTTCACGTTAGGAACCAAGGCGTTTATTTGACGGGCCACTAGTTTCGAGCACATCGCCAGTGATGGGGGAATTTGTGTGCAACTAAACTGTAACTATTGAGTCCGAACAAAGAGTAAACTGGTCGCGGAGAGTCGGTTTAAAGGTGGGCAACACGAATCATTATGAAACTGAAGTGATCATTATTATTGTGTGATACTCCCTTCGAGACGTCAGTGGCTCTGTCATAACTATCAAGAACGGCAACTAACTTTACCAACGTTCGTTGGAATTTTCGGTGTTGACGGGTAGTCTTAAGAACATTCGTCTTATTTGGTGACTGACATTCGGTTGTGCTAAAGGTTTCATCATGTTTTCTCTTCTAGCGTTTTCATCTACTTCCACTGAAGTCTGGCTGATTGTGCGGTGAGTAAGCTATTAGACGGAATTTTTTTAGCAGATACATCCTCTTCTCACTATGAGTTCCGAACTGCGTCAACAACAGTCTGTGAGCCTGAGCTGTTCGTCTGTCCTATTTTGGGTATTTCTGGTCTGGGAACAAATACAAACGTTCATTGTTTTAGTGCACAACGGACTAATTTACTTTTCCGAAATACGTTTCAATCAGAATTGATATATATTTAAGGCCGTGGAGAACGAGGAACGAATATTTGTCAGATGGAATGCACAAATGTTCAATAGCGTAATGACAAGTGCGATAGAACAGTTAAAGATACTAGAGAGCAACCGTCGTCAGGCGGTCAAACCGGAAGTGTGTAGTTTCTTGAATGGCGTCACAAAACCCACGAACAATTAAGGAAATGGTAGCACATCACATCACACGCTACTAAGTCGCTACAATATCACTGGCTCAAATTGATGAATTAAGGAAGCTGATCGGTTCTACGGATTAAATCCGACTGGTTCACCAACTACCCAGAAGTTACAAGGCAAATGACCTGGTATTGGGTCTGCCAGCAATGGGCCCAATTAGACTTATTTACTAACCAATGAACAAATACCTGTACCCAGCGGCGAGTCCACTTTCAAATCTGAACTCAAGCGGTCAAATGTCGTGAGAAAAGATGTGAGTTTGATTCTCCCGATTTAGTCCAAACGAGGTGGAGCGTTGATTAAAAGAGCTAGAACTTTGAATTCAGCTGGTGTATGAATAAGGAATACTAAACTGTCGAGGAAGTCGTCAGTTCTCCAAAAATATTGTGACAAAGGCTAACAAAGCACACTGGTGAGTGACCTTCGTGGTTGGCACGGTCATGCGCCACTTCGTCCTTCAACCCTTGTGCCGAATCTCTGGAACCCCACATACGCGCTTTAGCGCTCACTACATACATCCCGCCCACACGCACCACTGCACTGTTAGGTTCATCATTTGGTCCTCCTTTGAGTTCGTCTTCCTATTGGTCACAAACCATTTAAATATGATCTGGTTTGTGACCGTGTTGCTTTTTGTCTGAGTGACACAAAGGAACTCTGTCCGGAGACCAGTCTTTTCTCCATATTCAAAAGTCAGCCCCGAGTGGTTGGTTCGACCGGCAAGTTTTCGAGCCAGTTGTGTATATTCCGTTGTTCGTTACCGTCGACTGTCGTTCGGTTGTACGCCGTTTCACTGACCGTTATTCCGTTATCTGTTCACGTGTTCGTAGGACATTGAACAAGTTACAACATAAACCAAGCAATGGGGAAACATGAAAGATTGAAGACGAGATTAGTACAATCGGAAGCTCTCAACTGCTTTGTGAACTGGTGCAAAAAAGCGCGTTATCGCAAATACAAGTCGTCTTTTGCAATCAAGGGTTATAGTTTTCCGGATTCAATCTTTATGGAAAGTCCAGTCACTTCCATTAGGCTATTCCGTAAAGTGGACTCGAACCAGATTCGTCTGATAATTCTAAACGAGGCATCCCACGTACCCGCTTACATTCGAGCGGAACGAAGCGATCGGTTGAGGATAACACAACAGGCAAATAAGGGATATATTGCCGATTCACAAATCTGACGTGCGAGCGAGTGGGCAAGCAAACCGATAAGCGAGTGCGAAAAGAACCTGCCAGTACTCTTACTCGTACAAAGAAATGTCTGAGAACGCACATTGATTCGCAACCGAATGGGCCAAAATGACAATCTAAACTTAAAAATAGTCAGTATTTGATACTGAAGATCGATATGCATATCGCTGAAATAAAAACTGCCTATTACCTCATTTCAGATATCGATTGATCGTTGCTTTCTTACTAGCCACTAAATGATAAGTATCCTGCCTGCGACGCTGAGTGTGGCAGTTCAAAATGGGCGCTAGAAATCGTAAAAGTCCTTGACTCCTGTTGTGGATGTCACGTACCCCCAAAACATTGTCCACTAACTGGAATAAGCATTTGCCGTTTTCTTTTGTGAAGCCGATTCCCTTTGATGTACCATCATTTTTTCATCTCTGGCGCTGACTCAAATACTGGACGCTAGTTAGCTTGTTTTATTCACCCGATCGCTTGATGAGCTATAAAAACGCAAGATCTGCATTTAGTTCTTTGAATTCGGCTTTTCGGCACTTGGACTTTGGCACTCGGAACTTTGGGCTGAGACGATAAAATCTTTTTTTCGGAGACCAGTGATTTTCGTTTGTAGTCCGCTTTGGGGTAATCGGCTCTTCGGGGTAAAACAGCGCGTACCATATCACTGCGTCGTAGAAATCGTTCCAGTTCAATCGGATTCACTCGGTCGTTCCGCGTTTTAACAGCCGTAGCCCAAAAATAGTTTCTTTGCAGGAGCAATAATTTAGTGAACCAACAAAAGCGGAATGTAATCCGTGCAACACACAGCGTAATTATTCACGCGGTTAAACGACAATAACACTATGCTCAGTTACGAATCACAATCACCAGACTGTCATACACCCCGTACGGGTAGTTAGATCACCCTTTCAAGTCGGTTAACAGAAAGTATACTTTGTGCAGTACACACATATGTGCATCAGAGCTCCGTCGAATCAATATTTGGTAACTAGCATGCTATTGGTTACGGAGAGCTTGACAAACTCAAGAGATCATGGACTTACATTGGATGGCAGTCCCCCTGGCAAACTGAGTACCGAGTGGCACCTAAACTGGGAAGTTATGTACACATATCTCTGCGCACGCTATTTGATTGTGACAGTAACAAAAATCCGCTGAGTGTTTCGGCACTGTTGCATTGATTGTATCTGAATCGGTGTTGAAGTAGCTACTTGTCTGAGTGTTTGATTGTTGTGTTAATAGAAAGTTGGTGGCCACGTTCCCTGCTCTACTTATTCCCTTCTTATTGGCCCGTCTCCTTACGTTGGAATTTTTTATACCGACTACGAGCCTTTCTTACTACCTGACACTACTGGTCAAGTTACGCGCGTGACAAATCATTTCTCCCATGAATTCGGATCTTGATGCATTATTAAATCTTAATACTATTTACTCGTAAGGCTTGTTTCCGCGTAGATTTTTCTTCCTCACTTTCCTTTGTTGGATCTTTGTTTATATGTACCCTGGTTTCATTTTCGCCTGACCGCTTCGCCATTACATGACCGTTGAATTCGGTCATATTTACGTGAACCTTCGGTCTCGGGACTTGTGTACTTGGTAAATTCAATATCGAGGTTAGTTGTTGTCTTCCACTATTTGGTTTTTCATATTGTTTTTTAACATTAGCACCATATTAATAAGAAACTCGCCAATACGACCGTCTTCCTTTTTGGATCCGAATTGGTTGCTCGACGGGCTCAGAATTTATAGACGCTCGTTACTTACAGACTCGACTATCGTGGATCCAGCGTATCGATAGACGAAGGGAGAAGAATAAGCGTTGCTCGAACAACCACTGATCGTCCGGGATCAACAATTGGAGCTAACAACCGACTTATAAATGCCAATTGTGTCACTCCCCAACATGAGATTATGGGCCATCCATCTGATTGTTTCTTTCAGCCACATCTACGGAGTGCAAACATAACGCGATATGGTAGGTATTAGGGACACACGCGTGAACCGTCCTAATCAACGAAACGAAATGGTTGAGCGTAACGTCGTTATGGTACTGCGTTGCAAAACCACATCACCAGGTGACAGTTATCATATACGATCATTACTGCACAGATAAACATTATGAGCGGCGAATACGAAGATTATCAACGTGAAGTCACCAGAATCCGTATATGTAGGGCAGTATTGCGACCAGTCAACCTCTAGTAATAGGACGGGGGTATCTTCTCCACCGATGGGGTATACTGAACTTGAAATGTATGACGAAGTGCATGTATCTCAGTGTACTATCTTAAACAACACAACAAAACATTCCCAGTTCGCACATGTACCTTTGCTAATGATCTTCTCCACCCAATGATAGAACGGCCAACTGGCCAAGCTATACTCCTGGTTTAATCAGATAATGATCTATTGGGATGCACATTACATCGTCTACGAAAAAAGAATCAAAAACAAGTCGTCGAACTTCCCAGGCTTCGTCTTAAGGTTAATAACAGCCATCACAATGGCTTCCAAACGGTTATTACGCACCTGTTCATTAACGCCGCGATCTGACAACTCATAAACACAAACCACTGGAGAAGTGAAGCTTCCTGACAGTCTTTGATTCAGCCAGCGTTGCACTTGGGTTGAGCAAAGAGATGAAATGAAACTGGATTTAATGAACGGGTTGCAGACTTTGGAACCGCAACCGACAGCAAAGTGTTGGAGCTCGCAAAAGGTGCACTACAAATATAATCGAATCCTTACAGAACTATAAGTTTATTCGTTCTAGTGTAGGGATAGCTTACAGTGTAACGATGAGCTCCAAGCTGAAGACAGGATGGAAATGAACGCTACTAGGTGAACATTAGTGTAAATGAATATGCAAAGAGCCCACACATCTGAGGTAGTACTGTGGAATTCGTCCGAGTATCAGGAGGTGTGTGCTGGTGGCCGGCTACTCACGGGACTCGTTTTATCGGTACATAAACAAAGACATTCACCACGTCAGTAATACTATCTCTAAACTTGAAGACAAGCAATGACGGATAAACAGGCGGTTACGGCGAACAGCAGGATATTCTGATTACGGTACTCGCATATTTGTTTCACAACGGATCCTACGGTGATTTTTAAACTTCATAACGCAGATTTTTCAACCTAGTGTTACCAGATGTGCGTACAATGATGGAAGTTGAGGAATTTACAGTAAGAGCTACAGTTACACAAGTTGCCTGGTATCAGACATCTAAAGAAAACAAACAGATCCTGTACTTGCGTAGTAGAATGTTAGTCCGAAGTTGTGATCTAGGCACAATTCAGCCTCTCAAATGATCATCCATGGCGTTCATGATTCTAGCTAATGCAACAATAACTGAGTTTCTTCTCAACTGTAGCAGAGCAAACTAATTCTTCGTAGAACGCATCCATAAGGCTTCTGTTCCCTCAACAAGTAGGGGTTTAGACGAACACTAAGAATAGACATCACAAGCGTCGTCATTTAGAGTCCGATTTTGTGGAATCAGTAAAACGGATGGCGCTAGGAGATAATCAACCTAAGAGCGCGGTCTCCGCCACTGTTCCCAAAGTTGTATACACCCCAGGAGCAACGACGGAATCATCCGATATAGAGACTCGACAACAAGTGAAATATATAGATTTAGACTGTGGTCCATAACTACGGATGTTAAATTCCAAAATGCAACAACTGTTAGCTTATAATCAGCTAATCACTTGAAGCGGAGGTGTACGCTGCTCCATCTGTTTTAAAGTGTGAAAGAGGGAGGTGCCTTCAGTAACTCACACTGCATGCTCAAACGCGATAAAATGATGTGCCTTATCATGCCAGACCTATTGTGGACTAGAAGATCCTAGCTCCAATTGCACTTCTATAGTCCTCGTGAGATTTTAATTCGAAGCACTTATTCTCTCAGAAAGACACATAACTCTTATGCGTGAGTACCCCCGGAAAATAATAGGGATAAGAAAACGCGAAAAAGAGCACAGAGTAGCAGTAAGGTCAAAGATGTACACGCTACCCAAAAAAGAATCTTTGTAATTTCGTCCTGCCGTCCGCCCAGCAACGTGCACTTGGTTCCCCCGTGTTGAATGTGTTTCCAAGGTGAATCGGGAGAGCAGGGCTCACCAAAAAATGGTTGACAAGGTCAGCAACCAAGAGTCCAGACCACTGAAAGCAGACATGCCCTGAGGAGTGTGACCACAGAGCGATCGGAATGTGAGGAGATGGAGGGGGATTGCAACATAACTGAACAGGTCTAAAAGTGCTGTCAACAAATTCACGGTTTACATTACGGTATATCATCTATTTAAATGACCGGGACAAAAGATTTGACCGAAACGGAGATGAATTTTTTTTCAAATATGATTGGATTGGTGCCTTCGAACAGAGAGGTGTGACAAGCCGTTGCAGGTAATTGGCTCAGCTGCAGGCAAGTTCAAAACCATCGTAGCGAGATCCGTCAGTAAATTGGTGGCACGCAGAGACACTCGTGATTGATGCTTGGTGTAAAAATCTGTCAGAGACGAGGGCACAGTCAATCATTATACGCGGAGCGGCTGAACAATCGAGTGGATACTAATGCTAGTTTAATGTGCGCAAACAAACAGCCACCCAACGAGAGCAACCAACCAAGGCGATTGGTGCACTTCACAATACGGTATCAATATACACTCACGTTTAACTAGAATGAACGTTGGTCACAGCCCGGCATGTTATGGTTCTCTTTTGATATAGGACCACCGTACTTCAAATGTATGTACGGAGAGCACAGCAAATTAGTCCTAAGTGAATCCCAAACTATCAGAAGCTAACGCAAACACCCCTACTGGCTGAGTCACATTGTTTGAAATGAGTGTAAAATTAAGTTAATTCGAGTGATTATTGGGGCATTGCAACTTTCAGCAGTGGGGAGGATGGCCGGAACGTCTCGATGACCTGACAATTTGCTACCACGGCCTATAAGCAAAAAACAGTATTTAACTGCACAAATAACAGTGGCCCATTTTGAGTAGAGGTGTAGTGAGCCTCAACAAGAGATTATATAAGCTCTTGCTTATTTGAACGTGTATACATGAGTTGTGAATATTTCGATCACTAAGACTATCCACAGGGCTGCCGTTCTGCATGTGACAAACGAACTCTGACAGACCATACGTTAATGGAACAGAAACAAGGAAATTCTACATGTATACACATGGCAAAAGTCATGAGAAGAGTACGCCCCAGGTGTCTTTAGATAAACAGTTCGGAGGCAGACAACTCAGACAGGCAGATCCGGATTAGGTAGACGCAGAGGCCAGTCCAGTTCAATTGCAACGACATCCAAAGCCAGAATGTCCACCTGACGTTGAAGTATGGATGCCAAACTGGGACGACATCGACTAAGATCTCCGTGAATAAATTCTTTGACATAAGTTCCGGCATCACATCGGAGTTCCAGGATAAACAATTCCTCGATTGGATATTGCTCTGACCACGAAAGATAATCTACAAACTGAGGTGAGGAAATACACATGAAGAATAACTCTGGGGATAAGTGATTTACTGACAAGGCTATCGGAAAATTCGTTCAGGACAACCTCAATAAGTGATAGGGTTTACTTCTTATGAGAATGACCGAGGTGTGACAAAATGTACCGCAAGTATAATTCTCAGAGATAGGCAAATAAACCACAAGACGGCGTATTGGTGACAAATCTCTGTCAATATTCTTCGATTAATGAGAGAGAAGCTATTCTGCCATATACATCTATGTTACATATAAACATTAGCCACTTTGGACAGCTTGAGAACATGCAAGATATGTATTAAACAAAATTGACAACCGTTCAAGGTCTATCCATAAGCCAGCCATGGCAAGGTTTGCGGCATTGCTTATTGCACAACAAAGCCGCCGGTGGTTCAAAAAATTAGCGGGAATAACAGGCTTGCAATTGGCCAATAGCAACGGAAACCCCGTTTGTAAAGACTGGGAAGCGCCGCTTGCCAGGTTGGGGACTACATCGCCGGTTGGAAACACTATTGGGCACGGCAGTGTTCCAGTCAACAGCTAGACTTCAGCTGAGATTTATGGATATTTTTTGCTGATGAACTTAAACCTGGAAGCTGCTCTAATTCGGATGTCCAAGATGTGGCCCTAAGCCACATCCAGCGTGGGGATTCCGGTAAAATAAATCAAGTTGTTGAAGGCGTAGTACGCCCGCTCTGAGCATACATCAACATACGGTAACCTCAAGCGCCCCTTCAAACGCTGTTTGACAGGGGTGTCCATAAACCCCTAACTACACGAATACATAATAAGCAATATTCCAGAAGGAACAGCCGGGGAATTAAGGGACCAAGGAATGATGTTTCTGCTAGATAGTAAGATGAGGAGTATAGTGTGACGAAGACACGGCTTTACTTGGTTCCTCCGCAGAAAAAAAAGATTCTGCCGGGTGGAGTAGACAACACAGGTGAAATGGATGGGATGCGCTGTGCACCTTTAGAATGTACGGTATTCTTGCGAGACTGGGTTCGCCTTGATCTCAGTCGTTATTGCAAACAGACCGCTTGAGACTTGATCACTTTGCCACCCTAGGCAGCATGATCTCATCGACTTTTAACAATAATCGTGATGTGTCAGCAGTGGTTGTACGAACATGTGGCACAACTTCAAACCTCTTTTATTTCTGGCATCACAAGGACGTTCAACGGTGGATCGAAAGGAGTGTGTGTTTGAGCTCGGTATTACTCTGTAAGTCAGAGCCCCGGTGAATTCAACCGGAAGATGCAAGTAGGCAGTCCGTATGCAACCACCAGTGTCTCCGCCATCTAGACTGTATCGAACGGGGTCACTGTGTGAGCTACGTGACGGCCCAGTAATGCTTCTGTTGGAGAGCTCCGAGTTCGTGACCTACAACACAAGTACGAAAGTGCACTGTCTACGTTTAATATACCATGGGGGAGTTCACTACACCCCACATTGTTAAGTGCAACCGATGACAGTTTGAAGGAATTGCATGGTGACCGAATGGTGACGTAGCCACAAACTGTGAAGATCCTGAAAACCCAAGTAAGAAAGGTTGAGGGGTGCCACCGGTTAGGCAGACAAGTAGTTGGAGATGCTCTCAAACATAACGGCATGTAGTAATCACTGGCAGACAGGTACCGTAGGGTTGTTAGCCCTTCCTTTCACCCAGTTAATGATCTATCACTTCGTGAATTATTATCAGCAGCAACACTGGAAGGAACCATGGTATCTATGGATGCGGAGAGAAGCTGAAATACGTAACGTAGAAAATCTCAGTGAAAAGACTTCTCAACGAATATTCTCCGGAACTGTTGTACCTGTGAAGGTTGTCAAACATTTTCTACGGTTAACTAAAAGACATAAAAACATGGTTGGGAATGAGATGATTAATACTGGGTCTATCGTACGACTGAGAACATGTCGAAAAAGCGATCTGGTTTCAAGAACTTCTGGTATAAAACTTGGTGAACGACAGATTGTACATACCTCAGGGGGTGGGCACTGCATTCTGGCCTTATAATCCATCAGACGTATGGAACGAACAGTTCGTGCGCGCTCCAGTGCAGCGCGACGATGCAACACACGGACTGGGGTGGGCTGGATCAAGGGTATGGGACCGAATTCCACATAATCGGAAGTGATTTTTGGAGGCCAAACAAGACGGTCAGAATTTGTCTGAGTAGAGTCCGAACTCCCAGCGCAGTGACTGGCTAACAGGTAAAGCTGCTCGGATCCTAGACCACCTTGTGGACACCAACACACGGCCCTGTAGCACTTGGACTTTTCAAGTTCTCCAAACTTGATAGCATGTGAAGCGTGCGAAGGTCGTACAAACTGGCCGGGAAAACGAAGGTAAGCGAAGGTCAACAACACAGTGATAACGGGGGAGACTAAGCCAACAGGGTGTGAGGTAGAACAAGGATTTAGGTACAAAACTTGATGGGATGTTAGGGTCTCTTGTCTACGCTGGGAATGAGTCAACGGAGCTGTAACTCATACGTCTGAAATATTAACAGATATGAGGAGGGACGCGTAGAAACAGGATTGCTTTTCTGTGTTGTCATCATGCTAAATACAATACATTTATATGGGTTCGCCAGAGGCAGTGTGTCAGTGTAATAAAGGATGGTAATAAATACTTTCGACTCATTTCGATTCATGAGGTTTAGTTAACTGGCATGAACCACATGGGATGTAGACGTTTGTAAGGAAATCAGCACGTCTACGTAACAGATCTATCCAAAGTATGGATAGGTGACCACGGGAGGTTCAATGTTTTGATTAGGCGTTCTTTTTGTGCATAATGAGGGTGAGTGTAAGCAAATTTCAATAGCCCCTGCGACTGCTAGCAAGCAACACTGGGCCTGCTTCGATTGTGCCCCACAGACTCGACAGATTGGCTTAAACGAATCATCGGTTTTAATATGACCAAGTGTGCAACAACTGCAGATGGACAAGCATTTTTCGACGGTTGAGCCAGTCACTCCGATTGGTGCTCCCGGATGCTTGTACCACAGAAAAAAACGAAACTGAACACAAAAGGGGTAGAATGTATAGACAATACATCTCCCAGCTGAGGGCGCAATACCGACGTGGAAGTAAACGGAACACGTAATTGAGACGCGAAGCAAGTTTTGTTAATTGCTACGTTAACTCTCTCGGTTATGTTTTCAACAGAGCTATCGCCCTTGAATGATAAAGACCTATGAACAAGCTTTTTATCTGATGTAAGATATCCGCACCGAACGTTATTGATAAACAGATTGGGAATAACACAACGTTACGAGCTCGTAACGTTGTGTTATTCCCAAGCTTTTTATTTGCTGTTTATGACATACTTACCTTCGTGCTGTTTAGCACGTTGTGATAAAAGCATGAATCACATCCCCAACAAATAGAGAAACAACTGAGCATTCCTTTCATGTACAGCCAACAACGTAAGGTTGTACGGTCTACGTTATGATTGATACCGCCACACCTTTGAAGGTGCTCATAAGAGACTATCACACTCACACAATAGGAATCACCAAACAGAGCTGCAATAAAACTGTCACCATTCATTGATGTATGGGATCCATACCTCCATTAGGTTAATGAACAAGTGACAAACGGTTCTTTTCCAAAACACTGGAGTGACTAGTGTCCTCGTGAAAATCGGTTCGACATTCCGTGAACTCAGGAATTAGCCATCGTGCAGGTAACCTAATTCTGCAATCTTCCGAAGACGAAAATATTAATTACTTTACCTGGTTCAATATCATCCATAACCAACTCGTTGTGGCACAAAATCACCGGATGACTAGCTAAATTTGTGAAAGTATTGCATGAACTTTGCAAATTGGGAAATAAGGGACAATTGTGGATAAACAATTTACTGGAACATATTGCGTGAGACGAATCAGTACACACTAGATTTGATTGGTTATAATGAGATAACATTTTTTATACCTCAGCACTTTGAGTAACGAATTCCTGTTTCAAGATAAAGTCTACAGACAACTGGGTGGAGTGGCTGTGGGAAGTCTAATTCGGAATGAGAATGTTGCAGTTGAACTTGCCTGTTAGCCATTCAGTTTCTGGATACGTTCTCTTTTTATGCGAATTGTGTTTATCGCAAAAAAACTAATGGCAAATACCGACAACACTAAACATGAACAAGTCAAAGAGCAACATTCACAAGAATCTCGACGGGTAACTTGATGATTAACTAGTCATTGATACTCATCTGGTAAAAGAGTGTGAACGAACGATTCGTTGATGGGTAGTTTGTAAAATCACGTACATTAGTTAGTACCTGCATCTTCAGAGCTTCGTGTCGAGAGGTTATAAAAGTGTTCTAGTCCGAAAGTTATCCGAGCGGGTTAATCACGTCCATTTTGCAAACATGCTGCAAATTAACATGAACGATTTTCAGAAGGCATAGATATACAACAGCCCTCCTATTCGGTTTACCAATAAATTCGGTGGGCCGATTCAACAAAAATAGCAAAACCAGGCGTTCGAAAAATGATGGAGACACTTAATCTCCCATCTAAAGGTATCAGATTTCTGATGTACAAGTGCCTTCAGATAATCATCTACCGAAATCTGTATGGAAGCGTCTTACGTTAGTAAAACCGGGTACCAAATGTAGACTATAATTAGAGAACATAGAATGAGCTGGTTCACGTACCAGACTATCGGATCAGTCAGTGTGATTGACATCACCACTACACGGACAGAGTAGGCTGCGTCAGCCACCACACAGCACTCGTTGAAACATAATTAATCTGGTAGCAACCACTGCGTTGGATATGCGTTCGATATGTCGAAGCGAGTGATAAAAAAACCGGTCTAAACCGTTTATCCAAATGAAACTGGTTGTCACTCGCTTATTACAGTGGTATTGGCGACAGCTAAGCATCAATAAAAGACTGATATCTCACTGCAAATTTGTTTTGTAATCCGAGCAATTTTTATTACATAATATCAGGTGTGTACCAAAGAACAAGAATTGTAAGAGGATAAACATAGATCAGGGATAAAACTGAAGACACGTGAGAGAAACAACCACCTTATTTGTTGACTAGTCAAGGTCGCCACTGCGATGATAGAGGAAAACTAACACACAAGTCTCTATAAGAGACGAGTAACCACCGAGTTACTATGGTCGCACGATGCTACCAATATTGTGTCACTATGAACCGGGTTCTCAATATATTTCTGAAACCACAGCTTTTTTTGTTCTGAAGATCTCAGATTAGTCACCGAAATTCGCGTAGGTACTGGACCAATTACACTACAATAACAGGAAAATAACAGGAGTTCCGTACCTTGATGATCAGATATGCTATAATTGAAGCATGTACTGGTTGTATAAGCCAATAGGCGTGTATCCGTCCTGTTATGGACAACGATTGCTAGAAAGATCCAGCCAAGGCAGTCGCAACTGTTTAAGCAACTGACAAACCTCGGTTGCTGAGCTAGTCCGAGGCAATGACGCTGGTGTTCAATTCTGCTCAAAAGACTCGTTTGTTAGTCTGGCACTAATGTAGCAACAACGGTCACGATCGACTAGCGACGGACGTAACTGTATGTCTGTCTCTTTTGTATAATCAATTCTGCTCTTAACCTATGTTCCGCACCTTACAATCTTCTGTGCACGTAACAATGTACACACAAATTTGCCCGGTGATATGTAGCACCCGTTCCTCTTCTGGATACCTCTAGCCAAATAAAATATGGGGAAAATGGTGCGTAAAACGGTTGGCTGTAATGGAATACCACATATTACTTCGCCTAAACGGAGCGAATCGAGGTGCAAACAACACTTGACACAACACTGTAGTGCACCTCAAGACGGTCATGTTTTCACTAGTTCTTGACAGACTGATAACTACCTGACGCGGTACACAAAACTAATTGATTTTTCTGAGCAGAAATGAGGATCGAGTGTGATCGGGGCTGACTGGGAAGTTCAATAAAAAATTCACTAACTAATAACATGTGTGAAAGGAACGACCGGAACCATCAACACGTCGGGCTCTCAACAGACGTCAATATCTACGGAAATCTACACTGGGAGAACGAAAATAACAGTGGGATAGAATCACCAACCTGTAAATCTCGTACGAACACCTTTCCCTCTGTTTGAGAATTGATCAGGGTAGCTAAATGCAGTAGATCAACGGATGATTGGTCTGAGATCCCCATATCTTTCGAAGACCGCTTCTGCTCACCATGGAGTTTCGAAAACGTGTTTATCACTTCACCTATGGATGCTTCGTAGTTCTCGACATGAAGAATGAACGGGCGACCCAGTCCGAGACACCTTATATGAAAAACGAATGTACGAAACAACAATACAAACTATATCACAGTCAAAAGCAGTATCAAGTGATGGGCTAGCGTGGAACAGAATATGGTTTAGCCATTCAATGAGAGGTTCAACATATGAACTGATGGCCAGAGTTCATTTTCTTAAAAATCAAAGGATGTGTTGTACGCTGAAAATTGCAACACGAAGCGAAGGTCAGTAAAAACAGAAAACAAATACTTTCCCAATTGCAAATCGCGAAGTTGCGCGACGCGTTTGATTCTATATTAACTATCAGATATCAAAAGTAACGAGGTGAAGAACTGTTGTTTTCAACTATTTTTCTTCAAACCAATAAAATCACAGAGGTTTCATGAAACAAACTGCAAAATTCAAGGACTGAGAGTGAACGAATACCATTGAAAGCCACTTGAAATTAACCAAATCCACGACTACTCGTCGACAATCTATAATATCACTCAGCAGATTTAACGAAATCGGAGGTTTTGGCCCATGTTGGAAGCCCTGATAGCGGGATTGTCAACTAGGGATAACAGACATCAACTGTGTCTCCTATCAATGTGATCGAGCAATTTGAGCACTACCCACAAATGCATGTAGCTGAGTGCTTGCAAGTACCAATTCGATTGAGCCTAATGTGGGGTCAATGATACAGCGGTCAGCATGGTTGCCTCACGAAAGCATGATCTGAGCTCTAATCCTTTCGGAAAAGGTCGAATGGAAAATCTATGGGAATGCAAAGGCTGCGATCGAACGTGCGAAATGTCCAAACTTAAATTAACCAAATCCTCGACTACTCATCAGTAATACAAGTATATCGCTAATCTGTTGTTTAACGTAAAAGGTCGATTACTCATAAGAAGCCAAATTCCATAAGAATCTTGCATACAACTGATGACATCCTACTCACTTGATAAGACAAGAGCGATGATCATATTGACAAAATGGCCACTAGCAAATTCAGGAAAACGGATGAGAAAAACAAAACGGAACTGGTCGAAAATCAAATTACAAATTCCCTAAAACAACCAATGCCACAGGGCTATATCACTCAAAATTAGTTCGACTGGATGAAAGCAACTGGATTCATCATTCCTTTAAGATCCATAAAATAGTCATGATTTTAGGCCAATACTTGACATGTGCAATTCACTACATCGCTCAAATGCCAAATAATTAACAGAAATAGTGGAGCCAATACGACGGAAATTATGCACAAGCAGTTTTCGTGACACTCTGGAGTTTGTGGATTCTGTAAGGGAGATTAATGTTGAACAGCCGAAAATGGACTCTTTCGATGTAGATTCACTACTCGCAAATATTCCAGTGTTGGAGACGGTGAACATGTGTGCTCAGACAGGGAAGTATATTCGGACTACAAAAATCGGATTCAGAAGAATCACCTTTACAATGCACCTTCGATGTTCAGCTCATGTTTAACGGCGAGTTTTACTCACAATCGGATAAGATCCCCTTTAGGTCCACCACTGGTAGGCACACTCATCGGTAAACTCAACTGCAGCCTACTATTCAGTGTTCATGTGTACCGCTGATATGTTAATGACATATCTATGGTTACGCAACAACACAATCAGCCAAAAACTACCTTAAGCTTTTTTAATGCAGCACACGCTTCATTTTCACATGAGGCAAGGTCGAATGTTAAAAAGAAAGCTCTCTCCATAGAAATTATATTGTGGCACATCAATTTGGCCGTTAGGATGCACCTTTCCAGCTGCAACCTTAAGGAACAGGTTCACCGGGATGTCGATTTCGAGACTGAGCCTGAAAGACAAGCCGCCAGTCTGAAATCAGTCAACGCTTGCGTATCCACTTTTATGCTATTGCTGTACTGCAGAAAATGTTGTCCGCAAGACTAGACGCCTGTCAAAAAGAGGTAAGAAACATTCATCAGTCTGGATCAAAGTCGACTATCTAAATCAATCAATGGTGCTACTGTCATACACCTCGTTGACATCAACCATCACATAGACGTCACCAAAGCATGTTAGTTTGAGTCATCACTACTCAACCTAAGACAGTCTGTCAGTGCGTTTTGAGGACCACCGGAGCAATTGCATTCAGATTACGAAGTCCCAACCAATGTTCTCACAAAAAACGTATTCAGTCCTTGAACGTTCTGCGGTCATAGACCAATCTATTCACATACAAACATCTGACTTTGAGTGTATAACGTCAGTCAACGCCCGGTCTAAGTTTAACCATGTATGTGGAATTCATTTGTCCCCGGGGAAGTGTGATAACAGAAGTGTTTTATTCCTGAACACTAACTCAGGACAAAAAAACTGGATTGTCGCGTTACTGTAAGAAGAGAACATATAAGTTTTGTGCGAAACTATTTGTAATAGCATTTTAGGTTAATTAAAGCGATGAAAACTGGCATAAGAATAACAACCGGTAAGATGGAGGCGACTTCGATAAACCGAAAGTAGCACAAAAGGAAACGTGACAGCAGCTAAAACAGGCGTGGACCGAAGAGCAACATGATGGAAATCGAAGACCGAGTGCATAAAGAGACCGGACCTGAGTGGCACAACTGAAACCGTCGTTTATGAATGACAACTCTTAGTTTACCCTGTGGCTGAGTGTGCGCGTTCGTAACCTCAGGGACTCTCCCATAATTCCGCATGTAACTCTGACATCCTCAGAGAGAACAAACCTCCGCAACTCTTCTCAGGATATACCGCGCCCTATAGTGTTTACATCTTTCCGCTGCACAGTGTCAGACACATTGCACAATTGGCTTCACTCCGGCACATGCGTTTTAGTTAAACATGTCACTGAACGTTTCGTATGGCTTAGAGTAAATCATGATGTCCACAACTGAAGCCATTCTTGTCTCCGAAGCCAACCTTTCAAAGTTCTCTATTACACAAAGAGCCCCACGTCACTTTCCCTTTGTCAGACGCACGTTTTCACCAAGTGTGCCTGAATCTGATAGGCCCAATCCTATTTTCAAACAGTTCGATTTATTCGTTAACGTGTGTTGACCACCTCGCAAGATGGCTTACCGTCATACCGCTACCCAAATGCTCCTCAGGAACAGTAATCGGTGCCTTTCTGAAATTTTGGTTGTCCAAACTTGTGATCACAGATTGCGGGTCACATGTTAAAAGACATATCGCGGACCTGTTAAATACTCTGGGGTGTATATCTATTCGCACCACGGCCGGCAACATATGGAATAGTTGGGCGTTCATCGTCAGCCAAAAGACGCTCCTAGTGTGTATGTCAATTCCGTATAGAAAGAGGCATTACTATTAGCTCTTCTAGGTCTATCAAACACAGCTGAGGAGGATTTGAAAGCAAATACAGTCGAACTGGTTTTGGGTTGTATTCTCAGATTACCAGGTGGACTTCTCGATTACACGCTCAACGAATATGGGAGCTATGCAGCTCGTTTGACGTACCCCATTCGAAAGCTACGCCTTGTACAGTCCAGAACGTAGTCATCAGCTGTGTACGTTCGTAGTAAGCCGTTGTTCCGTACTCACTATTTTGTGCGTACGGATGACTTGCTTCAACCCCTGCAATCCCCATACATCGGCTCCTATTGTGTCTTTGCAATAGGCACGAAAACTGTTAGTCACAACGGCTAACATGAAGTAATTTCTGTTGATAAACTGAAACGCGAATTTATGAAAGAATCATCAGTAACACACTCTCTGCTTACAAACGGCATTCTGTGTCTGGAACCCCCGGTGACAGTAAAAAGCGTTTCACCCGCGTAAACCCTCTGTGATTGTCGACACATCTGCACTCTCGACTTCTGTTTTCTCTAACTCCTAACTTAACACGTGAGTTTTGCAGAAAATACCATCACTTTTTGAAACCACATTTTCACTATAACATCCACAGCTTTTTACACTTGCTTCTGTTTATCTGTTAACTAATGCTTTTCTTAGTTATTTCATGCACAGATACATTTGATACAAATGATCAACTTGGTCTATTTAGCCACTCATGCCTTTCTTACTTAGGCATCTGAAAACAAACCAAAAACATAGTATTCGTCATCAGTATTCGAAATGATATTTTCAGTTATTTGTTACAATAACAGAATTGCAACCCAAATTGTGTTGCTCAAGATCATGCCTATTTGTATGTTAGCTATTTTTCTTTCTTGAGTCCACTGCTTTTCAACATGGTCATCAGAAGAAAACAGGAAAAAACGCGGTAACACTTAAAGTACCAAGTCCTTAAGTTATGATTAGTCAGACGGATACATGGTGAACAATTCCTTTCCACCTGTCGTCATTCTCATTTTTAGGTGATCTGGACATGGAGAGAAAAATCCCGTTACCTATCGTGCATTATTATACAAACAGGTCCTCTTTTTTCCTCAAGAGTTTTCAGGGTTGGGCAGCACTCTGCGACAGACAAGGTGTGCACCGAAGACTGAATGGTGTAAAAAAAAGAATCCTGCCAGTGTTTCCCCGAACTTCCATACTTCCCGTCTCAAATCACTGATATACTTATCCACTGTGTGTACCACCCTGTAACTGTGCTCAAGAACAGGACATGATTTTCTTCTCCCTTGCTCTAGGATAACGGAGGTATGTGTAGTCCTTACTAGTCTTCTGAAGGAGAGCTACGTAGTGATAATAAAAAACGATATTTATGATAGTCACAATCTACTGTACAATGTTGGTGATTTTTCCCTGCTATTGATTGATGAGTAGTGAGGGATTTGGTTAATGTCAAGTTGAATATCATTTGATTCCAACCTCTGCGTTCAGCTAGACTTTCCCGCCAGCCTCTCTAGAAAAGATCTGGACACTGTTGTATGAATAGGTAATCAGAGAGGGGAGAAGTAATCATCTTGGTATCAAGCAGAAGTTCTCTCGAGTCACAAGATGAAATGTTTAGCGACTTTGAAGAAGGCCATACGACGACTTTTAACCAAACGCATCGGAATTTAGGGAAGATCACTAAGATAGATCAGAGGTCGGTCACTAATTCACGAGGGACTAACGGATGTCCAGTAACTTTTCTCTACGATGGTATAATTAGATCAACGAGTAAGGCACAGCAAATGGACAATGTGACATACTCTAGCAGTGATCTACAAAATTTCGGGTGGACACCCTTTTGTTGTGAGGTGTATAGCGATAACACGATGTGATTGACAACATTCCAAGGAAAAACTGGAACTATATACCGAACATCAACATCTTCTCTGCCGGAACTGCTGAATGTGATACGACTGGAAGGCCCAAAATGCACCCGAACAGGGTTCACAATTAGCTCTTCTACTGAAAGCGGCAACTTGCGTGCACCATCAACAATCCACGGCGTTTGGGGCAACCGACGGCTGAGCTTTACGTAACGACCGGCCAACACAACAGGGCACTCACGCGTAAGTTGTACCTTATACGAAGAGAAGATCTCTGTCTCCTTAGGAAACCTAGAAAATCACGTGGAGAAAGTGGGAAACATTTACAAGTAATGGTACATCAGTAAGCAGCCATTCAACATCCGCCAGTTCCACAAAACTGCGAGATGATAACAGTAACTGACATTCATGGTTGGTTGATAAATTGTAAGAGTAGTATAAAACTTAAGGAGGATTGTCTAGGGGTTTCTGGTGCTGAAAACAGGACTGAATGGAATAGTCTTATTGTCGACCCTAAGTATAAATTGAAAAGCTTCACACCGTCCTTGGAATACTAAGCCGAAGTGGACTGGCTCATTTAGTGGATTGTAAACGCATCTGTAACCAACGTAAATGTGGGCCAATATGCCATAAAGTAGTACATATCACTGAGATACAAAATACGAAGTTGACACCTTGTAAGGTAATGAGTGTTTCTCAGCGTAATTACAATGAGAAAAAGCTGAAATTTGTACCCCACACAAAAAGCGTTAAATTGGATTATAATGTGAGTCAATAGAGTTAACTGGTTTGAGTTGTAGAAGAAACAAGCGATCTTCAGCATACCACCATAATGTTTATTTACTGAACATCGATCGCCAGTTTCTGTTGTATTTTGTTCCAAGCCGCTAGTGCAGCAAAAACTGGAATGCTTTGGCTCATTTTTTCCAATTGCTTCCAATGTGCATACAAGTGAACTGCCATGAGGCAGACAGCTCAGTGTAATAATGTCTACGACATTTTGTAGCCTGGTATTATTCGGCACCCGGATGAAGCAGTGACTGAGACCAAACGCTCGAGGAACTATGACTCGATATGGCCTACTAACCGAACGTCAGTCAACCATACCAACAAGTCTAAGCTCAAAACGGTTCATTAAAATAACCTGTCAGTAGTGCGCATAGAACTTATGGGAACCGGACTTCTAGCAAATAAGAGTGCATTTAACGGCTGCCTAAACGCGACTGGATTACCCATGTGAACGCTGAGATAATTATGGGTCATGAATAATACCCACTGATTCTTGCTCACATTCGACAGGATCAACCTTTAAGACTTGACATAAGTGAACAAAACCTACAATTCAATGTTATTTATACGAATCTCAAGAACACCACTTTTCGAAAGGGTATGACCGAAATATCAATAGGAGTGGGACACTCACAATAAATTGGGAGTGGTATTCAATCTACTCAGCGAAAATAGCTGTACACAACGTGAATCAAATTTAAAGGACCCTAAGTCCAGTTTTGGGCTCAAAAAGTATCTGAGTGGAAGGACAAAAAATAAATTCTGTGTTTCACGTTTTTCACATGCATTTCCTGTCTCTCTTAGTCACGATAAAGACTTGACTAAACTGTCAACTTATTTACTTTGAAATGTATTCAGAATGTCTTTATCATTGAAGAAGAAATACCCCGAAAAGCATTGTACAAGGTTCGATAATTTTTGCAATGGGTGAAATCATTGGAAAAGCTAACTCTCAAGAACCATACACGAAACGCAATCTGGGGATCAAAATCTGACCAAGCCCGACACAGTCTAAGGCTCATTCAGCTGATCTCAAAAGTGAACATGATTCAATACCGCTGGTTTTTATCGATTTTGGCAGACTTGTCTGAATTGATGGAACATGCACCGAAACAAACAAACACACCTGGAATTGGTAAAACAAGTGAAACAGTTGCAATATGGACTGAAAAACAGGAAGAAGCAGACAATATTTGGCCAATTTTGTGGGATGCTCGAAACAGAACAGTAGTCTCTAACACAAATTTCCTTTCGTATCGGGGCTTTTTAACATAGTCATTAGTCCAAATAAAATACTGACTATGTTGTTATTTAGTTGATCGAAAATTACCGAGTTCCAATAATGTGTAATTTGTTGCTCTCCAGACCTAAACGGTATGACATTATTTCAACCCGCATGTAAGCAGGCTGTTGCAAGTTACTTCTTTGATACCATCCAGTTTTTGTTTGCTCATTACCCTTTAGACCTAACTATCATCGTTTACTTAGAAATATAATCATGTACGACGGATGTGTAACTGTAATGATAAGCTGAAAGCAGAGAACGGTCGATCAAACACTTCATATCAGAGGATCCATCGAGCCGTTAGAACAATTCTGTCGAGATCCCAATAATAACGTGGAGCTCAAGTTTACTAACGCAATCTCTACAAAACAAAGTTATTTTGCTCACTCTGTCGCATGCTCCCATGAAGGTGTTCCTTGCTTGGAGGAGTAAGGTACTAGTGTTGAAAGTTAAGAAAACGAGTGATACAAGAGTTGGCTATTTATCGGTCCAGAACAGGCGACACAAGCTTTAATGATGAAACAAAGAACATCACGTTTGCGTATAAAAATAGCCCTAAAGAGAAACGTGTAAGAGTGACAGGTTCTTACGTGGAAAATACCATTCCTGACCTAACGACCCGTGAAAGCTCTACTTTTCATCTCAACAACTGCTTTCATAGTTGTATTTACCTCACTACTCAAGAGTAGCCTGGTTCGATAGTTCCTATTCATCACATGCCTCGTCTCAAAGTGTGCTCTAGTTGCCGTCAAATCGCTCAAGTTTTGCTGATTCTCTCAACGATTTGCGTGTCGGCAACGAAACTGCTGACGTGTTTTGGGAGTACTCCATTCTAATCAGAGGATTACATCGTTTACATAGGTGGAATCCGTGATCCTGACGCTCATACACTTCGTTTCTGATCGGATATTCCTGACCGTGATAGTATGTCACTCTATACAGCCTCCTTGTCATGCAATCATCTGATTACTCACGATGATTCCTCTTGACCACATTAGTGAGCCACGTGAGAGGGTTCAAATCAGTGGCAACCCACTCACGCCCACCCTCTACCTGATTTATCAGGCAAGGTTTCATGTTTGTATTGATGACTGCATAACAACTAATACAGTCCTTGCCGGCACAAAATAGCCACGGTTTCTAACTGTGTTCATAGTGATTGCTTGCACTACCGTCACGCGATTGAAATATGAACAAAACTAATGACTGGATGATGTTAGTGGTAAAAACACAAAGGTAACCAAAAAACGGGAGAATAATTGCTGTTAAGTGCATTTGAAAGTAAACGTCAACAGGATAAATTACAAATGTGCAGGCAAGAATGGCGGTTGTTCCGGCTGGTCTACACTGGTCTCAAGCGTCTGTCAGATTGGCCACAACAAAATCAGATTTAGTTCACTTTGAAAGTTCCGTTTAAACACCACAACATCTGCGCAACTCACAAACACAAAGATACATGTGTACGCGTTGATGTTTATCTCCAACCTCTCACAAACACGCAGACGGACGTGAATTGAACCCTACCTCACGGATCGCATACACACGCACTGTTTTGGTTGGTTATGCCGTATCCCACAAATCTCTGGCACAACCCAGTATGCTTGATTCGCACGAGTGCACGCAAAACTGCCAAAAGAATCAACAACAATCAATGTGACCAACGACTGAGCGCACGTGTGATCGGATCCACAGTCAATTTAGTTCAATCAGAGAAGGCAAGAGAAAGGAGCGATTTGTGAATTATGAACGAAGCGGAGAGGTGGTACGTAGTGAAGAACAAAGATTTTGTTTCACGTACAAACATCCGATACATGTAGCACATGTATAGCAATTGTGCATAGCACATCAACGAGTAGGTCCCAAACACTGAGAGTTGCAGAGTAACGAAACCACTTATTGCAAATGAGTGTACACAAACTAATAGCAAGATGCTGGAGTGAAGAATATACGATCTGTTAATCTTTTGCAGTAGATCATGACTTGCATAATGTGATAGGGATTGCTGATATACAGTAACACAATGACCTTGCGTAGCAAACGTTCAAGCGTCGCATTGCCGACCTACTTAACGTCCAATTTTCAGCATTGTGAGCAGAAAGAGCTGTAATAAGTAAGTCATGGGTTACATTGGATGGCACGTTGAACTGTACACCTATCATAGAAAATCCGGGATTAAAACCTTGAACTCATGTACACGTGCTTTTCAGAAAAGTAGGGATTACGTGACCGGTTCTACAAGGTACTCTTAAGGAACAAAAATGAAAATTTGTCAAAAGAAATGGAATCCTCTACGACGGTGAAAGTGTAGGATAAATATCAGGTAGAAAAACGTCTTGAATCTAATGTTAAGGTAAGGAGGGCGGTGACGGTTTGCGGATGGGCCGGAGTCGACCTCATTCAGAATTATTTCTACGCTTCAAAAGTCTCAGGAATGTAACATCAACAACTTCAAAGAATGCATCACGGATTGCACGGGAAATGATCAAATGGATTAATTTTTCCAAACCAAAACGACCGTCACGTGTACCACTGTACGAAGTTGAACTCTAGGTTCTACCTCCCTAATATGATTGAATTGTCACAAATGGAGCCTTACTTATTACAACATTCTACGACTAATACGGGAGAAAAGCTTTCAGAGCTCCAGTATTTGATCACCAGGAGTTCGAATTCAACCTGAATGGGTTGTGTGTTAGAACTATTGAACAGTTCGACCGAACAAATGAAAAGGGTCTCAACCACCCGATCGATTCTGCAGGTCAGCTGATAAGCCGTATCGCACAAGGATGGCAACGAGTGAGATGTACAAAGATGTGAATGTAATGCATTGAGAGAGGGTCTATGTTGATTAGAGATTCGGCCCATCTATGTCCATGATAGACAAGCCAGAGGGGAACAGAAAGGAGAAAGGTAGTCACAGTCATGGGATTGGAGACCGCGCTACTGATTAGGAGGAGCTGTATGGGCACTTGGGTACCGACATGTAAGTACACAGCCTAGCAACTTTTACGGTTGCAAGACCAACATTCTCCCCAACAAAAATTAAGACCACTCAAAAATAGTCTGTAACAACGAGCGTACTAGTCCATATATGGTCAGAAAAAGGCAAACGTAATTCTGGGGCATAAGTTGACTTTAAACACATCTACGGAACAGAGCAGTAATGAGAGATAGAAATTGATAGTTTACGTATTGTGACCCTGAACTAGGCAAACATCTTGTTACCAGATACAAATTTCTGACAGGTCAGATAATTAAAGCGGACACTCCAGATGAGATCACTCATACCAGATGCACTCCAAGGTAGAACCAACCAAGTAGTTAGAGACACTGCTGGCCTGAGTCGTATTTCTAAATGGTTCAACATTACCGATTTCAATTCGTCTTCCACTTTTTCCTGTCTTCCCGTGCTTTCGTGAGACTCGACAACTGACAATTGCTTTCCAAAATCAAGGCAACACTGGCGCTTTCAGTATGAATTTCACAGAAGGTAGATGGACAGATTGATTTGATGAACACTTTCTTGGTGCGTCCGCTTCTGAGACTCGAACTGACAAGTGAAGCAGCCCTATAGACTTCAGTTTATCTTTAGACAACTGTCAATAGAAGTGACTCTGCATCAGGATCTCTGATAAAGGCGCAGCTGCATCGCATTGCATTCCAGATCAGAGTAAATCCTATTGGAGTGAATGTAAGCGGATGGTCGCTTGTATATAATCAAAATGAATACCCCGGTTAGGGTCCGTCGACACCGACAACATCAGCATATACTCCCACAGAGTAGTTCTGAGGCTGTGAGAGATACGTTCCATGGAGCAATTATCTGGCTCCTGATGTAAGCCAAAAGCTGAGGCATCCTTGTGTTTATAAACGATTTTAACACCTAACACTCCACCACTCTGTCGAAAGCACGCAAGTTTGAGTGACCAAACTGGTTAGCGTGTAAGACGTTTCGCACCTTCGAAGTGAAAAATGCTGCCTCGAGACTGGGGTTTTCAATATCACCCTCTTTATCATAGGCGAGTAGCCTGGGTCTGTATGCCGCCCTACACTGTCTGGTCAGCGTTTGAGATTGTTGAGAAGGTATTAGTGGAAAAAACGGACATACGTACTGCCATAGCTGAAATTCAACAGCTTTGACCTTGAAAAGATGTTGAAATTAAAGGAGTACACCTGTGGACAAAAAAATGCACGGGATGGGTTCGTGCACTTATTTCACACAGATCAGCAAGCATGTTGTATATTTGCGGACAAAACAATTGACCACGGTCAACCAGCAAGCAAGAACTTGGCATAAAAAGTGGTGCGACTCGTGTTCCCGACTCATTGTATTTGCACGCGAGCACACTCAATTCCTTCTATTTATCGACTACACAGCCTTTGTTTAGTTTTTTGTCCAATTAGCCGATTTCCGTGCGAATCCGCCAAACATGTTACCTCTCTTGCTGACTGAACATCATACGGGGTTGAAAAAAGCAAATGAAACCAGTCATGAAATCGCCCTGATATAAGGGTTGTGTCTTCACTTCAAAATGACCAAAATCCTGTGTAGTATTTGATCAGTCGGTCAGAGCAATGCTCCCTTCAAACACCTAGTCAATCCGGACGGGGAATCATAAACATCAGATGTTCGTGAAACAAGTCACTTGTAGTTAAGACCACTGATAATGTGATCAAGAAAAACGAACACTCCTTCCGGCTAAAAAGACGATGGCCTATGGTCGGACTGGATCATCACCATCTTGTGATGTGGAAACGTCCATGCGATCACCATTGCGTCTGTACGCGAATACATTTAGCGCAGTTGGTTCGAAAGAGTCACAGTGAGCTGAGTGGAGCACTGAGTAAATGAACAGTAAGTAACAGAAGTCACGCAATCCAGCGGTATCGAGAAAACAGCGGCAGCAGCACCAGCAATGACAAAGACAACAACAAACTATCTCACCCACCTTGAGTGAGTGTTAGTCAATTAGGGCACGTGTAGATTTGCAATAAGTTGGGAATGAGAGGCATGTCTTTTTCATGTCAGACCAAAGCCAGTTAACAGACCATAACTAACCCCTCTTTCAACGTTCCACTCAGGAATTTCCGTGTGCAATGCGCACCGTTCTATGGTTAGAAGACCCGACCTGTCCGGAACGAAAACGTGAATAAACATGCACTGTTTGAATACCGTTACTAGGACCAAGTGGGTAAAATGACTGTTCGTCAGCGTGTATTTCGAGAAGTCCAATTATGCGATCAACTCACCACGTAACAAAAGAGAGCCGGCAGTGCCAAGAATCCGGTATACTGATCGGGCGTTCACTGCCCCCGACATCACTAAACGATATCAACTAGTGAACAAAATTATGGAGTATCAGACGCGGAAACGATCAGGGCTTCGGTGGGCGTCAAGTCAACGGTTGAAAAAATCAGCGAACACGGCAGAATGTCGTTAACAGTGTATCTCTATCCAACCCAGATTTCAACCAGTGTGAATGTACGGCGAAACACGAATAGATGATGAACAAACCTGTCGGGGAAGCCGCCAGTCCCCCGAAAATGTAGTGTGGCAAAGACTAGCAAAGTACACTGGAGAGTGACCTTCATAGTCGGCACGGTCATGTGCCACTTCGCCCTTCAACCCTTGTGCCAAATCTTTGGCTCCCCGCCTACGCGCCTGAACGCTCACACGCCTACATTCCATCCACGTGCACCACTGTGCTGTTTGGCTCTTTATTTGGTCCGCTTTCTGAGTTGGCCTTCTGATTGGTCACAAACCCCTTAAATATGATCTAGTTTGTGACCGTGATGTCTTCGGATCAAGTGCTCGGGGGGCCAGTCTTTTCTGTGCTTATGCGTTAGCATTATCTGTTTACGCGCTCGTAGGCCGTTGGTCCAGTTACAACAATTCGTTGTCATGAGTATTCACTTGGTTTGAACCAACGTCATTGATAAGTAACAAACAGACCATGTTTACTGCGAATAAAAATGAACAAATAAATTCACTCTCAAGTGTGTAACGACAATTTTTTGTTTTCGCCCATTCAGATTGTAAGTACGCAAATTTTATAGATCCGTAAAAAGCGGTTGCCGGAAAACGTAAGTCAAAATCTAATATAATTTACGAACGGCAAAGTGTCGTGTTGTAAACAATCGTCCAAGCACTTGCATGAACCCAAATACGCGCAAAGTGGGACGTCTAGTTACAAAGTAATGGAAAACCGTTGAGGCAAATACGTACGTGAAACCGAACGAATAGTTTCTCTCAGCAAGAGTCAATAGAAGCGGCTGCAGGAAAGTCTTGGAGAAGCGACCAGATACTTTGGGCGCAATGGATGCGCACGTGTGCAGTATGGAGCTGCGGTCAGTCGGCTCGGAGCTGTCCACAGTGATGCGACGGCTTGGTCGATTCCGTTTGCGTGGGACGTTGAGCAACGTGAACACTTGTTGACGAACTATCGATGAGTCAATGTTGTTCGCTTGTTCGGCAAATGCTGAACATTCCGAATCAGTCTTGGCATGGATAAATTCGACTTCGATTCGTAACAAACAAGTTTCCGGTTGGAAAAGCGTCAACCCACTGGAATTATCCGAGAGAAACTCGGGTGCGCTGATTTCGTCGGGTGAGTGAACAAATGGGACCTTCATGAAAGCACGACATCAAATGAATCGAGTTTTGACCAGTCAACAGTAAGTACCCTCAGAAAAAAACATGCAAAACAGCATTTCAAACAGATAAATTCGATCCCAGTTTAAAGGTCAAAATGACGTTAGTTGCGCACCCGTGAGTCCATCCTCAACACCGGAGTTGGCCATGGCAGCGGGACTATGAAGAGAGGCTAAAGCAGGTACACCAAGTTAAGCTTACAACAAACAAAAAGGTGTTCACCACCACATGAGATCACATGGGAACCGAATGTCAAGTCTACACAAGAACAGCAGCACAAACCGAGTTTGATTCCGCAATCATTATACTGGTGACCGTGCGTCATTAACACTGAGTCAACACCAACAAACTAAGAATCAACAGACACTCCCCGAACAATAGTTGAAGTAGAAGGAACAAGATCAGTATCGACCGGAACATCTACGCCGAAATACACCTTAGTAACGCAATGAGAAAACGTAAATCATGTGATGTTCTCTAGAGTAACATTTCGTACATTCCGATCATACATGCACATGTAACTAATTTTAAACACTGGTGAAACGGGGAGAAATGTCATTGGTCTCGCACTGAGCATGAATTATTCGGCGTATCGAAGCATTCGGCCACATTCACCGATGAACAGTGACCATCCTGCTGACACTAGCAGACAACCTTCTGGTTAGCACATCCCAGTCATACAGAAGCCACCGATTACACCCGAACTACTGAGCAGTGTGCTGATTGGTAATGAATAGCAGGAAAGTTTGACCGGGGCAATTTGGCAAAAATGACACTAGGGACAATTCAACTCTGGAGAGCCACTGCACGAATACGAACGTGGTCAATGATGGTCTCGAGTACATCTATGTTTGATCAATTGGGAGAGAAGAATGAGACGGTAGGACAACCGTGAACAGTCTGGTTAATACAGCGTAGAAAAGTAATTAGGCAAACCCGCGGTTAAACTGGAAAGTGTTTTATTGGCACTGAGGTCAAATTAGGTGACCCAGATACCTAGCAGCTTCAGGGTGGTGCATTTGGATTGAGATGGACTAACTCACAGTTCGCTCTAACAGGACAGCTGAAATAAAACTGGCGCGTTTGTATGGGCGTGTTCGGATACACACATCGGAAGAACACAATGCATACAAATGCATTCTGCGAACTCATCGCGGTGCACCAATTCAGATGGTCTTAAAACTCGTTGTCTCGTGTGCTAGCGTTCGTTCTGACCAATAAACAGTTCGGATTATCAGCCGACGGAGCTAGCGTTCGCAGCCAATGGCTGCTGAGGCAGCTGGTTTGACACTGACAGGATCAGGCCGACCAATGCAACCGAAACGTACTCGCGTGCGAGATTCTACCTTTGTTGGTCCTAAACAAACCGGAGTAGCAGGTCACATTTACTGAGCGGTAGGCAGGATGGTGTATACTCTGTCCAGACCACTACGCTTGGTTTCGTCCGGTGTGTTTTGATCGGCGCTTTTGCCAATGAGTAACGGCTGATCACTAACAAGTGTCTCAGGGAATCACTAACACATCAGAGCTGGGAGTCAATATTCATCATTTGATTCAACTGGATAAAGTTATAAATAGTACATTTTTCTAGCGGAATGTGTTGTCTTCATCAGTTTACATCAACTCAGACAAAAAACTACATTCGTGGACAGAAAAAGAGCCGGAAACCACGCGAAAACTTAAAGGAATAAACTGAATTTTTCGTGGTGCTTGAGCCACATAAAGCTGCTTCCAAGTTGGATAACAGCGTTTGTAGGCCATGTGGTCACATCATAAAGCTGTGCAGCAGTTTTGTGACTCGTTTTGGAATCCTGCTTCTCCCTACTTGATAGGTAGAATCCAATCTCTTATTCATAGACCCATGACATTTATAAGTACTTCAGAATTGCTTACCTGTTGGGTGAGCTTGTAATTGCGTATTTGGGACTAAATGCAGAGTTGACTGCAGGTAGGCTTTCCAATGAGATCATTTGAAACATGTTGGAGACCGACGGAGAATTATTAATTTGAGAACAAATTGTGAGCAAGCAATAATTGTGGCTGCTGGTAAAGTTTCACTGTTGACTTAAAATCTTCTCAGGCAAAATAATAGCTGTAAATTTGGCGGTATCTAATGTGGGTAAAAGGTGGATCAATAGAGTGATTTCAGAATAAGAAATGACTAGTGAGGACAATCACTAGTTTCGAGCAACTAACTCGAGTGGGACGAAGACATCCGAGACACTAAATTGGAAAGACCGGTTCAAAGGACAACATTTTCTGTACAGTAGGAGAGCCACAATATCGATATTGTGATAGAGATATTTTGGTCCGTTGGGGAATTAACCTATTTGACAACTAATACACAGCCACTTAATCCCAAAATTGGTCACTGTATACCTAAATGGTTGTAACGGTAGACACAACTGACAATATCATTCGTTTTCGTGATTTCGATGAAACTTTTTGCTCATTTTAATATAATTGTCCGAATAACCTCTATTAATGAGCCGGGTCCTCGGGTCATTTTGTACAAAATGCTGGTCAGTTGCGCTTGCAGAAAACCACAAGACTGAGGAATAATGAATTTGTCATATCATCAGAGTTAGTTAATATGGACATGATAGGAAGACCACTTTACATTTTATTGTGGTGACACTGGAGGATTACATCACTTAATGAATTCATATCGATGGTTTGAAATATGTGGATTATTATGACAGTCATGCAGATGAAGGAGCACAAGGGGGAACATAAAAACGACACGTGAATAAAAAGCCGCCTTCTTCCTCATTCCATAAATAATGGACTCCTGGATCAGAAATCGACTGGTAGAGGCACAATAGGAGATAACCCACGCAACTCAATACGCAGTGAGCGCAGAAACTCAGCGGTAATCGAACTTCAGCTATGGAAGTTTCCAAAAATATCAGTATACCACCGCTTCAGGCTCCATGACGGAAAGCAATCAACGATTGGGGAGTTCGAGTGGAGAAATTAGCTGATCAACACTTCCTCGAAAGCAATTAACGGATGAAGCTGTCTATTAGTAAAGTGAGTGAACCGGTGTACGGACACGTGTGACCTGAAGTAAACCATGGATCTTACCGTAAGGTATTAATGTATAACCTAAATTACATATTGCTTGTAAATCCAACTGCAGTGCAGTGGAGTGGGTTCCGAGAAGCAACAACAATTGGGCAATAAGTCTTTAACTAAAACGATAACAGAAACCATTTTCCTGGTATGTCCAAATATCCCATTGTTCGAATCCAGCCGAAGCCCTGACTTTTCACAGTTGGATCTCATCTAAAATCATAAATCTGCCACACTACTCATTAGCGTTTATCTCTGTTGTGTGAAAGTTATTGAGAAATGCTTGGAGAATAAGATGATTCAATTTGGCAAAACTTTTAGAATGAACTAACCACATTGCATCTAGTAAGGCACTACGATTGGGGGTGAAATCAGTATAATGAAATCACTACGATTACGACGTTCCTTACACAGGCTTATGAAGACATCACACAGCTTAAAAACCCCATGACACAACTTGAAAAGGTGGCTACAGAGAAATCTGCATATTTCAACCGATTTTTCTTTGATTTGCATTTTTTCTAAAACTAACGGATGCAGCTTTTTACACTCGGCTGAAGAAAACAGTGTTTTTCACTCTATTCAACTGGATCAAATAACGCGTGCTAATTCCGGGTTCTGTGTTGTTTCCCGGCCATTGAGACGTTTGTTTTGATAGGATATGCCACCGATGTCGTAATACTCAGACACCTTGAGATGGAGGATGCACACAAATTATTCAATAACAATTCTTATAATAAAGAATTTACCAGAGAAATTACAAAAAGTCAGGTTGCCTCTCTTGAACAGCACACTTAGCTCGAAGCTTGGTGGCACACTGAAGTGCTCACTTTAATGAAAACAAAGGCATATGGATCTGCCCATTTGGCCAATACAGAAACCATTGACGATCACAAAAAAGGAACTACTTCTAAATTCCATTTAGATCACAAGCACGCCGCAGTACCGCAGAGCATAGAAAGAAAGTGTCGTCGTGGAGTACTTCCGCTCAGAGAAACACCGAATTTCATACACACACTACAAGAGAATAAAACCGAACTCTACGAATCAATCTACAACACGGATTGCCATGTCATAAATCTACATGTTGAAGATGAAGATAAGACTTCTGCGACCACACGCCGTTACGTGAGCACATAGATCAACCGTGATCATACGGAGAATACTGGCAAAGCCAACAGGAGAACTTAAAACTACTGCTAAAGAAAACGTAATATAAAAAGTCAAATAAAACAACGTGACCAACAGCATGTAGGTCAGATAGGACAGTTACCCACGGGACCTTATGCACACGAATTTGCAATTAGGAGGCACGATTCACATCCGGTGATTTTCGTCCACAACGGTCAAACGGGCAACACACGTAACATGAATACTGCGGAAATCCCCACTCACGCAAGCAACAAACAGGCAAGAGGATTATTGGGAGCCTGATAATCACCAACTGGGTCGATAAACGACCATACTGAACGGAACAAAAATTCAGGATCAACAGGAGGAGAAAGATTTGGGAAAAACGACGGATATGATCAAACACTAATGTACAACTAAACTACATTAACAGACCTAATCAGCAACGGGTAACTAATCATATCCAAGTTCCAAGGTGAAGAAGTGACAGACCCAGTTAAAGACCAAACAGAGATAAGAAGTTACCAAATCTAAAGGCAACAAGAATCAGCCAGCCAAATCAAAGACCAAAAGATCGAAACTGTAAACATATGACAATGATGGTTGTGATATACATGAACGTGCATTAATGGAACTTTGCCAAACTCGAAACAATGTGTACAACTATTGAAGGATAGATGACGTCACTCCAAATGAAAATTGAACGTTTGCAACTCAAATGCCAAGATCGGTAGACAACCGAACAGAAAGTACAACTATGGTCCGATGATATAAGGATATCGTTAGCTGATCCGATACCAGTGTGATCTCTTTCGTGTAGACAACTCGAGCACTAAAGATCCCACCTGCTCAGGAGGGCGTATTGGTTGATTCGCTTCACTTTGGGCTGAATTATTTGACTAAAGGCGCACATAATATCGGTTGACAAAGCAGGCTGGAAAACTACCGCATTGCTCAATCACGGAAATTTTGAACATTTATAGCCTAAACGAAGAATAATAAGTGATAAATAGATATCCGTCTCACTAGCAGAAATTTGGGCTGTAAACGAGAGTGTTGACTTGGACAAACAATCACTTTGCCAGTTTTTGTTTCCTACTAGTCGGAAATTCGTGCATTGATCGTTGTCATCACACTGTAAACGGTTGCTAGTCCCAACACATCCCGGTGGTTGTGAAAACCATTGACTGAGTAGACTATCCTAAAATCAATGAATCGGAAACGACGCAGGTAAACATACAATCCAGCTTCATTAATGCGTTTTTACAACATATACACTAACAATTTGCCGAGACGACCCAAGTCCTGGTGCTGTTTGCAGAAGCTCGACGGATGAAAGCTGTCTAGGTTTGTAACCGGCTACTTGATCGTTACCAAAAATTTGATTTCAAGTTACCTAGTATTTCAAAAAGGGACTTATGATGTATGAATAGAAACAATTCCGTCAAGTATTACAGCTGTCATGGTCATTAATCAGTTGTCAGGTGATAAAGAACAATGTGAAACACTGCTCGCCTGGTAACAGCACTCGCCGACATAAGCAACGCTCTAACCACGAGTAGTTTTTGTCACCATTTTCCTCATATATTTTCAACTGAGGATCGTGGTGCGGAGGCACCAAAGACTTGAACCCACGTTTGCTAGCTTGAGGCTTCCCACCTGTAAGAATGGACATTCTACAAGTTAGGAAATAATGTGCATTCTGCACGATTTATATCTGGATCACCGCTGTTGTAACCCAATGGGAACCAAACTCATCAGCTCACTGCCCGCCTTACCTTGGGTTTAGATACCAGGAGAACGCAGAATACACGTCATAAATCAACGTCCCGATGCCACTCAAAAAGGAGATTGTGTTTTATTCTGGTATCCCGATTGGTCAACCTGAGAGTTTCAATGTTAGACCAGCTGCATCAACAGTCAGTGGTTGGAAAAGTTAGCTCCATCGGCCGATAATCCGAAATGTTTGTCGATCAGAACGAACGGTAGCACGCAAAACAACCAGTTTAGCACCGTCTGAGTTGACACACCACGACAAAATCGCAGGATGCGATTTGAACACGCTCATGCAAACGCGCTGGGTTGATTGTAACTGTCTTGTTAAACTAAAGTGTAACTTGGTCAATCGTAATCAAGCTTAACTGAAACACTTTACGACTGTAAGCGTTCATGTCGTTCGCTGTGGTTTTAGTAGCAATGGAACGATCCAGAACTTGATCATGAGCCTTGTGTGGTTACATTCACATGTCCTATTTGAGAAGACTGTATAAATAACGGTTTACTATTCAAAAGACCATCTGGAGCTGTTTGCCTACTAGAAACATTCTAAAGCTGCTTTGTATACGTTCTACTTGAGCAACGGTTGTCTAAAATGGCACATCAACTGCACGGATGGCGAAGCCGTTCATGTGCAGCGACGGATTTAAATACCGCAAAAGGCTAGCCGAGCTCATCATGCTAGCAATGTTCTTCTCAATTGTGAATTCTTGTGTGGTCTTCCTCATTTTGACCCGTATTTTGCTCATTCACAAAGCCCACGAACCTGACCAGAGGGTATTGTGACTCGGGCTGTCGCTCACTGCAACGACGACTTGGGGGTAGTCGGGAAGAAAAATTTACTAAGACGGATAAAATAAGATTAAGCGAAAGCACTAGAAACAGAACGAATGCAGGTACGCTACTGAGTGCGGCCGGTAGTCATCTCGAATAGTGTTTTTAAATAGCAATTTGAGTGATCACGAGGATCCTAGCAAAGTAAGCGACATCCCCTCACTTTGCTTCATGGAGCAGTCAGGGTTTCATACTTCGTCACCACGTTGGTGCTTGACCACCACGCGGTTTAATCCAACTGTTGGTGGTCCCAGTACATAATGCCTAGTACGGTAAACGATAAGATGGCATACAGAGTAAGTGAACCAACCATCGCAAGCTATGCAACGTGAGTGGTTGACCAATTGATCGCGCATCCCGAGCGTGCCGGAATACGAGCACGCGAATGTTCGTGATGTTCATGCGATCAGACGGCTTAGTGTGGGTTAAGTGACGGAGACAACGTTGGTTAAACGCAGCAAGTCTGCTTATGTCCTCGTTACGAACAGACCACGATTTCAAACCAAATGGAACGCACACAAACACTATACACTCTTCCTTTCACCGATAGCCGAGCATCTTTTCGACGCCACAGATGACTCAGTTTGGCAAAAGCAATTCGTGCCACTCCTGTGCTCATTGATATCTCACCAGCAATACTACAAGCCGACGAGATAATGCTACCCAAGTATGTGAAAGTGCACATAGTCTTGAGCGGATTACCTGGCATAGAGAAAGTACGACTGGAAATACCTCACTCTTGACATAGCACTCTGCATTTTGGGGGTGCGAAGCGCATTTCATACAAATCAGCTCAGTCTGCATGTTTTTGACAGAGGGACTAAGACAATGTCATCTGCATACTCCAGATTGGTCAGCCTATCACCAGGAAGAAGCTCAACAACACGTTCACTGGACTCCTCAAACGCATCCTCCATAATGTGGCACTTGACAAAATTGAGATCGGACACTCTTGACAAACACCACTAGAAGATGAAAAGACAAGCTAATAGTGGTATATTGCACGATCTTTGCTCGAAGTGCTTTCACTGCATCTTATCCAGTACACATTGCAGAAATGAAAATTACAAAATATGTGTAAAATTGTCACTTTCTTCCATTTTTAAATACCTGGGCAGGACACTCTCCGTGAGTGGCAATTGTATACATATTTTTTTCATTTTCATTTCTGCAGAATCTACGTGATAAAATGCAACGAAATCGGTTCCAAAAAAGATCGTGTAATATATCACTAGCTTGTCTTTTCAAGTTCATTCCGGGTGAAACTTGTTTCAGTTACTTAAAATACCACTAGAGTTGATGAACGCCTGAGACAATTGCCCATAAACTCACCCTATTTTCAGAGTGAGCATACAGTGATCTCAACAGATTCACGTATACCCGTGGTATTCCCTCGCGAAGAAGACAGTTTCAGAAAACGTTATACGAGCAATTGAATCGAAAGCACCCTCTAAGTTTAAAGAACTCGACCGTCGGCTGCTTGTAAGAGTGCCGATGTTTCAAGATCCGTCGCAAGGTAAAAATGTGGTCAACGCACCCTCGACCGGATCAGAGTCCCGCCCGTTCTTGACGTATCTGACTTCCTCTGGGTTTAGTGAGTCGACGTAATATATGATCAATGAGTAACTCGGATGCAATAGATACTAAACTAGTGCCTCCGTAATTGTCACATAGACTGCGATCCCTTTTGAAAACGAGAATTACTGTTGATGTGTACCAGTTGCGAGGTAATTCTTCAGTTTCCCAAACCGTCTAGAGAAGATTTGTCAGCTCTGAGATCAACCTCTTCCTCATACTTATTTGCCAGAGGTTTTTTTGTTTTCTTTGCAAGAATAGATCCGAGTTTGCTTTTAAAATCCAAGAAAATCGTTGCCGGCGTTACTGATACGTTCACATCTAGTGTACTATGACAGGTCTAGCGAACAGGAATAAGTACCTTGCTACATCGAGGAAGCCATCGACAAGATCTAACAAACCGAACAAAAAAGGAGCACGCCGGCATATATGACGGGGAACATCATATATGTGATCGTCTTGGCATACAGGTCACTTTGTTCAAACCACGCTGATTATAGCCACTATAGCAAATTCAGCTGATCTGAAATCATCAGTTTGAATGAATAACTGTGACCGGGTAGGGTAAGACGCTAGGGACAAATCTGACATCGTTCTACAGAGTTCAGTCGAGCCTAGATTTGTGTGGACAAGAAGTAAAACGATGAAGTCCCTTAAACGTTGAGTCTGTGTTGATAACAGTTTCGAACGGTATGATAGCGCGCATCAATTCAAGTTAGATGTGCACTTCAACTGAGCAGTAGTTTTAGACCAGCAGATGATCAATAGCACAGAACCCGTTGCAGCTAGATAGAGGTCTATGGACGTATGGACTGACTATAACAGATAACGTGAACGGCAGGGGTGACCAAAAATGAATACCGGTAGACAGAAATATAAGCGATTAACCCGGAACTTCCCAGCCAGCCCAAACCCCTAAAGACTAGCACACAAAGACAGGAGGAGAGCTGGCTTTCGACAGAGCTTTATTACATAGCGCCGTCCGAAAGAAATACAGTCACAAACTCGTTCGTACTTATGGGGTTTGTGGTCAATAAGAAAATGACCGCAAAACGGGACAGATCAGAAGTAACGACAACATAACGAGGCACTAAACAGAAAGAGAGTGTAAGCGGGTTGCCAAAAATAGGGACGAAAGGTCGAGAACGTTTGTAAGAAACGGAAGATCAGATATCCTCGCGCAACTTGAGATGTAATTAAAACGATAATATCCTAAGCTTTTGATAAGACGAATGAAGTGTTTTTTGGGGAATTGAAGACTTCCCCGACAGAAACTGAGTAGGCAAGATTACGATCCAACTATCAGCCAATTTTATTTCTTCCCCTCACCAACTTCGAAACTAGGACTTCTCTATGTATTTTTTTTTCATAGATGTGTAGCAACTAAGCGGGAATATCAGCCGCTTAAGTCAACGACTGTCAGCCCAAACATACGCCAATAACGCAAACTGGCGTCCGCCGAAAAACGTCACACTTCGTCGAACCTAATCGGCAGAACCGGTAAATAAGTAACCGAAGAACCGGGCACATCATGATAAGGGGTGCCCTCCTGACAGGTTCAAGTGCTACAACGCATAAGCATTCAGCTCAGAGGCAACATTCAGCTTCCTCGATGATGCGAAACTTTCGGAATGCATATAAGTGATCGTACGCTACTAGAGCGTTTGAGGTCTTCAAGTAATTTGCAAAAACTCGTCACTACGTTTCGCGAGTTGCATGAACTGTTTTTCAGTTCGTTTTTTAATAGTAGCGAATTCTATGTATGCGATTTGGTTCACTGATCCACACTGGTGAACAGGTACATTAGTCATGTTCACGGGCAATACTCATTTTTGCAACGTACGCCGTCACTCGTGGTACGCGACTGTAAACACAACAAAATGCTCTTGAATACCCTGAGCAAACTTGTGACTTCGAATTCTCACGTTAACTTTAGGACTGGGAGACGTTCTTTCAAAATACTCGTATGGGTTAATGATCATGTGTAATCGTATCCCGGATACATACACAAGTTGTGCATTACCAAAGATCCCGTACTACCCTTGAACAGACTATAGTAGATGAGACCTCGCGGCAACCAACTGAAATGTTTTCAAATAGGTTTCATAGGGAAAGCTAAACAAACTACTCACTAGTGATCACGATGTTTTAACTGAAGCAGTCTACAGGTATAACCGGGTTACAAAGTCAACCGATTGTGAGTTTGGGAAAGTTAGACATTCCGATCGCAAACCTACTGGGGGACGATGCACGAAACACCAGTCATCTTCAACTGGAATGGCGAGTTAAGTGAACTAGATGCTTGAAAACCATCTAAAAAGAATAGGAATCAATCAAAGGTCATCTACTGCAAGTAGAAAGATACCAAATAGCTACTGTTTTAAGTTCGCGCGCGGCGCATTGCACACTTCAGATGAATGAACTCTATCCATGGAAAGAAGGCGCCGACACTGACATCCGAGGAAACTCAGTCTTTGCGCCTTGTCTCGATACTCTGAAGGTTATTTTCCCGAGACACAGGCTCCTGGCGGTAACATTCAAATACGATCGTTTCTTTGACTAAGCATCCAAAGACTATTCTGCCCAAACAACTCAAGCACCCTGTGCCAAAACCCACCTGAAAGCAGTGTAATCGGGTTGAGTATACTGAGTGCAGTATTGACTCCTTGCAAAGTAGGACTAATTCGATCGATTCGGAGCGAAGAAACAGGTACCAAGACTATCAGAACCCGAGATGAATGGGAAAAATTTGTCACGCATAAAAGAAATAAATGCATAAACGAGTTCGACGGTGTACAGTTCAAGATTCCCACTAATGTTATCCACATAACCATACCGGTGATTGGTACCGCCACATCCAAGGAGCGTTGTACCGAAAGTGTAAACCACAATAACACAATGGTTCCTTCTCATCTCCCAAACGGGTTCACATGCCACCGGTTTTCGGAAAGAATCCGCGTTTACCGCGGTTTAAGTTACCGCCCAGCCCGACGGCAGATAGAAAAATTAAGATAGAAAGCGATAAATAAAGCACGGTGACGGCTTACTTTTAATACAGCAGACAACAGGGAGTAAGCGACCAATTGCCAAACGTGTTTGGCGGACATGCTGTTCCGTCTCCAAGCTTCTACATCTTTGGTGCAAAAAAGACCATCAGCATCGGATGCGGGAGCAATATCAGTGTCACGTGAAAACCCAGAATTGGGTTGAGCTAATCCAAAAAGTTTGGTCCAAATGCAGTGTTCACGGACGGAAAAAATAACCGGATCGATTGCCTCATAAGATACAACAGTAAGTGGAAGGGATAGGGAGACGGGGAAAAACAGAAACATCATAATCAAGGAAATCAGCATTTCATTTGCACAGCGTGAAAACACATTTTCAGAAGGAGCCAAGCGTGGTGAAAGTGAACTGTAAATTCGTAAAGTCGAGTCCAAAAGTACACGCCCGCTTACTGACATAAAAGTCGTCCAATACCGGAAAATTCGAAACTAACTTAACAGATGCGTGAGATCAAGTACCGAATACAAGATTTGATAGACAACCGGATGACTGAGATTGCACGAGCGAACGAAGACAAAAGAAAAACGGTCCAACAGCGAAAAGACTTCAGCCCAAGGAAATTCAAGAGTGTGCACAATGATACGCATGGTTTTACAGACCCTGAATCTATTTCAATGCAACTGCGTGCACTTGTGTGAGAAATCGAAGGAGAGGAACACCTAAAGTGAGTGTGTCTATGATCATGTTAGACGGGCGTATCTACCAGAGCGAGGGCATACGCACGTAACTGTAAACACATATTACCGGAGAGCAAGCAAGTAACGCAAGAAAAATGATCTATGCGCAAGTGTAAATTAGACGAAGTAGAAATTGTGAATTTACAGCAGGTGAATGGAAAACCCCGAGGAGAGCATTTCGGCAGCAGCCAGACAAGAAACGGTTCCCAAATCGATTGTATTTTGTTTCTAGTGCACTAACATGAATACGGTCCGATGTCACGTAGTCGGTCATAGACGACGTCCATAGACAAAAAGAAAACAGAGGCCGGTATCCAACAAAAAAAGAACAATGGTGAACGAGCGGAATCTCAGTAAGCTAAAATCCGGACACAATACTTCGTTAACTACATGAGGAGAATGACGTTCTGTATTCTCATTCGAAGAGTGGATTTGAAAAAGTGTCATATGCATCGTTTACTAAGGATGCCAACTAATTTTCACCCACATACAGTACTCTTCGCCGATGCCACAAGCGCGAGATTTGCAGTGGATAAGAAATGGCTCGACATACAATGATAAAGACGCCTACTACGAGGTTAGTCAAAGTATGTCCGACCTGTCTCTTGGGTTTAGACCCATGTGATTCGCAGAGTCGAAAAGTGGAGATGTTAGATGAGACGGAGGTCAAACCGGTCCAATGGTGTGAATATTACTGTCGTTGGGCAAATTCGAGAAGTGAGTGTGAGCAATTGAGTAAAGGCAGTGAACGCAAAAAAACAGCCATCCGGCGAATGCCGCCTTGCCCGTATTTGTAAATAGGTTGATTTCTAAGCATTTCAATGTCGATCGCTGTGGTTTATATGCATAGTCATTATGTACCACCAATCCCCACTCCTCCTTTTTCTCTGAACTCTAAACTAGGGCGACTTTTTTGCTACTTCTTCCTGGTTATATCACAGTTCTGCAACAACGGCAACTATTGATGCACTGTTTTCGATGAATGAATGAATTTACATATCAGCAGCGACAAAAAGTATTTGACTATGCGCATAAACATATCTGAAAACATATAACCACGAAAATTTCTAGCCTCTAGGGGTAGGTACTAGGCTATTGTTGATTTGAATAGCCACAAAAAATACAAGGAATAACAGGTCAAAAAATCGTAACAAAGAATCAACAATCCTAAGACCACATGTGTATACAGTTAAATACGATGTACTGCGAAGTCCGAGAATATTTTCAATCATTGAGATCAAACATCACATGATCCCGAATCTTGCAGATGGTGACTCTCACTCTTACTTTGCAGAGCTGTCAAGAGTTAAGGAGTCTGGGAACATGCCTAGGTGTTTCGCGGTTTTCCCTGAACATCAGCAGTTTCAACTGAAGTGGTGTTACACTGGAGGAGCAGACTTCATTCCAAGGACCAAGCAAAGCAGACAAAAAGGATTAGATGAAGTATACTGATATGAAAACAAAATTCTCACCCAGGCAGATTACACGCATAAATTCATGAGCAAAACGACTATCTCACTTTTAACAGGCATGCCATATATTTGAATCCAGATGATTCCACTCGTTCCACTACCGATACAAGCAGGTTTTCATCAGGCCGCCTTTTGCGAAAGTCCGATGGAATTGAGCACAACGATGGATGATGCAACAAACCACAGCACGCTGGACATATCGGTGTCTCATAAACAGCTAGTTCTGTTTTCACCAATTCTTCCTCACATTGGCACGACCTACCGTGTATAAGTCGTGTTACACATCTCCTGCAGCAACACCATTCACGAAGGAAGCGCGTAGCCAACTTTTCAGAGGTCATAATACTCGTTCTGAAATCAGCAGAGATTCAGATAAACACGATACGACAACATTAACATCAATCTCGCCATCAGAAAACCGTTAGCAAAATGTGGCTGGTATGTAATTTGAACATAAAATTCCACATCTACGAACACATGACGGTTAGCAAAGAATTACAGCATCATATTTGGTCGCAGTAATCGGAATAACGGACGCCTAATTCACCAATGCCACGAAGCAAAACAAATCGGACAGTCAATTAACGGTTTTTTTGCTGATACACGCATTTACCCACGCACAAACGCAATGTACACTAATCGTCGCCCTCAACATGCACACGCCCAAGCTGCCTGATGGGAAACTCACCTTGCAACGGCACTCATATGCGCTGACATTAGACAAACCCAACACCACTAACAGGTCAACTCTATACCGGGCCTATCAGCCGGACTTCATAAACTAATGTCTACCTGAAAATTACGTCAGAGTCAGTTTGTGATACAATTGCAAGTCTGTTGTAATATGCAGTTTTTTAAAGCGATCTTCAAGCAGATTATGATAACATCTATATGACCCGTCGTCCACTCACTGACGTGATATATAGACTTTGGCCATACGAAAGTTGCCTGCTCACTCTTTGTGTAGACCATGTGGCCTTATTCAAACAGCACCCTAGTGACATAAAAATTCATGTCCAGGGAGCATTGGCAGCAAAATCAATAGGCTGAACAACCGCTACTCCAATATGGTAAATACAGATGATCGTTTATACATTAATTCAGCTTAGACTTTCGGATTAAACGCTCCATCGGTAACTACTGTAATAGAGGAATGAACCTATCAGACTATCCAGAACTCGAACACAGGTTGCTTAGGTTAAAACCAGCAATGGTATCTATTGTGGCAACCTGAGAACTCAAATGTGCAAAAACATCTGGAAAAGCCACCGGCAAGAATAATTGGGAAAGAAACGCTGGGATGGATGGGAAGTTATCACACTATATCAATCACATACAAGTAATGTATTCACTGTGAGTAAAATGGAAGAAAATAATTACATCAGTCCGACCAAATAATAGAATCTGAGGACGTTTATGGAAACCGATGTCTTTCGAATGTTCTCAAGGATAACCTAACTGCAGACTAACCGTGCGAGTAGTCCGTAGAAAGAGAGGGTACATAAATAATTCGACGAGTTCCCCTATCTCATGCATCAGGCCAGTTGGGTAAGGATTTTTTAATTCAACGGTTAATGTGCGCTTTTTACGGCCAATATCTAAGGATTGGATCGATCCGAAGTGTGTAACATAACTGTTTTTTCATGTCAGCCACTTATTACAAAAATCCGCTACTGCTGGCAACGAGTTTGTTAACTCATCGTACAAATCTGTAAGCATCTACTACATGCCTACACTATAAAAGTATTTTTTAAAAACAGGAGTGACGAAGTATATTACCGGCAGGCTCGTACACTAATTATCTCATGTTCTCGTACGGGTTCGAATGAACCGACAGTGCTGATCACCGATTGTAAGCTGAGAAGTTGATTTACCAAATAAATTTATTGATCACCTTGGGCTTCCCCCACTTACTCAACAGAAGCAGCACGTGTGTGGGCGTTGTGTACTGTATAGTTAAGGCAATATGAATACTGTGACTGACTGATAACAGAGTTGAATATGTTTGTCATTCGCAGTGCAAAAGACAGTTTTCAAATATGTAGAGGTCAAGGTTGTTGTACATCTTCACTTATCCTGCATATACACTAAAGTAGTGAGAAAGTGTGTGACAGCCTCGGGTACAGAGAAAGAGGGACACCTTGAATTGATGAACCGCCACCTGGAAGTACGAAATTAAAAAACTAAGCAGTTCAGTGAGCGGGAGTTTGAGATGACATCGTGTAAGCTGCTACACCTAAACGAACAAAAACCTGGCCACAGAGCTCAAGTACACGAATATCCACCCTTGTTGGGGCGCTGCACAGATAAACTTCCTAACAATGATTGACGATCCTCAGTTCATGTAGGTTACGCACGCTAATGGTGACCAGCAGGGAGAACGAAACTGACAAGCCGCCCATCAACAAGAAAAGCTGTGTTGCTTCAAGTTCAACGAAGTCCATCGAGGAGCTTTAGAAATCAATGGTACGGGTGAGCGTTTATACGTTCGCAAATTTTGAGCGAACAAGTCAATAAGAAATCTGCCCTTTGAGTTTCTCAAGAGCCTATGCACGTTAGCATACAATCGCAAGTTAGACTGTCGTTAGGTACAATAGCGGAAGTTTCAAAATATACAGTAAAACAGAGAATACAGAGAACAGTTGATGGTGGTACGGATTTTGGCATACCAGTGTGAAAGGCTGCTATACCAGGTGCTACGTCCAATAAACGATGCGAGTGGTATGGTGACAAAAAACCCACACGATGAGGAGGGGTAGGAGACTAGGTAACTTAGTCCCACATCCCAACTTGACCACTGTACTAGCCTTCCAACCACTGGTAGCTCTGGAAATTAATGCCCGGTGAAGTAGACTATTAACCAGTATGAGATACACCGTCGACCAAGTACAAATCGACACAAAGCCCCAGTGTCCTAATACTTAAGAGTACACCGTCATGAACTGATAGGGCATTTGGACGATCGTCTTATTCGAGGTACGTCAACGAACGGTGATACAGACTGTTAAATTTAGCGCACTCTACAAATGTTCGAATTGTACAATGCATGACCAAGACAAATGTCAAATTGAATAGAAATGATCAATGAAACAACGATACCGATGGATGTGAGTTTACGGCAAGCTTGGTCCTAAAGTGGCTCTTCATTTCAAGCAAGGAATATCACATACAGAACAGTTCATCTACATAATGTGCGGTGCATCTGTTGGAACAGTAACCAAATAGAACGCCTTCTCAAGTGTGCGCGAATGTAGTCAGTCAGCCGCCGGGAAACTCGTCACCAGGTATGAAAAAATGTGAAATGCGTTTAATAGAATAGACTGAATGAAGACGCACACATTGAAACCTCGCTGATTTTCGGTAGAACAATTGTTACAAAGAACGAATTATATACACAAATGTTGGTATCGAGTTTACTGGCAAAGCTACTGGAAATCGAGGCATTCTTTGGCGAAAAAAGAATGGCCTGTGAACAACAGAAGACCTCCACCAGGTTAGGAAGTTTGCTTGAAGGTGGGATGCTTGTTGAAAGTGGGACAAGTAGTGTTAACTGACAAGTCGAAGGTGAAAAGACAACCAATGGAGGATAGAACGAAAAATGTTCACCAGATCAGAAATGGCCCATATGCTTGAGAAAACTTAAAGTGATGGCACCCAAAATCGTAGTATCGGCCGCAAATCAACTGTCTAAGAACAACTCATTTTCCAGGAAAACTTTTACAGAAAAGCTGAGAATGAAAGCTGTCCAGCTGTATAAAGGAAATTTAGATCCAACGTCGGCTTATTTCGATACAAATAATCACTCAAAGCTTGCCACACTGTAGAACAAATGAAACAACGAAACAGGTTTACGCGAGCACAACGTACTACAGGTGGTTAACACTACAAACAAGGAAAAAGACGTTCGTGAACACGACATAAATTCTGCTGTCTTGATTACACGCCACTTAAGGATGGGCAAGGCGGAGTAAAAATCCTACTGCAAAAAGCTATAAATCAAGAACCATATCAAGTCAATCTTCAACACCCACCACTATCCAATGTACGGCAAGCGAGGAAAAATGATTCAGCGCGAACTGCAAGTAGCAGATCACTATTTTTCCTAGAACAAACTGTGATGAATGTAAAGGTGCGAATTACTGTATCCGTTCGAAAACTCTTGACCTCAGGAAATAAGTTGTCATGTGTGGTTACTTGGGAAACCACTTCCATCGAAATATATTCAACATACTTTTAAACGGGCCGTTTTCACAGACAGCACACCTAACACGGACTTCCTACGAAAATCCCTATCTACTTGTAAAAGCCACCGCCTTGTTCCTAAACATCCTTTTAGAAACCATGAACCACAAACGGGTGCTACGGCAATGGCAGGCAGTCATCGGGATGAGTAGGTCCCGGGAACTGCTCATCGTAACAGTCTTGCTCCACGGGATTTGTTGACTCATCATCTGGATCACTAAGGCGCACTCTATTTCAGCACGCTGGGTTGAACTGAAAGCAACAGTACGATGACGGGTACGTGACCCACTATGGAGGCACAACAATGCTGACCTTAAAGCCCGCTTCAGCAGGGCGTCCTCTACTTCCCAACCCTAATCTGAGGCAATAAGCATACAACGCCGGGAAGGATGTCGGACAGCGCATAATACAGTAGTTGTGGTGCTTATACTATTAATATCCGTGTTCTTCAAATAAATTTGGTCAGTAATTAGCCGACATATCACGCAACTCCTTGACCATTAACCAGTAAACAATGCACTGCTCAGCAAGTTGTAAACTGCGATTTCAACTTGGATGATGAGATAGCAGAACAATAACCGTATCTCTTTTTAAGATGACCAAGCGAATTCAGCAATACTAACCAACAAATGTATCTGAGAGTTTGGATGACAATTCTACTGTGTCTAAGACCAGGTCAGTGGCGCGGCGGTCAACATGGTTGTCTTATAATAACGTACATCGAAGTTAGAATACTGATCGTCACAGGGATCCACATTGCTGACGAACTCTGACAGACATAAGTCCATTGCACTTCATCGCAATGGGTCAGCTGAAAAGCACGGCAAAATACGAAAGCCGTGATCAACTTTGAGCAGTTCTCAAACAATACCAACCAAATTAGCTGGAAAGTCTACCTGAATGCGACGAGCCACTGTGAGTGATGTTCACCTTGAAAGTAAGTGCATCCTCGACTACTCATCAAAAGTTTACCATTAATTATCATCGCCTAACGGTTTCATCGACATCCATTTGTCAATGCGGAAAGGTAGACTCTACTGAACTGGCTAAATACGGTAAATATGGCAGACAATCTCCCTAACTTACGTGGCCCACATCCAACTTCGAAATCAGCAAACACAATAATGTAACGAGACAGCCGGACAAGGTAGAAAAACCACCGTTTATCGTACTGCATCGTCATCGATTGTATTGATAAGAATAACTACAATGGAAAATTTGTTGGCATATTCTACCAAAAAACAGTTTGTTCACCATAAACAGTATGTACAAATGCGATTCGATAAGACTGCGCTTTGTTGGTGACAGTAAGCAAAGGAGTGAGTGAAAGACTTGAAAGTCATGAACAAAAGTAGAGAAACTCGGGTCCCAAAAAGAGAAAGTTGCTAGTGGATAAATAGTTGATGGTCGTTACACGCGTTCAAAAAAACCCTGCGAACGCAAACTTTTCGAGCATGGAATAAGAAGCAAGGATAAAGTTCAAAATATGTCAAAAAGATCTGTGATTTTGATTGATCTGAAAATATTCCGGGATAGCACAAACGAATTCCGAGTTTGTACAGTCTGAAATGCATTAAAGTGAGGTGCGTTTAGACTTATGACGTGTATGTGCACGGCACACCTCTCCGCTAATCGATCGGGAACGTTGACGGGGCACAGTTTCCTCAGTAGAATCTGGGGAAGAATAGGTACATATATGGGTTTGTGTGGGCCAATTATTTTGTGACGAAGTTAAACTTTTCTGTCGGGGACGCTCTAGGCGAGGCATAGGCCTACCCCACCAAGCAAGACGTGATTCAGCAAAGGTGAACTCGAAGCACATACGTTTCTGTTTGGCGGGAAAAGTATAAAGAAATGCGATTTCTCTTAGACTGTGGGATGGTTCCAGGCACTCGCCATTCAGATACAGATCAACAATGGATTGATGCTGATCCAGCTGATATTTAGCAAGGAGAAGATTATGTAGGGTTTGAACGGTCACTATTGATGGACAAAGCAAATAGATAGTTTCGAGATTGTGGTTTTGAAGAGAAAACTTAAACGGAAGAGTGGGCGTTTGATTCTCGCCAAACGTTTCGTTGGGATGGAAAACGGGAGGATCCCGCTCCGAAAGTACAACCGGTGGCAATTCGGATGAACTGGCCAAGCGAGTAAGTGAAATGCTGACCAGCTCGCTTTCGCCGACAAGAAAAGCGGCTGAATTGGGAACTCTGTTGCAATATGATAGACGACCACCTACCAGTTGAGCGCCCGGAGGTAAGGCAGACGGACTTTTGGACAAGGATCGCGTAGCCAGTGCAGTGGGCAACGGCGCAGGATGAAAATCTATGGATGGAAAACATTTAAAAGACTTTATATATCCTTGTTATTGTTCACTTTGTCATCAATATCACGATTTGTCGTACCATCGAATTCCGAGTACAGACATGCTAAAAAATGACTAAGTTATCGTGTTACGTCCATTGGTCGACATTTATGATCAGGCAACGTGCATGAGGACAAACATCTTAGTCCGAAAATAACGAAATGGGAGTCTATTAAGTAAGCCCGTATGGTCAATTCCCAAATGAAGGATCAAACACAGTTGATAATGTTGGACTATGTCACAATAAAATACGTCAGAAACATCATCCACCAAAACTGCCTAAAACCATGTGTGTAGCCTCCGTCATTGGACGACAGTTGAGCGAACACAAAGTCGTTTGTTGTAAACTGAATAGCTCAGTCAATACTCACTTTGTTGTCACAACCCACTGTGTTAAAACTCAAATATTCAGTCTGTACAATACAATGCTTAAACAACCGCGAGAAATGCGGTGTCACACAGGCTGTGTACAATCAAACCGTTCAAATGGCTAGAGAAGGATGTGTGATCATTGTGGACTGCAGCCACGAGTGCATAATGCTAAACTCCATCAATACTTATGAGCAACCTCGAATTCATCAAACAGCTCATTTCGCTGTGACTATGCCATCCAGCTTCGGCATCACCCGATACCAAGGGAGATTTGGGAATGACAGTTACCTAGAGGTGAACTCAAGTGAACAACGGTGCTGGAAATGTAGACCCACACCTCAGAGGAGTTACACATAACAGGCTTCAGGCTTGGGATGATACTGGCTAGAAAAAGCTTGCGGATCTGACTGTGCTGCAAAATGTCGACAGCAAATGCATCATTATTCTCTCGCCATTTGGCTTTGGAAAACGATCACAACATTTATTCAACATTTATTCCTGCCACTTGACCACGTACAAAAACGCATGCGGTTCAGTCGGCTCGCGATCGTAGCAAACCTCAAGGTCTTCGTTTTTACATGAAATTCACGATGCAATCCATATGCTAGTATCCACTCGCATTAATATCGCAATGACTAGTCACATCAAATTTCTCGAGAAGTGAAGTCTACCGATCTCTAGTTTAACCAGCTACATTACGTGCAAACTCCTGAGAAGTCAGGAACAGAGTTGCCGCTATCCACAAACCAATCTTGCACGCCATACACCGCAAACGAAGAATTCAACTAGTTCCGTTATTCCTATTAAGACTACGGAAGCAACCCAGCTCGTGTTTCACGTTGGAACGTTGCCAGCATCGTATGACACTGCTACAGGCCGGCAAATATAACAAAAGTTTGCACGCACCGTCTGGTTGATTAAGACCTAACCGATAGTCAGCTCCGACAATCCCAATACAAATCGAGGATATATGAGACCGACGGTGTGTATCAATGAACAGGCGTAGTGATCGTTGATAGTGAAGCTTGGTCAACTGAGAGAGTTAATGAAATGAAAACCGATTTCGCCCTGGAGAACACAAGCGGGTTTGTCAAGCTTACGCGTACTACTGGTCTCAGGGCATCCGTCTGTTAATGGAGATACCAACGAGGTAGGTATCACCCTCACCTGTAGTGAAAGCAAAAGGTTAGACTACTAAGTGGAACATTTTGATGGTCAACCTGACTGGTTTGACAACTCTATCGTGTTGCCACTACAAACTTGTAAGGTCTGGTCAATATACTTAGAAACACCTATTAAAGCTGAAGTCAGCTGTTGTAATTCGTCCGGCGAACACAACAGGACTGACGATTCAAATGAACTCACATCGGAACATCTCAAAGAAGGTGGAGGGCATCAGTAAAGACCTTAATTCAGTCGTTTAAATTAGTGTAGACGGAAATGTTCTCATCCTTCGTTAAAGCCTACAGCAACATTATATATATGACTGTCTTTACCGGCTTCGACTTCGTTGGTGTTCGACTCAGTGAAGCGATTCAGACTTTTAGGGTCAGTCAAATACAAGGGTGCGTCGAACCAGTAGAACATACTGTCGGTGTCTTATTCCCACACGTCAACTTAGGTTTGAGTCTATGGCGAGCTACCCGATAGTTTCAGCACCAACAGCAGCGTAAGTCAAGGCTGATCAATTCTGCTACGGAGCAGGTAATGGAAGACTGTCTCACTCTTAGAATACCGGCGGAAACCTCTTATCTCAAGACTGACTGATATAGACAACGCTGACGACAGGGTGCTGTTTGAACATTTCTATGCGACGCAGAACGAGGGAACCTACTCAGTATTTTGCCAAATAATTGGGAATGCGACTTGCAGGTTGGGTGCAAACAGTGCAAAGAGAGTTCTGTCGTTAAAACTCAAACTTAAATGGTTAAGGTATGTGCTGATGATGCCAGTTAATCACCCACCATGGCGCCCACTTTGTACGGATGCCACGACTGACTGGCGCAGGGTGTAAATTATGTAAATAGTGATTTGGCGAGAAAAAATAGTCATTAACCAGGAGGCTAGCTATTGTAGGTTGGGTGGGGCCCCGTGATTTCCACAGTCCGTGGATAGGGACTTGAGATGGCGGCCGATCGGGCTTCGCAGCTTAGATGCTGTCGTTGTTCGGTTGAATCACCTGCAAAATAAATGTATTGGAGGCCGTAAAAAAGACATTATGTTGATGGCACCATACCTTAACTTAAAGCTTGACTGTGGTGTGCTGTCATGTCGGATGGTGTACCTAATCAACAGTGTGAACAATCGTGAGGTCTCTGTCCGGGCAGATAATATCTACTCGCTTAACTTGATCCCATTGTAGAAGAAAAGATACAATTTTACAGATATCCACCTTAAGGTTGTTGCGCAAACTGTCAAGCGGCTTATTCCGTCCGAACACACCCATGGGGAATTCCTCGAAAGCAAATGCCCATTAAACCCATAAACCACCGCACGCACGACGTGGCCTGCGAAATTTGAGTCTAGCGCGTATTGGGTTTTTCAAGGTTAGAACTACTGAGCTTGCACTTTTGGTTAGTTTAGTGCTTAGAGTTTACCACCGGTTTGGCCAATTTCTCGAAAGCTAGCAATTTCGGTAGATAGAGTGGTTGCCAAATGAAAGTTAGGGCAAAAGTGACAACGCATCAACGTACGGTCCGAAATTAAGCATGTAACCAATCAAGAAAAACAGTCTAGAATGGAATAATACCACCTATGACTAACAGCTATGTTGTCTGTCTGAGACCAGGTTTGAATTGGTGAAGGATGATGCCAATTAAAGCCATGACAAGCCTGACGTCTAAAACTATCGGTGAATAACAGAAGCCTTCACTGTGTAATGGCAACAGTCACTTATCATTATCTGAAACGAATGAATGTAGTTCAAACTTATCGCCTAAGCGAGACGGCCTCAACGGGACGTTCACGTCATCAACCAAAATATTCGTATTAGACCTATGTATCAAAGGCGGTCAGATCCGAGTAAAAGGCATCGTTGACGCCGGTTTCACTGCAGTCAGTTGGGAGCATGAACACACGACGAAAAAATTTCTGAAGGCCTAGTATCCAAAAGTGATTTCAAGAGAACGGGTAAAATGGACGACACAGCCTACTGTCAGCAGGAAACCAATCCATCACTGACACTGCGGCCGTTGCACTAAGGACTACCTCTACTCCAGCCTCACTGATAGCTGCGGTCCCCGAATCACCCAGACTGCACCAAAAGTACCGAATGGACAGTGCATGTGTTGCTAGTCCCACAGAATTTAATGTGGGGAATGCAGCATACGTCATTTTTCAGTGAGTCTAATGTTTCAGTGCGGAGTTCCAGCGCTAAAAGTGCCTACATTAACTCGCATTCTAGGCCTGATCGACGGACGATGAAAACCGGAAGCTGTGCAGTAAGAGATGGGATTTACCAGGGCAGTGTTGTTATGATTAGCTATCTATTGTGAGACCTGCATAGCATTTTACTAGAAATGGAGTCGGGTTGAGACAGAGGTAAACTGGACTGGACAGTGGAGAAGCAGAAGCACGTTTTCGCCTACCCACCCTTTTGTATGCAGCGGAAAGGGCAACTTGGTTTACACTGTGAAATGGCTAATACAGTATGGAATTAACAGCGTCTCAAGAATGCTTGTGAGCAAAGATACCGCCAGGACACCCAGACCCAACAGAACGATCAGCCCTAGGCTGCGCCAACGAGTACCACAGTCTGAGTTCTAACTGACCCCGACAGTAGCCCCTGAAATAACAGATGAAGTAGAAACGTATGAGAGGAAGAAAATGATTGAAGCCAAGGAAGCCTACATCCTGCTGAATCTCATGTCAATCTGGTAAGGCAAACTCTTCATTATCATCATAGACAGCAATACATCAGTGGTTCACACCAATGCTTAACTGCCACACAACCATGAAAAGCAAACTCTTTATATCATCATCATCATCATCATCATCAAAACAGCCATGAGCCTGACCAAAAGGTACTGTGGCTCGGGCCGCCGCTCACCTCAACAGTGACGTGGAATATCCTAAAAGGAAAGAGTACTACGAAGGACAAAAAAGA
>QNGE01000089.1:9423-59151 GCA_008508345.1 Paragonimus westermani | reverse complement strand
AACAGCGGCTGTATCCAGGACTTATAACGCTGTAAAGCTGTGTGTAATACAACGAACGAGAACTATACCAGTTGTCCCAGTTACGAACAAACAGTGTACGTCTGTCACATCTCACTGTTTATGCAAATATTCGTGTAGCTGCACTACCAGCTACAGAGGGAGGACAAACCAACAACTAGCTGTTCGTATCAAGGAGAAGGTGTCCAAATGGCTGGAGGTGCAATTAGAAACGCCAGGAGCCTGTATAGATGTCGATGGACGGCACCCCACATCTTCAGTTGCAAGGCACATAATACAAACAGGACGCATAGTCAAAGTTTCTGACGCGTTCTCGGTGATCTTTCGGAGCAACCAGAAACGCATACTCCAGTTTGCTGAGGCTTTGGTCATTAAACGTCACAGTCCTCCTCTGTGTTCAAAAACAATTTCTGTTGACACTGCGGCTACCCTGGTAGTTGGCATTCCCACAATTTTTGTTTTTATTTTCAGTGTTCATCTGTTTAATCCCTTAAGTCATGACTTCCGCTCTGTGGAATTTTGACTCGTTTAACATTAGCTACATGTCCATGTGTGGTCAGAAAGTACGAAATTTTACTCCGGAGAACATCACATGAATTGCGTATTCTCACTGCTTTACTCAAGTTTATCAAGGGAACAAACTGCTTCAAATAGAGCGACTGTTAATGCGCACAATCTTCAAACATTTCTCCTCAAATAAGTTTTTCTCTTCGACTCAGCATGGTTTTCTACCCGATCGGGCATGCATAACCACGAATAGCCTAACGGAGGCCAAAGACGATAGTCACATCTCGGATGCCATCTTCTTCGACCTTGCCAAAGCTTTGGACCGTGTCCCGCACGGTGCTCCGGTACATAAACTAGAAGCTTGTGGGATCCAAAGTGACGTTATCCGCTTGAATACTTCCTTCTTGGTAACAGGACTTTCAGAGAAAAAACCGGTCTGGCCTTTCGTCTCTCTCCCCGGTCTCTGTGAGAGTTCCCCAAGGATCGGTACTTGGTCCACTGTTGTTTCTGAGATACACGAATGACGTCCCCGAACTCATCTCTAGCAAGGCCCTCCTTTATGTTGATGACACAAATCTGGGATGCGTGTGACCCCAATGCATTGCAGATTGACCTTTACGACATTAAGTGTTGGTCAAATGACTGGAGTCTCTCTAAACGATAGCAAGTGTGCACACATCGCTCGAAGGAGACTCCGAGAAAATATTCGCGATAAACAGTGCACAAAGTGTAACGAATATCGCGAAAGTTGACCACAAAAAGGACCTAAGGATTTGGCTATCATCTGTGATGAAAAGAGCCTTCCCCCGCAAAGACTGGAACGTATTTCGCACAGTTTACGGAGTCTACATAGGATTACTGCTCGAGTATGCTAATCAATTCGTTTACAACTGTCTGAAGGACATACTCGCCATTGAACGTGTCTGGCAAGTAACCACCAAAGTGGTTACTGACTAACAGCATCTCTCCTATGAGTCTCGCCTCGAAATTCTTTATCTTTAACCACTTAAGTTTCGAAGATTCCGTGGTGACTTAATTCTTACACACTTCCTCTTTAGCACCGGACTCGTGTGGTAATTCTTCACCCTAGTAGGTGACAAAAGTCGAAGAGGTCACGACAAGAAGCTCTGTAGGCTTCGACCCCGGACCTCCCTTAGGTAACAGTTCTTCCCTCACAGAGTTATCAACTACTGGAAAGACGTTCCACTAGAGATTATTAGCTGACCTTATAAAGACCGTCTCGAAGTGTTACTGGATTCTCACCTACTTAAGAGACTGATAGACTAGTAATTCACTCTGTTCTGCCAGATAACCATTTTACTGTTCTTGGTGCTCTCTATAACCTCCAAAAGCGGTGCTACACCTTGTTTTCAATGACTGCCCTTCAAGTCAACAGAAAACCGCCGGACATCGAAACGAGCAAACTGACTAGGTCCGAGTAGTTTGGGCCCCCAGCCTCGAATCCGTGTACAAATCGCTGAAACCGCTGAAAAGTCGTGCACGTTTGCCATGAGGGATATGGACTCGATGTGTGCGGGCGCACAAATAATATCGTTCGAAACCTACGACTCTCCCGCAACACGTTACAGATGTACCTCTTTACAATGTCATTTAGAGTGCGCAGCACTGTCCACATTTTTTCGAAGTTCTTCGCCTTTGTTCCCCGAATGTTGCTGTTTGCTCCAGTCTACACCAGATCACTATACGAAACAAGTGACCCGCCATCACTATTGTACTGGTCCACAATAACCTGGGACGGAAGCAAAATGACAATATCAATAATATCAGCCAAACTACGCAATGATTTTATGGTGCAGAATTAGATTATTAAGGAGGCTCTCACTAAATTAACTGTAAAAACAATCTTTGCACAAAGGATAGGGTCACGAGAACCCAAGAGGCAGACATTTGGCGAACACTCCATTTCAATATGTGGCTCCAACTGGCTAAACACAAGGCTGTTAAAATCAGTATCCACTACGGAGGGCCGGGACACGAACTCCACAGACATTTACAAAACAAACGAGCAAACAATCTCACCGGAAACCTCGCCAAGAGCGTTGGACATATGATTTTTCTCCGAATTTTGACGAAGATATTCCTCAGAGCTAGGAGATGACAAAGAAGAACAAAACTGTGACAGTCTTTGCATTTCTGTTCTGAGAAGACCAGGGACCAATTTGTAGACAACTCGCTGTAGATTGATGTCCGGCTGTAGCGCCTGACCTGGACGATTCTCCTGTATGAGGCTTTGACATAGAGGGCAAACTTTGTGTTCAGTTAGGTATTTCAAAATGCAACTGCGACAAAATGCGTGGATACATTCAGTGAGTACGGTAGCGTCGATCAGATATCCACCGCACAGACCACAGATAAGGTGGCCATTGAGTGCTGAGAGCTTTATGCTGGCTGTTACACAACTCATGGAGTAGAAGTTTTAACGCCACTTTGGTAAACACTCCACCGCGAACTCATCCCACGAAAATGTTTGAACCTTGCGCGTTATCTCTAGGTCATTATCCACAGGGATCCGAAGTGTTTGATCGACATTGAAACTTGTGTGTAACGATGAATCCAGATTCTACATACCACCTGAGAAATTCATCGCGGATACCAGATGGTTCGTGTGAACACAGTATAGTCGAACCGCAACCATAGTGAGCTACTGTTGTAGTGGATCTACGGCTAGCGGCATCCGATTCGGATTAGCCTGTCACAGTGACCGAAGCCAAAGGACGCCTGCGCTTATATATCTAAACAGTATATGGGAACTCAGGTGTGAATGGGAAGTCGAAATCTAATAAGAAGGAAAACAAATAACTCACTAGTTCCTGGAGGCACGTTGGTTTAGTTTTCCACTACAACAAATGAGGATTCTCACTTGTACTACTTGTCGTGCGTCCCCCAGATAGTCTCGATGTCATGACCAAATAATTCCAACGACAGATAAACAAATAAATAAATTTGCCGAACTAAACGGTTGATTCCGCTGAATTCTAACTCTTCCAAAGATTTGTACGCCACCGACCGTGAACGCGTGCAGAAAGGGGAACTCGCAAACTCGGAAGTGTCATTTGAAAATTATTGATTACTCTGTGGATCGATTAACCTCGTTCAAACATCATGTGTACACGTGAAGTTGAAGAAGATAGAAAGGCATGAATAACACCGAAAGACATGAAGTAGAAAATAGTGTACAAGACGCTACATTATAAGTGGAAAATAGTTTCGGAATAACGGCTTTGATTTCACTAGTTTCACTGGTTCCTTGTGCGGCTGGAATTCAGTTTCGATTTTCAATTAAAAATCTAGTACTTTACGAAGGTTTGCATTTGTTGATGTCCCGGTTGTTGACTGATGTGATCCCGAAATTGACCAGGCTGATTCTGTCGATGCGAATGCATCTACGAACGAAGCGACAAATCCTGGTTGCCCTGAATGGTGAAACTGAAATCATACTTCAATAACCACGAAATAGAAAAAGCGTTCTTCCAACTTTGTCCAGCTCTGCATTGAATACATCAAGGATCGAGGTCTCAACAATATTCCCGACAATTTATTACACGAGTTGGCTGCTCGGTTGGCGTAAAAGCTAAATTGAACAGTTAATTATGATCTTGTTCTGTTAATTGTGAATCCGTAATTTCATAAATCTTCGTGCTGAAGTATCAAAAACAAACATGCTAGAGGACTTGTTCCTGTGTGTCGGGTAATTTTGTACGCTTCGATGTGGATTCCTCTTACCTTTTGGCCTTGCAACTAGAGCACGTTCAACGAACTTATTCGGTCTTGGTAGTTTAGACTTTTCATACCCCACGCCATGCGCTCGGCGAGCTTTTACACCTTTTTGGGCGGTGGTGATATCCTTTTTCAGAGATGATGACCAAGCTTTAGCACAGTGGTCCAAGTGAGGTAGGAATGAGGCCAGGTACAGTGGGATAACTATTGCTGGATATGGATCTGCGATCACGGATTTCAGCCTATACAGTCTTTTCCGTGCTTTTATCGCGGCTGTAGTATACTGCGCACACAGAATGTACGTGCTAACAATTTACATGTAGCAGACTCTTCGCTGCCGTGTTGCTAGTTCAGGTGTCTGCCCGCGTAACAATAATATAAGATTATTGACGCATTTGTGAAAAACACGCTCCGATATACGTGATTATTGCAGATGATTACAAGCGACGTAAACACATTGAATATTTGCGTAATGCGATGAACGTGGCGGATGCTTCAGGAAAGAAGATGGTTCGATTGTTCCACACATTCAACCTGAATGATGTGATGACACATCAATTTACCTCTGACAAGATTTTTTATAAACGGATGTTTTCAGCAGTTCAAGGTTACGTTGAGAAATACGCCCTGATGTATTTTCAGGGGATTCCGTTATTACTTGATAAAAATGGCGTCGGGATAAAATGTTGGAAAGAATCGGAAGAACGAGAAATCCCAAAACCCCTGAACATTTGGGCAAACTCCAATACAGGACTTCGTCAATTACTTGAAACCGTCCGAAAGTTCAGATTGTCGCAAATCGTTCGGTCATTGCAAGGTTCCGTGTGACGGCTCGTCACAGATTTCCTCGCACAACGAATGTTTGTGGGATTAAAAAAAGAAAGCCGTCGTTTTGTATATCAGGAAGAGTACAGGGGCGATTATAGAACCTTGAGACGCTCCACGTAACGCAGAACCTTCGTCCGACAATACGTTTCTCACCCTCAACCTGAACGGCCTGCCGTCTGGAAACGTTTGGACCCGCCTGCATATTGTAGTGGATATTCCAGCTTCTCGTAGCTTCCAACCACATAACCTACAATTGACAGAATCGGGGGTTTATGAAAATCTAGACAGCACACTGCGCTCACTTCTGAGCTACCCAGATTCCCTTTGACAAGGTCTAGAGGCGTCGGCACGTTGGTGAGATAAAACACACCTCTAATGAAACCGTGCTGCGGAGCCGTGAAAGATTACTGCTTGCAGAGAAATCTACAGGTCCTCTTTCGCTATATAATTTCCAAAATTTTGCTCACTACACTAGTCGGGCTTACTGGCCGTTAATTCCCGAAAGCCTGTGACAGTGTCTAAGAGCGTTAGTAGAATTCTAAGACGAAACCTACTCCTTGGAAGTATAATACTTGTATAATATCCCTACCTCGAGGCATCCCGTCGTATATCAGTAACAGGGGATGTGTGGTTTCACAGCGGCTTCTATCTCACCATGACAGTCAGATCGTTGTCCGTTTGTTCCAAATACGTTAACAGCTGGAATATTGAGAGTATGTGAGGAAACCTGTGTGATGATGCAGCTAGCAGCAATAGAACACCTATGTGGGTCGCACCGTCTTCTTGTACAACAGCGTAATGATGGAAGCGTAGATTACACAAAGAAGAATGGGGGTAATGAGGGAACGAATTGAGAGAAATAAAGTAGCAACGAATAGTGAACGTTTGGTTTTCTCTAAAATAATGAAAGTTTTGACATACGGGGTAAACACTGTGTTCTGTTCTACGAAAATGAGTCGCAAATTCTCACGCTAATTCTGGACAGTTTTGTCATATAATGCCATGGAAATTCTCGGATTAAAGATTAAGAAGATTTTAATCGAAGTAAAAGTATCAGTGGGATATTCTGGGCATTAAGCACATTTCAAAGTTGCGATCTAGATGGACCAAATGTACATCAAGCTTTTATAAAACTTATATGGGGAGATCAGACAGCGATAGACAACTCAAAGGATAGCCAACTAATCAAACTATCGAAACCAGGCTTACTAGAGGCGACGGCACGGACCACAGAGGTGCATATGGATAATTCTCTTTTACGTGCCCATCAAGTTGGCCCATGCGATTCGGCTCAGCTCAGCTCGTATGGCGGAACTTGAAACTAATACTCAGTTGATGTCAAGTTTCTTGCAACAACGAGCTCCAAAGATCCTATCGCGCTGCAATAAATAAAAAACTTTAGTATTTCCGAACCGTAAGCAGAACGGATATACGAAAACATATTATGCGTTATGCTTATGCTCACTATTAAGTAAATCATTGAGTGAGCCACAACGGGTTAAAGCCAAAAGAATTACCGGCTTTGCAACGTTTCGACCCTCCCAAACAGCCTTTTTCTGGTGATTTGGATCAGAAAATTCACAATGTACAGGTTCCAAATGAGGTGTTCATCAACTGGCACGTGTTTGTGTGTTCAGCATGTGTGTGGGTAGGCTACCAATGGGATGTATAGGTTTACCGTCCACCTGACGTCACCATGTTACAACCCTAGGTGCAGACAAGGAGATATAGTTATTGTGCGTCGCGTGTTTTTGTACTTATATTTACGTAGACTGTTTTGGCATGTGGTGGATGACAGAAGTGAATGTACACCTCCTATTTGTAGTCTCTCTGCACACCTCATGTTGAACACAAAAATACGTGGCAGTTGATGAATACCTCATTTGAAACCTGCACAATGTGAATTTTCTGATCTAAATCGCCTGATAAAGGCTCTTTGAGAGGATCGAAACATTGCGAAGACGATAACTCTTTTGGTTTTATCTCGTTTTGGCTTAACCAAGGATTTGCTCGAAAAATAACTTCCCTTCATTACTGCGTTGACATCTGTGATGCTATATAGAGCACAGTTTAATATTAAGTGGGTGGTGAGTATATCCTTGGTCATGTTGTGGTCGGAATTGTGCAAATGAACCTTCGGATGCCACGGGTTTAAGCGATGGAGGGAACCAGTATTGAAATCATCTCCACCAATCACAGTGTGCCCAGATTGGAAGACAGCATGTAAGACAATCCTTGTGTCACAACAATCTCTTCCAGGTTCCAGGATGGTGGGACCAGGGTTTCCAGGTTGTAGGAAAGAAGAGAGCTGCTGAGGGAAGAATAACTAAATCGGGAAGCATTGCGTAAATCATCTACCGCTGGTAATAAAGAGCAGCTGAGGAGCGTACTAAAGAGGCGAGTAGAGGAAAAGTGGTAACCGTGCCATCACATCGATTAGATCTTGATCACTTCACCACGAAAACAGATCGGGAAAAGTGCCAGTCAGCATGCATCAGGCTCACGCTTATAGCTGGCAACGGTGGTAGCCAAAACCACAACAGACGGTAAGCTGTCTCACCTGTTCACAATTTTATATGAGAAAAAGCTAGCTTGGGTTTATGTCCCAGCTTCTTCCTTCACAACCTCCAATACTTGTTCTCCACGTGGTGAATTATCGTTGAGACTAAACGACCGCTCTCTCGCCTCATATATTCTACCCGATAACTTGGAGACTTCTATAAGATATCCTTTTTATACCTTCCTTATACGAACAAATGAGGAGGTGTACGTCTGTTGGAATGCTCCACTACCGAGAGTTCTAGAAGGAAATCCGTGAAACCACGTTAGACCCTCCTTCTAGGGCCAGAGCCTTCTTAACCAAATAAGGACACCGAGCTAGCGCGCTGCAGCCAAAATGTGGTCTCACGTAAGCCCTATACAAAGGCCCGAAGAAAGTGGGTTTCCTTTGATCCTACTGCCTTCTTCAGCTGGTAGAATGCCATTATCTGCTTTTGAGGCTGCAAACGGACGCTAAATGAACAACGTGAAGTCCATGGTAACCTGAAGTCTCCTGTCCCTCATCTTAGTAGTTCCTTGAATAGGCGCGCTTTGCCCGATGTTTACTTTTATTTGAGGGAGTTCTTGGGGTTGATCCCCGTATGTTGTCTGCAGTACGCAACATTTCGTGGTAGATTGCAGTAGACTGTCCATCGGTAGATTTTTTCGATGTTTCGCTGCATCGGAGATTAGTTTGGGCGCTTCGCGAGCCTCACCCCATCTTAGAACATGCGGAAGGGCCTGGCGTTCCCCTGCATCAAGTCATCTACGCATACGAGGGGTAGCAGGGACCGAAAACTGACTCTGGTAGAACACCGCCACCGGCATGTGAATTGGGCGATGAGGTGCTTTTCACCGATATATAGAAATCCCTATTCTGTAGGAACGCTTTCATCTATCCTAAAACGCCTGGCGATACGCTAGAGGTGCTTAATTTCAACGCTGAAAATCTGCGATCTACTGAGCCGGGGGCTTCCCTAAATTTTAAAGAGATCTCAAAATGTTTTCCTTCGTGCAGCCTCAGATTGATCCCATCAGCGAGAGTAAGTTAGTTAGCAAGGTGAAACCATTTACTTACGAAACCGTAATGCTGAGCAACCAATAGTCCCTACGTTGTGAGATGTTGCGCTACATTGCCCCTTGACATCTTTTTTGACAACTTTGAGTCAGCTGACGTTGGACCAATGGGTCTATAGTTAGGGGCTCTTCTCCTACCGCCCGCTTCCTACGTCAATGTGACAATGGTTACCTTCCAGTTGGTGGACGATTTGGCTTCACAAAGCAATTTGGGAAACAAACTAGCAACCGAAGCAACTACTGCATCAGCAAGCGGTCCTATCATTGCCTGTGGAATAACAGCTGAGCCTGCCGCTTATGTAACCTCGAGCTTATCCAACTGATCTCGCGCCTCTCCAGCACTGACTGCCGTTTCCTCCACGATAGGCAGATTAGGCGCGAAGTCACCGTACGGTGATCCGCCACCAAACCATGTGTTCAGCTTCTCAAAAAATGAAACAATGCATTGGCTGTCCCTTCACTTGTGGACGCATCCAACCCATCTTTGTTGCGAGTGCACCTAATGGACATCGCGGTAGAGGCTTTGGACAGAATATAATTGTTGTACGCCCTTGGGCGTTGCTTGATTGTCCTAGCCAAGTTTTCCTCGTACACTAATCAGCATGCTAATTGAACCTGGCGGGCTATGCGTTGTGTTCGTCTGTACTACAGGTAACACTTGTGCGTTTGAGTCTCTTCTATGTCTTACGTTTCGTGGTTAAAACCATGCTAGATCTGCGCCTCCAAAACAGTGGCTTCTTGAGGCGGATATCCTTCTGAAGTAGGGGAAAACTTAATAGCTAATTTCAGCTAGCTGGTTTTCAGCACGAAACAACTTATCTCAATATCATTACCCTCATCACGTTCTGATCGTGGTGGTAATTTTGTCTCCTTGATCATATTATCAACGGTGATTCCCTTCTAGCCCGGAGCCGATTATTCCGGGGTTTAACGTTAGTTAACGCGATTGTCAGCTTAGTGACCCGACGATCACTCCATCCAATGCTGCCAAGAACTCTCTGTCCTCGGACTCTCACCAATGGAATACTCTAGAGGTACGCTATCAACACTGGTACATTCATCACTTTCACAATATGAACGGTCGTTTTCGCGTTGGGCGTCACAAGTGCCCTGCCAGCTCAGTGCTTGTAATGCTGGGCCAATAGAATCAAGGAACCCCTCCGGTCTTTCGAACAAGTCGATCCGTCTGGTATATACAGCATCAACGTAGACAGAAATGGTCAATATCTGGCTGCAGCTCCAGTTACGATTCAGCAACCGCTTTGGAATCTACATCTGCGGTGACCACTCGGAGTTCTCCCCACTCGTTCCCAACACTACGTGTTAGTGTTGACCACAAATTACCACGGTCACCCAGAGCACCGGGAGAAGCGGCTTAAATCCCCCTGATAGTGGCGCGGCTGCACGAGTAGGGCCATCTACTTCTCACCAGAGGCAGTCCTCTCCGTTATCTGGAGTAAATGCAAATATCAACGGCAATTCCTAAACACCGTTTTAAGAACCACATTCTAAGATACTACACTTCGCAGTCAAAACTGTACAACGTGCCTTTCACTGCTTTCAACTCAACTTAATTACTGTACTGGGGGTCACAGTTACCATCCATTATCGAATAGCTCCGTAGTAACTCATCCTCTTATCCAAAATATAGGTACTGCCAGGAACCAAGTCCCTGCTATGTATACCCCGGCAAGTACGTCGTCGCCAGATCAGTCCCTTTATAGTACACCCCTCGATATTTCATCTACCACCATCTGGCTCCCCTCCCCACGTTCCACCCAATCATCCATTCTTCCACTACTTTCTATCTTGATGTCAAAGCTCTGCGACATCCACACAAATATGAGCAGAAGCTAGGTACATTCCTTAGATCATGCTTTCTTGTATGATATTTTGCAACCCACTTTCTCATTCATCACAAAGTTCTTTAACAGTTTGTATGTTGTGCCCAACAGAAAGAATTCCGTTGGTTTATTACTCATCAACGCAAGATGCAATTTTTCAATTCCTTCATCTTCCCATCTAATCCCCATATCATTCTTGTGACTGAGACGTGGTGCTCTCCTGACGCACATTGTAGGATATCACATGTGTCCTAGGGATCGTTTCACAGGACCAGGTGCATTATTTGTCTAAAAGCGCAGCTTTCCACAGGAACACTTGGTGCGTCTAGTCTCCGTAAAATCGGATACTCGCTGTGGTTAATGGCCTCTATTTTTCCTCGTGAGCTACTCCTGGGATGCATCCACAGACCGTCTAATGCTGCGAGCAAGGTTTTGACTGACCTTGTGAAAATAATGAATCATGTGTCCAACATGCCTCGCAAACACAAATTTATTGGCGGTGACCTTAACATGCCCAATATCTCCTAGACCTCATACTCTGCTCAAGCAAAACAGACCGAATTCCTTTCATGCATTCAACTGAATGGTTGGAACCAACATGTCCTCACGCACACAAGAAAGGTGCATATATTGTACCTCATATTTACCATAGGTATTTCGTCTGTAGAGATATCTGTTCTCCAACAGTTCCAAGGAGGCGACCATAATGTCGTCGAATTTCTGTTCGATTTCAACATGGCTACCAAACTGAAAGTTGTATTCTCCAGTCTTATCAAAATCATCGATTGGAATGCCTTCTTCTCCCTACTAAGATCCTTAAATTGGAATACCTTCTTTCGCACATCAGACCCAAGCATAGCGGACTGAAAATTCATCAGACATCTAACATTTTTTATAGACGTTTTAATCGCCTATAAATCAAAACGCTTCGGTTCGTATGTCCAAGGCAAAATCCTTATGGCGAAAGAGGTTGACAGACTTATAATGCTTAAGTCGAGATACGGAATCGTCAACTCACAAATCTATCACTTCGTTTAGCGTAGAAAGCATCTTATTACCCGCTAATATTTCGTCGAAGACAGTTAAAGTTCCGAGTAATGTTCTGATTAACGTTCGAAGTATTCGTTCATAGTTAACCAAAATTAGGCCCTCAATCCATCCCATCAATGGTCGTCCAGCAAGGCGGATGAGGATATACTCATCCTCCTACTCAATTCATTCAACCTATCGCTATTATCCAGCACTCTCCCCCCCAATGGAAAAAGTTAATCATTATGCCTCGCCACAAGAGTGGTTCAAGGCAAGGCGTAAGTAATTATCGTCCCATCAACAACACATCAATCTGTTTGTGAATGTTTGAAAGAATAACAAAGGTGAACATAGTCGCCAGCACATTAACATCAATTTCTATCTACAAAACATACGACAATACCTAGCGTCATCGTAGTCGTGGCGCAGGACATGGCCGATGTGGTACTCAGCGAACAGAACGAACACCATTACTAACGGTTGTAAATCACCCCGTTGTTCCGTCTGATTAGACTGGTATGATATTAACACAATCACTTTGGTCAGAAATCTAGAAATACGGTACTCAAACCCCCTTGATTTCATCGAACAAGTATGTTTTCAGGTAGCAGAAACTGAACGACTAATAGTGTGGTGGATTGTCAGATCGGAGGTGCGTATCAAAAATACGTTCAGTCTACCGGATGTAACGCTGACGTTTTGAAGAATGTGTACTCGGCCTCAGCTCGAGTATTGCACTTTCATTTAATGCCATCTACGTAGGTCTGATAGGGTTGTGCTAGAAAACCTTCAAAAATCATTCACCAGAAGCTCATTAGAACATTCTTCTTTGTTCACCTATGGACAACGCTGTGGAAAATTTTGTATTAATCCACTTTGGTTACGTAGACTAAAGTTGAACCTGACACTGCTGTATAAACTCATACATTCGGACGCTATTATCACAGCGTTTGCAGTCCACATACAACACAGCTCTCCATATAGTTTGATAAACAAGGGCTCTAGCTTGCCAACCATGCTATCTCGAGAAATTATCCGCTGAAACTTCTTTATTGCAAAGTATTCCTACATTTGGAATAAACTCCCAAATTAAGTCAGAACCAGCATTTTAAAAAGGGTTCGGATAGCTATCTCACAACACCAAAAACAATGTCTGTATTCAAACTCTGTGTATCCGCTGATGGCTTTTGTCAGTGTGTTCCGGGAAACATCAAGCCATCAGCTGCTTATAATGTAGATAATGACCCCCACTGTCTAACTCTGCTAGAAAACAGCCTGCTTGAAACGGCACATTGTATCATTTAACCACACGACCATTTAGCATTTTGCCTACTGCATGCCCAATAAACCGTTTACAACTCAGCATTATTTCGTTGATGTGCGTTTATTCACGTATACGCATTGTCCAGATTACTAGGGAATGTGCAAATGGTGTTTATTGGTGAATACAGCAAAATGACGTCATGTGAGCTCTACTCGTCACCCGCACATTTCATGGGGCCTTCCGAATCGTTGAATCAATATTACGTTTACCTGAATGAATGCAGAATAAATAGCAAAATGCAACAACAAACAGTCGGCAGGGTTATAAATTTCAATAGCCTTAGCGAAGATAATGATACCACATGAATTTTTGGGCAAAAAATGTTCGTCATGCTAGCTGTAATCACTCCACATTTTCCCTTTAACAAGTAAAATGCGTTCTTTTTCTCAATTCCATGAATACCTATCGTGCGAGGAATTTTTCTGTAACGGATGGACGCAAGGAACTTTGTCTCAGCTGAAAAATTTGCGAGATTTCTAGCTTTTTAACAGTTTCCAGCAATCGACGCAATCCTGCGCTGGAGTCTGCCTAACCCGTCTGCCTCACCATGTTCTACTTATGTGAACATATTCCGGACGCCAACTGTATCTCGTGATGGCGAGATATTCCAAAGATGCATTTAGACGTTCCCCCCAGACCGACCTTAAACTAGTTGGAAAATCGCCCTCCACGAATCCTGGTAAAAGAAAAATTGTTGTAACATTCCATTTTTCCACCAAATTCGTAAAGCGGGCGGAATATCTACTTTCCTGTTGTGTGCGTCGAAGTTTCATGGACTACAATCATTTTTTCCGATAACTTCATTGTTGGTAACAGGTTTCACGTTTGTGTTACTGTTTTATTATTCGTTTTGTATCGCTTGTACATATCTGCAGTGATCGCGCTTAACTCAGCGTACTTCTCACATATGCGTTGAGAAATATGCATTATTATTATGGGTAGTTCCCACACATCCACTCTCCCCGGTGCTAACTGGAGATCACGAGAGCAGAGGAGCAAGGAGGCGAAATCCGAGGAGCTGACCTAATATTTTAGAGGTACAGTCAACTTCTGTAGGGTAACCCGGTATTTCGAATAGTCTTTTCTCAGGCCTCGTCCTGAATCACCCACTGTCACCGAGCCTTTATGTTTAAGCTTCAACAGAACGCCAGACGAACGCGGAAATGCTTTGGCTCCAGAGTAAGCTCCGCATACACAACCATTTGATGTGCACACGAAGATATTTTCAACGTGTACCCTGGCCGAAGCGAAAAATGTATGACTGCCACGTTGGGACTGCTGTATCCGCTACAGTGTTAGATGAGTCGTCGGGGCTTTTAACAGTTTGCAATGTGGTAGCGTCTCTGATGGTCTCGGCAACTGCTAGAGAACTGCCTGTATGCCGATGACTGGCAAGCTCAACCAACATAAATCCAGGTTCCCCCTATTCAAGACTGGCTTTGAAGGCTCTTTTTCAATCCCAGAGCCCCCTCAGTCATCATGTGTTTTGGAATATTCACGGTTGGCAACGGGTTTATCAAATGACATCGCATGGCACAATCTTGTTTTCGGTCTTTCTCCATTATCCGTTCTTGTATCCTACAAATTAAAACATTTCACCCTCTACCAGTGGCCAATTTTTGGTCCCTTTCAGGTGTTCCGAGGCGCTTTTTACACGGGGTCTCTGCTCTCTTTAGTGATCAGTGAATCTCTGCCTGCCCATCGACTCTTTACTGAAGAGCATTCAAGGCATCCAGTAGGTCTATCTGCTTCCTACATAAGAGTGGGATGGTAGAAGTCACTTTATTTTACTCCTCGTTGTGTTAGGACACTCTTTATCCATGGCTTCGGCCTTGGTATTTTTAACCCAATGACCTCCCTGAATTTCCTACCCAGCCTCACAGGCCTTGGAATTATGCCTACGGATGCCGCCGACAGGTAGTGCATGCTCACTTAGCCGGCATTCGGGCTCGTCACGTTCAAGTCCGTCACTGCTAGGCGATTCCCGGCCCTTTTCTCCGGACTTTGACTGCCCTCGTGGACTGACAATATTGGGACGAGATCGCCCGGACTCTAGCGCCCAATAACACAAATGACACGAAGGAGGCTTATTCATTTTGGAACCGCATGTATGGCACACAGCGCGTAAGCATGGTCTGGCAGGTTACTACATTTGAAGTAATGCCAGACGCTGCAGGCGACACAGCAGATGCCAGTAAACTGTCCGTGAAGACAGCAGCTGTCATACCTGCATTGAACTTCATTTAACTGTGGTCTGATCGCGCTATTAATGGCAGCTTTGCTAGAGGGTGGTTTGGTGATCCTGGACGTCACGGAACGTGATGACGTGAAACAAGGTAAAAATTCTAAGGCTAGATGATTTTTCAATATATATTTTCCTCTTTTTGAAGGAAACGGGCAATAGGGGACGAAGTGGTTAATTATTTAGACCCGACGCTTGGTAATTCATAACAGATAAACTACGGAACCACCAGCAGAATGGCTCATCTGAGTCTTTTTCGTCACCGTGCAGCACGAAGCCTTGGATCGATTCATACCCATTGCAACTTGCGCCCCCAAACATCGTTGAGGTCTGACCCATTACCAGGAAGGCTTATCGGCCAATTTTCAAACCTCTCCGTCATCGTAAAAGTGTTGCCCAATCGGCCTTCAGTCATTAGAGTTGCTGCGTGATTGAGTGCCAGCCGCCCGCACTAATGCTTTCACTAACTTGTTTCATGGACAGCAGATATACATAGAATACCATGCCCTTCGCGTACAAGGTGTTGAAGACGCCCAGTTAGATCCAAACTGTGGCTGCGCAGGTTGTGCGCAGGGCCTATGGTGAACATGTGCCGATTTTGGTGACACCCGGTGTCAAAGATCTAGTTCGTGAAAATGAAGTCCTCAAGGGTTTGTGAGTATTCAAAACTAAAAATGTTCAATATACAGGGTCCATCCGAATGCGAATTTTGAGACTATCCCTTTCCATACTTGGTTGCTCTAAGTTAAGTCTTCATTACCATATTGACGCTCGCCTCAAGAAGGGTGGACAGGCCTGAGTATTAGATTTTAGATGGGCGTATACAAAGTTGGTGGACATTCGTTCAAACGTCTATCGGGCAAACTGGCCTAGGGGACGTCTCAGCAATTCCAACCTATACGTTGATGTACTGGGAGAGATACCAGTGGTGAGCTCTTAGTCAGACCCACCGATTACAATCTGCAACCTAGTGACAGCCGATTAATAACTGATGTCCACTTGGTTTCCAGTTAGTTACATGTTGAATTCACTTGTGCTGAATGATATAGCACTTTGAGTATCCCACCAAGAGAGCTTATCTAAATCGTCTTTCACTGTCTATCTATGGTCTGTTTGCAGTGTCTATTTTTAGAATGTGAATATCATGGGAGACCTTGGCGTCATAAGCATGCGGAAGTATTTTACGTGTTAGGCGGGGTATTTCTTTGGGGAAAGACATAAACCGTCAGGATCCAAGAAAGAAACTTTAATCGACCCCGTCGAAGGCGGATATACTGGATGAGGAATCTTCATTGACACAGATCGAGAGATGGCTGCCCCGTAAATGATCCTGAAGTCACTCATCCGCCACTTTCCTGAAGTTCAGTGCTTGGTGTTTTTCTGACAGAATTTCGACTCAAAATATCAGATGCCTTCAAAAAACAAGAACGCCGCTTGCTACAGTATTGCCTGTTGCAACCGTCCACCGTGAAATTTACCCAGCATTGCTCATTTCCGGAAAAGCTGAGTTGGGTGCCGTGCATAATTTGGACAGTCTTCAGGAGACTCCGTAAGGTACCTTAGACCAGGCTTCCTTAACTTGGAAACCAGTGATAACAATACCACTGGAGGTAGCTTTGAGGGGCTTTACGATACAGTATATGTTTTTCACTTAGTCGGAATTTCTTTTGTTCCGACAGAAAGGTTAAACAATATGCATAAATGTTTCTGCGGTGTGTGTGTAAATTATTTAAGCATTACATGTATAACCACAGAGTCTGAGGAATCATTCTCATGTTCCACGTGTGCGTCGTTAAGGCATGAGAGGCTGGGGACTTTTTAAGCATGCTTTGTTATGAGAGCAGTGTATAGGTCGTTTGCAATTCCTGGTCACGCAAGATACTTTGCAGCAGTGTATGGCTAGATTATGTGCCGCCTCTTTATCTTTACCAGAAAGTTTGCCATCTAACGAAGAAAATTATAATACTTCCGTTTTGGCTGGAACTAAACGAGATGTGGGTTTTAGAACCTCCATGTTTGACTACTTTATATAAGGTCTCGGTCGATGGAACTCTGTTGTGTCCCACCTGTATTGTTCGTCACTCCTGTTTTGAAACACTTACTAGGCTCCACATTCAAGAGAACTCTGGGTTGATATACAGATTGGGAATAACACAACGTTTCGAGCAAGTTGTAATACTCTACGTTTCAACCACCTCGGGTGGCCTTCCTCAGGAGTGTTGTAATCGAAATCACCTTGACAGAGGAACAGAGGTCACATGGGATTTGCCGTGGTAAGGTCAATTTGTGGTGCATCTGACCGGATTGGTCTAATCCTTTGCCCACTAAGTGGGGGTGAGACAGATGTAGATAAGACGCGTCCGTGTCTGGTGCTGTTTATCCATCCACGCCACACTGCAGACAGGGGTTTGCTATCATTGCGATTAACACAAGCGTGCTGTGTGTAAATGGTGAGAGCTTCAGCACAGCACCGCTCCGCATACGAAGCTAGACCCTTGTGAATCACTCGAGCTTGATCGAAACCTACGTTGTGATTTTCTGCCAGTGCATGTAGTGCGATGGCCGAATCCTTCTCTAGCCTCTGAAATTGATAGGCGTGTTTAGGAGGAAACCTTGTGTGCCTCTTGTGTTCGGCAACACGTACTTTCAGTTGTCTGCTTGTCTCTCCAATGTAGCTGGCGTTGCAGTCACCGCATTTGATTTCGTAAACGCAGTCTGTCTGGTCGCCCATAGAAATTGGATCCTTAGGGTGTGTTACCAGTCGTTCTAAGGTATTGTCTAACCGAAATACAGTCCGGATAGCGTACTCAGACAGAATGGAGCGGATTTTTTCAGATGTTTGTTCACGATACGGTATTTGCACAGTAGACTTGAAAGTTCTGGTCTTTTTTGTCTCTTCCTTAGTGGACATGCGCTTGATTGTGCTCTCAATAAATGCGTTCGGATAGTGATTAGCGGCTAGCATTTCTTTGATATGAGAAATCTCTGTTGTTCTGGAGAGCTCAGTGGTGCAGATCTTGTTAGCTCTGTTGACGAGTGATTTGATGACTGCTCTCTTCATGCCGATCGGATGGGACGAGTTGAAGTTGAGATAACGGCCAGAGTGGGTTGGTTTGCGGTACACTGAAACCTGAAATCTCTGTTGCTCGTCAACTTTGACAAGGCAGTCTAGAAAATTCAGTGAGCGCTCATCGGTTTCAGTTTCCAATGTGAAGACTATGCCGTTGCATTTTGAGTTAAGAAACTGTAGGAATTGGTCGCGAGCAGTCTGTTTCATGACTACGAATGTGTCATCTACATACCGCCACCAAATTCGCGGAGGGCAGATAAATTCACTCATAGCTTGTGTTTCCAGGTATCCGAGGAAAAGGTTGGCTACTGCAGGTGCAACAGGGGAACCCATAGCTACACCATCGGTTTGCCTGTACAATTTTTTGTTAAATGTGAACAGGGTTGAGTGCAGACAAAGCTCAAGACCGGACAAAATTTCGGAAGGTGATAAATTAGTACGTGCACCAAGAGAATCATCACTTTCCAATAACTGTTTAACAACATCAATGCTATGCTTTACTGGTACACTGGTGTAAAGAGAGGTCACGTCAAAACTAAGAAAAGTTTCATCACAACCTAATGTCACGTGTCCGAGTTTGTCAACAAAATCGAAGGAGTCTTTAACGTTGCTTACCAACTTGTTCTGCAACGGTTTGATTATGCGGCTGATGAACTTGGCCAGCTTGTGAGTTGGACTGGTGGTGTAGTCAACAATAGGTCTTATGGGTATTTCCGTTTTATGCACTTTTGGAAGGCCGTAGAAACGTGAAGGACGGTTGCTCTTGGGATTGAGCATGTTAAACACGACGCCCAAACTATTCAATTTCATTCGTACTACATTTGGTGCGGATATCTTAGAACTCTGGGTTGTTTACTGGGTCTAGGTGAGCAAAGTGGTACGAGCTCGCTCACTGCTTCCTTTAGTGCCGCTCTGACCTGATCCCAGCACTCCTGTACGAAGGTGCAGTCGGAGGTGAAAGTTGAACTTCAGGACTCCTTTTGTCGACACCATATCTGTCATACAGCATTTCCGCTAGGATGGTGTGGATCAACACTGTGGATAAAATGAAACCGAACCACAGCACGGTCGCGCAATCTGAATAGCGCACAAACCGTTTGGTTACTGCTGTATCTGTATTCGAGCATCATCCGCTACATGCCTTACGGACAACGCCAACGGTAGTGAGAACGAGTGACTCAGTAGAAGCGCACAGTAGATCGTCGCATCTACAAGCATTCGGGTCATTTTCAAGTGCATGGTCGAGTGAGCAATTGGTCGTTAAAGCCGCGATCAATCAGAACACACTTCGAGCCTCGGTACGAATGAGGGACACACAGGTGGCCTTTACGCGTATACAACAGTTACTGACCAAAAAGAGCCTATCCGATACAATCCAGTTTAGTTGGCTAAGAAATCATATTGGGTGGTTTACTTGTAAATATCAACCGAGTTGGAGGACTGCTTGATAGGAAAAATGCACCTGAAGTCCCACGTCACGCAATGCAAAGTGTGTCGGCAATTGGGAGTTCTGGAAGATCGAAACATCCCGCCAGCAACGTGCAAGAGAGAGTCAGTCTACCTATCTGATTGAAAGCCTCTATATTACGTATATTTTGTCGTTAGGGCAGAATTGCGAAGAGCAGACTACACTCGGTATTTATATTTGCTTCCCGGACAGCCGAGCCGTGGAGCGTACTGCCTTGAGTACCGTATGGAAGGCCCAATGTTTTGGTATACATGCCGAGAGCGGCTGATGCCATAAGATACAATACCTCCACCAACGCTTCCTTTGAGGTCTACCCGCAGAAGCTGTATCTTCGGGATTCCAACTGAAATGTCCACGATGACTTCAAATCGAATACCTCTACAAAAATGATGCCGTTTTCAGAGCTTATTTTGCAGAACTTTCGAGCCTGTATATGAACAGTTCTATGACCAAAATATTGTGGAGTTGCAGGACGACTGCCCGCGAGTGTGTTCGACATACCATGTGACATAGCGGATGCCTGGGTTGGTGGTTTCGATGCGGAGTGCCGCTCGCCTATGTGTTCTAAGGGCACCTCAGTAAGGTAAGACAGAGGATTTCAATCAGGCTATTCCACATCGTATCTAGTGCAGTAACCAAGTCGGTTTCTTTTCTAGAATGGACTAACGCTAAGCTTGTGCCTGTCTTCCAAAAACTTTGTCCAAAAAAGAGTAGACGATGAAACCAGAAATTAAGCAACAGAAAGGTGAATAAGAGCTACAGACTTTAGGACATGCTCCGTCAACTTTAACGCGCAGCATGGCTAACAAAACTGCACAACTGACAAGTTTGTGATTAAGCATTGGGACATGAGCATTCGGGCTACTGGCGCCGTGGTTGACATGAAAATATAAAAAGGCTGAGGGCCGGAGTGCCAACTCCGGTCGAAACGTTGTGAGTCGACTGAGCGCAGCTCGGAGGATCTTTAAAAATCTGAGCCTGATAGTTAATGATGGGAATAAGTTCATTCATCACCTGGAATTCACTGGTATAATGTGGTAACGAAGCAATAGAACAAGAAACGGTCCCCGAAAATCAAATGCAATCCAGACCACAAAGGTGTGATAGCACTGGGACAGTGAAATTTCCTCCATAGTGAGACGACCGTTAAAGGGTTACAACAATCAACGGCATGTTCCCCGCAAAAATGTATTCTAAGTTCTCAATGAAACTGGAAAATTCGGTAGACTTAAGTCCGGTGAAAGAGTCGCATTGTAAAAAGATAAGTATAGGGTGCCTGAAAGTCCGGTATGAATAATATTCGGAGCTCAAGCATGTTAACCAGCACGATGGCAGCAGATATTACGATGCATATGCGTCGCTTGAATAACATCGTCGTATCTAGTGTGCCAGAGAGGCTGAACTTGGAATACATCAAAGAGACACTGTCAATTAGCTAATGTAAGTCCATCGTCATGCACCTGTGTACATCTTCGTAGAAAGACAAAAATTGTCTGCTGCCCGCTCTTATTCAACTTACAGGGCGAAATGATTGCAAAACAGTTCATGCAACACCGATTTCATAAATTCCAAGACCCCGCTTAAACTGATAAGAATTATGGAGGACAGAACGTGCTTCGTAAGGGGTTGTCAGGATCTCTTAGTGCACAAGACCACCTTTCCAAACGTGTGGTTCAAGACACATCCAAGCAAGGTGATACAATGTGTGAAGGTGATTCACTGTGTCCCAATCATCGTGTAGCTTCAGTTGGCTGTACCACGCTTGAGTGTACCAACGATCCCCTTGACAGTGACACCGCCACAGATTGAGAGAACAAATTCACCGACTTGATTGGTTTACGCTTGATCTTGAAAGTTACAACAGCATGCCAAAAGAAAGGGCAACCTCGGTCATGAAGTCAACGGTCAAACGGGAGCATGTAAACAACTTTGCTCATATTGATATATGTGGAACGTCGAGATTTCAACCTGCCTGCACGGTAACCGAATCAAATAGGGTAAGAGTTTGTCCGCCTACTAGTCAAAGATATGCAACGTTCCAACTTTAAACACAACCCAAGGGTATCTACGAAGCGGCCACCAATGGGGCGCCAGTGATAATAAACCCTCATCAACCCACTGCCCTGTGAGCTGCTCGAGTTCACTTCCCTGTCATCATAAGGAAAAAAGCGAGCATGGAAACCCAAATCCGCAATCAGTGAATAGAAGGACACTTGTTACCGTTCCCTTAATTTCAGACCTCTGTCCAATAACAGCAGCCTTCCACTTTACACATCTTTAAATGCGCGGCCCAATCGTTATCACTTTCACATCTGGAGCCACTTGCTCTACATCTTTCAGTTTGAATATCCGCTACAATATGAACGCTCACCTAAACGCAACCCACCTTCTCTTTGGTAACAACGTGCATGTAGGCCTGATCAATTTATTCCAACCTTACCGTTTTTAGCGGAACACATGTTCAAACCTCCCCTACCAACTCCATTTCCCATAGTTCCATTACCCTTTTGACACCTTTTCGACACTTCCTGTCATGGAATCAAACGCAGACGACACCTAGTTAGTCAAGATTGAGCTCACTAAAGGCGCATCAGACCAGGCGACGTCGCCGGATTCTTTGATTCGCAAAGACCTATCTGTTGTAGACAGTTTTAAGGGCCCAACAATGATGACGAATTAAAAAATGTACTCGATTCATTGCTTAAAAATGCACGCTCACCAGTTAAGGTACATATTTTTGGATCTTCCGTCTTCGTGTATAACCCTTACATTAATCTAGTCGCTGATGCTTGGTGTACCTCTGAGAATTAAGACACACGAATAAATGTTATACGCTATCATATGTTCCGTAAAAATGGCGATTCAGGACGTGGCGTGAGGTATTTAATTTACCTAAGGGAGTGATATTCTGCATGCTTTACCGGTAGTCCTTCTCCTTTTAATAGACCACCTGGCATTATTTTTCCGTTGTTGAACATCATTTTTAATATATATGTATATATATACATATATATATAGGGAGTCGATGTCGAAATTCGGTAGTAACCATATACTGGGTAAAGCTATTAGTCGATCCGTTTTTCACGTTATACGATAACAACTGTTTGCTGGCGCCAAATATTTTACTATCCAACGGAACTACTGAATTTTTGTGGAAAAATTCGCCAAAAAGTTACATATTTTATTATTCGTCACGGTTCACACGATCATATTACCAAGTAATTGTTAGAAACTTCTTCTGGACCTGTCAAGTCAATCAACTGACACAGCGAGCTGGTGATAACCAAGAATGTCGATGGAACAGCAATCCACTACACGTTGACATATCGCCGGATGCATCCTCGTTAACACTAACGTGTTAACAATCTCTAGTCACCACAGACACTTTGGATCTTTGCAGATTTAATCCTGTTTGCCAACGAATCACACGTATAAGTGGTAACTCCAGAAACATTCTTATGATATGTGATCACCGCGTTTTTTGTTGAAAAGAGAGACGTTGCGGACGCGTTCCTAATGTTGTCGCTGATTGATGTATTTTTAACCTATCGCCTGCTTATTCGTCTTACCAGCCGGTAATGGTTTGGTTGTGTAACATGCAGGCCAGCTGACTCTACTCTGGATGCCCGTGACTTCGCGGACCAACCTTCGGGCAACGTGGACGCACCAGGGGACAACGCTTTTCCGAAGTAGCGGTTCAAACGACAGTTCTGAAAAGAGAAACAATACGAACAAACATGAGCCGAAGGCCCAGTAAGCCATGCACACGACTTACACAAACGAAAGCTAAAACGGCACCGACAACACAGCAGCACGCCCCGTTACACAACTCAAATTCAATCCGTGCGCGCTCGCTGGTTTCGGTTGCGCGTTACAGTTGCATTAAATCAGTGGGTTTCTGCCTTCTGATTGGTTGATTATCATACTGGTCATATTTGTGGGAAATGTGACACATTCCTTTTGGTCACCTACTTAGTAGCAGAAAATCTGTGGTGCTAGATCCTGAATTCGTACGCCCAGAGTTTTCCCAATCTTATGCTACCGTGAATCGGAAGTCACAGGGAGAAAACGATGAATCTGCAAACAAACTTTATTTATTGATTTACTCACCGTTCACAACAGACTTCAACGTAACAATTAAGGGGTGCTAGGGAGCTGGACGTGAGAGCACCTTGAGCACAACCGCACAGCAGCCGCCAGAGTGGAAGAGTGCGTCGACGGAAAATTCCAGTCGACCTTCAGAATTCAAACAAGCGTTAGACTGGTTAAGCGGCGTTCCTAACGGTAATAGCTCAACATTGTTATCCTAGTGAATGTAACCTACAGGAGTAGAGATAGTGCGAATTCATTACACAGCTGAGAGCATAACTGCGATACTTATGCCGGCCCACTAACTTTGATGCTAGTGGTTTGTAGTAAGTTTACATATACAAGGTAATGTGAACAGGCGCGGTGGTACTGGCAAGGCAAATCTCACGTCGCGGGGAGTTTAGAATTTTGGAGAGGTCGATGGTGATCTCACTACAAATCTAGTGTATACTCTCAAGTTCTGAATCTACACTGCTGGTAAGGTTATAACAATGAGGCTTTATTCAGCGGCTCTTGTGGCACAGATAATACAAGGCGGTAGCATTACAGGCATCTACCATACTTTATCCACAGTGTTCCCTTTATCTACTCTCCGACTCACCACAGAAGATTGTGGGGGTGACTTACAATCTGTGTGAATCCAGTCCACCACTCGCGTAACCAAGGTTCAGGTGACACTGTAGTATCACAAACGACGTAAATTACCTCGTTCACAAGATTGATTTTAAGACTGCTGTCGTCTCGTTATTTTTCAAATTTTTCTGTAATTATATGGCCTTTCGGTTGAAACCTTAAGGTCTTGTATTTAAGTCTAACGGTTGCAATTTGAGCCCGAAATGGTCTACATTCCAAATCAGACTACTCCAGCCCAGAACCTACCGGTTCTTCTGCTTATTTCTGGTTCTTTCTTCAGAACTCTAGGTGGTCATCTTTGTGATTACCATAACGAGCGTACTCTGATAACTCACTATTCTGACTTGTGTAGAAATCACTAATCGGTCGACACCATCAGTCGACACCGCCGTGCTGCACACACAAATGGGAATACCGTACGCTGGTAATGATGACATGTACGACAAATAGGGTATTCCAAGTCATTTGTGAAGGTCTCCAGGAAAATTGTTATCAAGATTGGGAAAGCAACAAGCTCTATCAAATGTAGGTCGTTGGATCAAGAATTTCCAAGACACTTCATGTTGGTGTGCAGGAAGATGTAACCTGTGGTCAAGTAGTGGGTGTTAACGTTGATAAACTATGTGTACCGGAGCTGCATTTCAAGCATGAGTGCATTAGACAGCTTTCGAGTAATCCGGAAGCATCTCCTGAGAGTCTTGCTGGATCTGCTGGTAAAGGTAGGGGCTGAATAATAACGCACTGGGAGTGGGGATCTCAAAATTGCTTGACTGGGTTCACGTAGGAATGGATTCTCCAATGGGAAACTGCGGGTAAACGCAATACTGGCGAAGGCAGTAAGTAGAGTTAGAGTTTTGTACTGCCGGAACAAATAGCCGAATAGAACTGTTGTCAGTTTTTCAGCAAGACCGGTGAACTATAGGGTAGTCCAAAGTGGACCATGGATCAATCCACTGTTCAACACAGACGAAAACCGTCAGGTTTCTACTCAGTCAGTCGGGCAAACACTGCAACTGCACACTCCACACAGGTATACCATTGTTAGTGCAGAACTATACTAATGAGCAATTTGTTTATAATGAATTACACTGGCTTTTTGGAGCAGCTGCTTAACGTTATGTAGGGAGGCATTGTTATGCTAGTTAACCGATATGAAACTTGTACGGCTGTAGCGACTATAAGAACTAATATTTTGATGGTTGCATTCATCTGTATATTCTCGATGATTTTGGCTTTGTACCTGATTTTGTTTTAGTCAAGCCACCCATTTTGTAACATCCGGCCAAGGGCTAAAAACACAACTTACTCCGTGCCTCGCTAGCTCGACGTATTTCTCTGTACACTCTATTTTCCAGTGTCGGTTATAATACACGGGGTCAATGCGCTGAGATCTGGCTTTTCATTGTCGATCGATTGTGGATAGTGATCATTGACACGGTTTTATTTTGTTGGATCAGTTCCAACACGTCCAGATTTTTTTCCCTCCGTATGCTAACGCCGTTCGGAAGTCTTAACGTGAAGATGCAGAATCTGCGCACAAACTTCATTCACAAATTAACCTACTGTAAAAACAAACAGACTTCAGCGTAAACAAGTTAAGTCACCAGGGAGGTGAACGTTAGATAAATCTCAGCATGACAGAAATCCACCTGCTTAAGGGAACGAATGCGCGCGACAGCAAATTCCGACTTAGAAGCAAGCGTCAGGATGGCAGGGTGGAGTTTCCATCGGTAACGGTTACAACATGGCTGTCCCACAGAATGTAGTTTACTAAACTGAAAGTGACGCGGATTCAGTATATAGCCACGAATTAAGCAGCAGTAGGTACGTCAGCACGTTAACTCTGACGTTATTGATTCGCAATAAACTTGCATTCAAAGAGTAATGTAAACAGTACTAGGGTACTACTAAGGTAACTGTCACGTTACAAGGAGTTCAGGATTTGGGGAAGTCCAAGGTGTTCTGGCTACAAACGCCAGCGACTATGAGGCCGGTAATAAATAAGGCCAAACTCCCCCATTGAAGCTCATTTTTCTTCTCTTGGGAGGTCACATAAAATTCCACACAGATCTGACTAAGTAATTGCGATGGGCTTTAGAAGCGAACCAGGCAGTTCTGTCAGTATTTGTGAAAGCTAGTGAGATTCACTTCTGACATACTACTAGACCAACGGTGACGATCAGAAACAAAAAGGAACTTTCACTGTAGTCTAAGCCACATTCAATGACACTCAAAACAGCGGTTGTCAAACACACACTTGTAACGGTTGTCAAAACGATGTTACTTCAGTAACTTAAGATTTATTCAAAGTGTGCTTAGGTAACGAAGCTTACCGACAATGTGTAACAGTCCATCACTTGCGTCTTCTACTACTAACTATTCGAACTGCACTTCTGAAAAATAATGAAAAGGTGTCGGATCAATTGTAACTGAAATACTTGAGAGCTGGCATACCAAAAGACTGATCGTGAATGCATGAGTGTAAGAGGATTGTCAGAGAAACTACAGTAGTGGTAAGCTACAATCCAGGGATTCTTGGAAGCCTTCTCAAAGAAAGTACAATATCCTTCGTTAGAAAAACGTCTGTATCGTGCGCAAGGGGTGTTGAAGGTGTTTCTAAGATTCCAATAACACTAATGTTCTCCAACCTGTCTGAAGTCATCATGAAAAAAAGATTCAGAGTACACTTCATAACCTAGATGTTTGAGATTGACAATCACCTAAAATTTTGGCAATGACTATATCATGCTAGCTAGAGAATCACATCTATCATCAAAACTATTTTTCTGGCGTAGAACACACTTTTGACAAATATTCAGATCACTATCAATGGACTTTCTAGCTTTGATCTCAGCGATTGTTTCCCGTAAACATAGAACTTACTCGACCAGTTCATTCAAGAATGACGCGACTGTTCGCTTGACCTTTCGATTTAACGGACCAACGAAAGACAAGAAAGTTTGTTGAGTGGAACATTTTCTTAAAACTGCTGTCATTATTGGAAGATTGTTATAAATTAATTAAGAACGGCTTTGTTCACTTCAATAGATAGATTACGTGATTGTCATAGATGTAAATTTTTCAATATAGAATATTTACGAAGTCAATTCTGTTTGAGAACCACCTGCTTCTCATAACGTGGCCTTTCCGGCTGAGGTTTTTGGGACGTATTATGATTAATGGAAGTTAATAATATATTCTATCACCTGGGGCGTAAGAAAGACATGAAGCATCTTTCAAGTCGTTGTTGTGGTTCTGGACTGATTGCTGCATCTTTGGACCCCACATTAACTGAAATCTCCCATTTAACACAGTATTGACCTAGCATGATTTTTACACGAAGGTCGTACTGTCACACCCTTATCGTCAAATACGCGGGGAACGCATAAGACCTGGCAACAGCACTGACGATGATTCCCCCGTTATTAATCCAATCACCATGAAATGAAGTTATTTTATCAGTGGCATCTAGTAGGCCTTATTTTCTTAGTTTCCTTCTATCAGAAGACGGTGAACGTGATCAGGTGATATAAAACGTGCTGTGTCCATTTACATCGATGTTCGATCTGTATGGCGTATGTGAGTCCCATAAACAACGTCATTTAATTTTTTACGATATCACCACAATAGCTACATCCATTATTGAAGCAGTGGGATTTTCCTCTGTTCAAGGTAGCTGATGTGAAGTTGCTTATCACATTATTAAATTCATTTTTTCTTGAGTGGACTTTGGATCGGGAAACTGTAATTAACATTTCGAGAACGTACTCTGGAATAATGCATTCCAAGGGGTTGTAAGTGCACAGTGAACTTCACAGTCGCCAGCAAAATGGACGTAAGAAGCGCAAGCACCGAGACGATTACCGCTGGACTCTGCCAGTTGACATCAAGAAGTTGACTTTTTGATTATGTAGGCACTGACATGTGGTCTGTGATTCGTTATATTATTTATCCCTTTGTTAGCTGCTCACCTTTACACGTTAATCGAGGGACTGAACTTGGAAAGTTTAGTGAAAAAATCGATGTACGCAGTAGAAGTGCTTCATTGAACATATTCAGTAATCTAAGCATGCAGTTGAGAAAACAACACAAAGTGTACAAACGTCAAAAATTCGGAATTACAAAAAGCAAAATAGTGCAAGTATGGGTAGGCAGGGGGCGAAGATTTTTTATCCTTCACAGAGTAATTTGTAATGAATTATAGCGTTTCACCTCACATATTGACAAACGTTAACGTCATTTAATTTAACTTGGATTGGACCATTATCTGAATCACTGTCTGATTTGGAGTGCCATGTAGAAGTCTGCGATGCGTTTTTCATATAAGTTTGATTTCTGGCATAGTGAAGCTCTAGCTACTGTAAGTCGTATTGAGTTGTGTTTCCAATTCGCATGTTTGACAGCTGTTAACACGGAAGGTGACGTGGATTGGATCCTTTTCAATAATTCTTGTCGTATCTGAACGTATCACGTTTGGGTTTCTCCGCACATGTTTATCCTCACCTAGTTTTTACACTATGAGGCTAAGGCATGCCATTAGTGAAGAGGCCACAGAGTTCCGGACTGAAGGCTGTCATGTCCACCTGCAAGATTAGGTTTCGCTCAACTAGCACTTGTCATCTGGTGGTTTGCTACCTAAAAAATTCTTCGTGATACGCTTTTGAACGCTTCATGACAAGAAAATAAAGATGGGTTCACCCCTTTTTGATACTGCCCAGATCACGCGTGTACTCTTATTTGAAATGAAGGTACTCCCAGATGTCTTTAAGAGTGTTTAAATCTTGCAAACATGTTAGCCGTGGAAGGGAGCTAATTCTGTGGCCAGCTCCGAATGGCTTAATCAGTTCTCCGCAGTACGACTGTTATTACCTTCCTTCTTGACACGTGATAACTCCAGGTTATCCGGGACAAAAAGATGCATTTCAAGGTATCACACGAAAATATCCAATCCTCATCTGAGAATAGTACACGCGTTCGGTGTTCCGTGGTGTGTACCATGGGCATGGACCTGGGGCATGAAATTACGGAACAATGCTTCTCTCTACTCACATTACTCAAGTAGCCGGCGATGTTTACACTTCCTAGTGAATAAGCGGCTGGTTAACTGGGCCGTTCATGAACGCAGAACGATTCACCCATGGGTCTAAAATGTAATCAAGCAATCTTTGTGTGTGTCTGAGAATATGACAGAGTCAAAGGTGTACCACGAAGTGATGTCCGAAAATAATCTATGTAGTTAGTCTATACGACTTCAATCTATGGGTTATGGCCAACAAATGGTGAGTACACGTATCGTGAAGATACCAGGCATGGAAGTTGGTAGACTGCTACCCAGAGTTTAAATGCCTGATGGGCAGATACACCTATCGGGCAATCCAGCTTCATCAAAATATGGTAGACACACGTGTATTTGAGGATAACTTGAATGAATGGAAACCAACGAAATGACTTATTAAACTATCTCTCATCTTACCGAGTTGATATGGTGGCCTATTTTGACAGCGCACATGGTGGGTTGTTCACATACAGTAGCATCTCAGGTAGACGCAGTGTGGCTGTTTTCCGTAACTTTCTGCCGAAGGTCTCATCAGTTTTGTTTTTGTTTTCCGTTAATGTACCCTTTTGCACAGTTTCAAGGTTGTCTCGTCTTGTGCAACCTAATCCGGGTTTGCGAACCGACTATTGTTCAAAACAATTCAAATGTTACTTTCTCATATGAAGAGCGCCTAGAATAATACTTCCGTGGCGCTTGTAAATGATTAGTGTGAAACTAATAGGTGACGGTAAAAGTTTTGGTCATTTCTGAAGGCGAATTCATCCACAGGATGGTTACAAGATTACGCGGGCCCTGACTTACAGATGTCATAACACTGGGGCGCTTGACAGCTACAACCAGCCTTGTATACTGGTTGTCAGGCCCATGGCTACCAACTTGTTTGTAAGTTGAGCAGGTTTATGTGAAGAAAGTGAGCCAACATTTTATCGAAGAAAAACACTGACGATGATTTTCTATGGGAGACAATTCGGTTATTAGAAAAATGCTTGCATTACAGAGTAACCAACTGGAGGCAGATTCACCGGTGTTAATTCAAGGAAATATTGTCAAATAACTCCTTCCGGTCATCTCCGATCTGCATGACAATCACATGTGAACCTAGTCGGAGTTATACGTTACTACCTTAGACAAAAGTTGAAACGCCAAGATTATTTGTATGACTAGTTTAGCTACGACTGATATTGAGAAAATCTCGGAAGTTTAACCCTAGTAAACTGGTCCAACCCGTGGCGTATTGAGTTATTGAGGTAGTCTGGGCATACAGCTAGTGAATGTGAAGTGTACTTTTGCTCATTTTATCCGAAATTTGTTTCTGAAAGGCGAGCAATTTTTCGATTTAGAATGTGCGCGTTGGCACCGATTATTAACAGTTCAAATGTATCGTGCGAGTACTCGTGTACACGGTATTGGAATAATGGTTGAGTCCAAGTCACACATACCAAGCAAGTAGGTGAAGCGAATTTCCCACACTCAGGTTCATTGTACTTTCACGGCTGTGCACCTAGAGTAATTAAAGGTGTTTCATTCGGTCGTCTGAGTTAGCATCGACTACATCAGTAATTTGTCAGTTATCCACATATGTAATCATCATTCAACCGACTTCAAAGCATCCGCAATTGCGTATTTGGAGTAATCAGTTCTGCTTTTTTAACTCTCATAACTAAGGGGGCTATCATATGACCAGCTCACTGTTTTAAGTTCACAAGATAATTGTTCACACATGAACTCATTCACCGTTATCCTATACATTGAGAACACTCGTGCTTTGAGTCGAACTTCTCCAAATGGAATTATTACTCACCAGTCCATCTTAAATGTTGCAGTGGTTCACCAGTTGGTTTTACTTTAATCATTCGGCATTCAGAGCTCGGTGGAATTGGGTAAAACCGGGGGAACCGACGGAACTTATGTATAATGACGAACGGTGAGCGAAAGATCGACCGATATTCAACAAGCGATGCTTACGGACAACTCTAACGGAGCATTAAGTGTTTTAGTTTTTGTAACTGATTGGTTGTTTCGTAGTTGCATGTGTAGCAGTGATGCAGGAGTGTCATACGTAGAAGGCGGAAATTGTGGTCAATGAAACAGTGGAAGTGTTTTGTCACTCACGCTCTACATCCTTGAAGCATGTGGTTAGATCTAATGTGTATGGAGAAGGTTACGGACGGCTGTATACTGCAACCAGGAGTGTGTCTATATCATGTGATTTGCTTTTAATCGGTGCAACTACAAACAGACTTAAAGGAATTCTTTCAAGCACCTTGTTCGCATCTCTTTTGTCGCATATACATGTCCTCGATCCCACATAACCTTCTCATTGTCTTTATGCAACTTCTATGATCGTCACACCTACCAAGCGTCCCACATGATTTTCCATCATGGAGTAAGATTGCATGGGTACGATATTCGTTTATGGATTATTCACTTTTGTACTGTTAGACCTCCGGGAAACAGTTACGTCTACCGACACATATCCAGAGGGCTTGGCGAGAATGAATAAGTTGACGCTCTTGATGTCATCTTCAGGTTAAGTGCAAGGCTGCATATATTCTGATGGTAGGCAACAGAGAATTAGGTGATTTGTAATACACCGTGAACCTAAAATCAAGTTCGGATTACGAACTTTCTTATTCTGATACTATACTACTTGGTACAGCAACGACAGGGCAATTATCTGAGCGCTTGACCGTAAAACATTTGTCGACACAGATTCGGGTTAGAAACCCGATTTCAGTAGCTTCCAGGTTGTCACATTTCACATCTCACTGAACACGTGACCAAGTTGCTCGGTTTGAAGGCCAAATCGAAAAGACTGTGAACATGGTCGTGCAGGTGAACAAAAACTACACCACAGATCTTACGTTATTGTCCTGCTAATACTCATGGAGTTGATTTTCGAGAATTCTCCCCCTGTAAGTACCTCAGTTTGTGACCGACACTTCCTGCGCTACAGGAATAACATTTGAAAGTGCAAAATAACGTAGCACTGAGCTGATGGTACACGGTATACTTCGAAGTGAGCGGTATTCAAAGTAATTCAGCATGAAAGTGATTTTCAGGCTATTCCAGACTAATAATAGGCGATTTGCTTGCTTTGTCGACGCCAAACTGATGTTTCTCTTAGATTGTTTTTTGACTAGGAATAGTTTCAGCTCGCAGTTTACTGGTGATTGTATGCTGTGATCTACGAATGGTCCAGATGTTTACTGACGCAACGTGTTTGTAATAATAAGTTTTATTCGAAGTGTAGGCACCGTCAGTAAAATTTCTTCAAATACTACTTATCTCCCATTCTATCAGTCCTCGTTTCCGTTTCAACAATAAAAGAACGTGAATATACTGTACATTCTAAGGTCCGTTCGCGATACAAGTGATCCATCAGGGTGTTTCAACAATATCACTTGAAGGTGAACCGTTCTTCCGTTTTACCCTGGTTTCAACGTAAATGTTGGAATTTGATAAAGTATGTTCGTTAACAAAAATTAAGGGTCAGCATCTACTAAAAAGAGTGCGCTATCCACCTATCGTTCGCATACAATGCAGTGTTCCGATTATCATGGTAAGCGTGTTTGTTTTCACATTTCCCCTAATATGTCAATGAACAGCTGGCCTGGCATCCATTCATGTACTACACATCGATTTCCACAGTAAACCATTCCGTCAGTTTTAAATTATGTATCTTGTGTGACAGTAGGAACGTTTTTGAGTGCACAGGTGGGAATCTAACATTCAGGTCAATCGAGTGCAGCCATAAGACTACTCAATACCTGTATGATACGTTTCACTTCGGGAAAATAAGAGAACCACCGACTGTTATCGTTGGGTATATGTTTTCTCTTCACGAATAGGTAGCACTAGAAAATTGTCATTTCTGCGGTAAATTTTCAAATTTTGTGTCCACCACTGTTATAGTTTGCAGCTGAACAAGTCGACTGCTCCAGCCTATGGTTTTTTCATATCGCATGCCATGTTAGACATCTGGGAAAGCATGTGGATTAACGAAATTTAAATTAAACTTGTCTTTGGAGCTATTTATGTTTACACTTTCTAAATGATTGTTTCGGCAATCTCCTCGATCGCATCCGGTCACGTTACGATTCCAATTTGAAGATCCTGAAGAAAGTCCTCCTGGATTGGCAGTTTTGAACATCCACAAGCGATTATTTACATAACTTTGTAGCACGCAAGTTTGTCGCTTACAAATATGCTTCATTTGTGAAGATGGACAACAACGTTGATGCTTGCAGAGGACAGCGACACAGCAACCAATATGGTTGGTTGCTTGCGTCACCCATAGCTTACCGCTTACTTTATAACTAAAAACTTACAAAAGTCTCTGAGCTATAGAAATGACCAAAACCAGCTAAGAATAACGTCTCTCGCGCCAAAGAAACATCAGTGTCTGTTGTTCTTGCTGACAAACAGGATGGCCGTTCTGTCCGAAATTTGAATTGTGCGCCTGCTTCAATGCAGACTGTTAGTTTCCAGTAGACGTCAACCTCTCATTGTGGTCCTCAATGTGTAATATCGGTGTAAACCATTCTTATAATTTTGAAGTGACGCATTTGTGAATCAAAACCACTTACCTTCAATCCATCAGTGATGGATCCATGTACTAGCAGAGCCAAGAAAAGCCTCATCCTTGCCACAGCAACTTCGATCTCGCAGTAGACAAGACCAAAATAACCCATTCAAACATTCACCGCGTTCGATTGTGATCAGGAAGCCCACACAACACTGGTGAACTCATATAACCGAGCGCTTTAATATGACAGTACGATCGTGCTTAGTGTGATACCAGTGACGCAGTGGCCAACATACCCAACCTGAACACAAATCCTCGAAGTGTTGTGTCCGCAAAAGACGCTTGGCCAACAAGTTGGTTTATTGAGCAAACTTCCGTATAGGTCATGTCAAAAACTAAGCCACAAACGCGTACACTCATTTGCACGACAGACATGCACTCACATACATTGGGTGACAGTACGTTGTCATTCGCCTTGGTAAAATTTCTCACACAGCATGCGCACACTGTTCCGATAGTCTTTTCTTGTCCGTCGTGTTCGGGGCTTGTCCTTTTGCTCCAGAATATCGCCTGTGGGTAATACACTACTTGTGAGTAGTGTACTACTCGCAGCGAAACTGCCTGTTATACAACAGTAGTACCATGTGTATGGATTATTTAAGAACTATAACAACAACGACACTCGTATCGACTGACTCTTCCCGAAAGGGGTTCATGAAAATAGTAGCTGATCGCGAACGTTATGTGCAACTCTGAGTGATTTTCAACTTGTATCAGCTAAATCCCCTACAGCTTATCAGTACAGACCATTGCACAACTGGTGTTATAAGAGAACGTAATGCAGTCTTTCATCCGTTTCAGCTGTGCTTTGGGGATACAATTGAACTGTTGGTGGAGGTGCAGAAGTGTCAATTTTTATAAAATACTTTTTTAATAACGACACGATAATAATCACACATATAACAGTTTCGAGGTAAATGGCAAAGTGATTTATATAGATATCATAAAAAGTCACAACCATTAGCAAACAAACTTAATTGCTGCAAGACACACGTAATTTTGACTGACATTATAGCAGAGAGTATTTTTCAATGATAACTTACAATGGCAACAGATGCTCTAATGATTTCAATGTTTAATAAGGATTCTTCAATTTCTGTCCATGTTACGCTTTCGCTTGGATGAATAAAACAGAGAAGAAGTGAATCCAAAAAAACTCAAAGTAGCGAAAAATCAAGGATAAATATTGCACAACCATGTAAGCGATAGCAGCCTTCGCAACCGCGTAATTCGGATGACCACTCAGAGTGTTTTTGGTTACAACATTCTTGTTGTTATGGTTACTGCTATTGTTGTGTCAGCTGTTTTGTGTAGTAATCGTGCGTGACTTCAGCAACTTGGTAGCCACCTGAATACAAAAGAAAACGCGTGACCGTTATTAGAGTCTGGTATTTATCGACAAAATATATTGTTTACAAATGAATCATTTAATAGTGAAACCACACACAAGATCAGCTGATGATGGAAAATGTTCACAAGGGTTTTCTTTTTATGAACAAACCAAACAGTGACTGTTTGAATTCCATTCTTAGTCATTTATCCCTGGATAATGTTCGTACTTGTTATTTAGGTTTGCAACAACAAAAACGTTTCAAGTAAACAATGACAAAAATATAAAACCTGTTTCCAGCAGCTGGTTTTCTAAACTCCGTCGGATTCGCACATAACAGAGTGAAGCCACTCGTGGTGTGAGAAACGAGTCTGGATAGGACGTCTGTCTGCAACTTATGAATACTTGGTGAATAAAATTGACATCGTATTGATCCGTTTATATGTAGTGTGAGTCATTTGAGCAGTGGCAACCTGACATATGTCACACTGGTCGCAAGGCGAGATTTGGAGTTCAGCTCCTGATTGATATACAGGAATGCTCTGGTGCCAGCTTCAGAAAGTGTGGGAAGCCATCTGGGTTTTCCATCTTAGTCCGATGCACGAAATGTAAAATGTCTCACACATATTACGCAGTGTCCACTGGAAAATCGTGTACTACCTACCCGGGTAGTTGATTAATAGCAGTTTTTACACGCGGCCGACAATTAGTTAAAATATGCTCGCTCTTCAACAGCTTAGCAGCTCTGATGTAACCGATTACCGGCGGCGTTCATCGCCTTATGCTAAACACATTTAATCAAAAATGCATCTTTGTTTGTCATCTTTCCTTTTTCAAGTGAAATTCATTTTTCGTACAAATATGACTAACAGATAATTCCATTGTGCAATGAAAGCCAAACTGCCACTCACTACATTTTTTCAATATGAACTTTACCCGACTTACAACTGGTTAGCATCCTATGTACTCATTAGTACTACAATGCACCATCAGGAAGTTTAGTAATAAGTCTCAAATAGCCTCCGGAATCTATTTTAAACAATGCTCAAGACCATTAGAATACATCATTGTATGGAAAGCTGTTCACTAGTAGAGTAGTCCATTTGCATGTAAACATGGGCAAACAAAATGGAACAGCAAAGTACAGTGAAAGCCGTGAGTTTAGAGATCACAACAACACAATCACATTGTGTTGACAGACAGTAAAACCATATCAAAATAATCGGATCCGACAATCATGTTTCGTGTGTATTGCATCAGAGTGTAAACTAAACTGAAGTTGTTGGTCAACCTAGTGATGTTCGTTCCGTAAAATCTGGTTACAAGTATGACTCTGCCGTGGTAATCATAGCGTTTGTTAACTCCGTCACTCTGACTCTAATTGGAATTTGCTGTTTTACAAAACTTTTTCTGGTGTATGTACTGTTTATGATACATAGAAATTTGTTTCATCGATACATAAAACAATATCAGTTTTTTGATTGGAAAATTCAGAGTATTAGGGGGGGAATTGAATGTTATAAAAAAACGCTGTTCACACCCATACGTATGGTGAACCCTGGTAAGATGGGGACTTTTCAACAAGCAGAAAATATCTACAGTAAAGATAAACTTATATTACAGGTAAATACTAGTTCGCCTAACTATATTTCTTTTGTTTTACCGAATTGGACTTTGGTTTGTCTTTCAGTTGGTTGGCCATATGTTGCCGCACCACTGGAGTCCAAATCCGTCCCCACTATCGTCCCCTCCGGAATGACGTCAGTTTCGGCAGCCGGAATTGGCATGAAGTAATTGAGAAGCAGGAAACCGATCAGCACTACGGCTGATGCTGCACCATACGAGCGAAACATGGTAGCACTTCCTGGAAAACAAAACATCACGGTGAAAACACGGAGTGAGCCGTTTAGTTGTGTACGATAACGTGTATCGATTTGCTTCGACGCTCGTAAAAGTGGCAGACCCAGGATAGCTACCCGAGGCAATTAGATTGATCTTAGTCGGACCAAGGAGACTAGAACCTACTTGGCCCATAAGTGAACTGAACACAATTTTTGCAACGTCATTCACAAAGCAGTTGATCGTAAGATGCTTACGTTTATGTTAGACTGTGCTTTACAATATATAAACGACAGTCACAGCTGTGATGTACAAGACGAATGCGCCCGATCTGCCTAGTGACTGCTCACAATCCCCTTCTAATGGGATAGCGGAAACGTGGTTCCAGCAGGCACAACTTTGAGATAACACACAATTTCTCAAGACAAAGCATGTGATGTGTACCCCTACCATGTGGAATCAAATCAGACTGGACACTGATCAGTATTCATCCTGTTAAGTCTCGGGAGTGAACTGCTAAAGAAAACTCAGATCATCTAGTATGTTCATTCTCATGAATCGATTGTTTGTTTGTTCCATAAGGATGACGTGCCGCCCATCTGAATTTAGCAATGTTAATTTCTGTTCCAATACTAGTGCCTGGTTTTTCTGATTGCGTTCCCCCTTCTGGGTGGCTGTAAAGCGTCACTCGCTGTGTTTGATCGCGGTCGGTCGTCGTGTCTTTTAACTGTTGGTGCATGTACCTGGCTTTGAAATTGTGTTCACTGGGGTTAACCATCGGTTTCAGTTACCAGTATCATATGGAAGTGATTGACTTGAGTCGAGTTTTTAATCAACGGCAACAGCCAAGGTCAGAAGAAGGAAGGTGCGAAATGGCCTGACGCTCACTAGACGATAACGGAAGATGCTACAACCAGAAGTGCGTCAGAAAGTTGAGTGTTTAAAACAGCTATGGGAGACGCCAGAGTAGAACTAACATAAAAGTCAGGATACTTTTAGGAAAGTACAATCATTCGCAACGTTCAATTTGTTGTGTAACTGAGGGTACTGGTGTCGAGTCCGTGTTGACCCAATCAGCGATCATATACGGTAGCGTGTATGTAGAACAAGCCGGCGGAAGGGTATGAATGAAAACGGGATCCTTAGATGAATCGTTGCACCGTTGGCAACCACATATTTTTTAGTGCGACTGTTGATTGTTTCGAGGAATATTGTGTACATGGCTTAACAGGCAATGTATGAACCTGGTATGTGCCCATATGTGAGGCAGATTGATAAATACGGGTAACTGTGACATACATAAACATGGTTAAGACGAGTTTGTTGCCTATGAGACGGGCATTTTTTGAGCAGTGGTTGAACACAAAATATCCAAAAACTGCTGAGTAACGCAAAAATGAGTTTATCCGGTCTAATAAATGTGGTAGCACATACGCACGAGATCCCCAAATTAACCTCACCTATCATTCTGAAGTCATTGAACAAGATGTCGCAGTTTGGCCGAAACCCATAACTTTAAGTGGTACCAGCGCTCTCATTACAAGTGCAAATGGTTTACAAAAAGGACTGCTAAAACATGACTGGCACTGTTTCGCACTCAGTTCTTGGCAAGTAATCTTTTGACAAATGTCATGACGTTACTTTTTTCACAGTGGATAATCAGACGAGTAAAGCTGACCTCTCCTATAAGTAACATGTGTTCGGCATCAGAGGTGCCATTCATTTATAGTCTCAGTGCAGCTTATAAAAGCATCAGAAATCCAACAATTTGGCATCACGCCTTACCTGCCAGGGGAATAAAGGTAGCATGCCAGTTCAAGTTTCAACTTGACACCTTGTTCCCTACGTTCAAACACGTAGACGAAATCTCTGCTCAGTAGATGGTAGTGCCACAAATATATCATAGTTCTGACCACATGATACGACCATAGACACTTAAATCTAGAACAGGAACGAATCGTTCATAACGTAGTATCAGCTGATCGAATAAGTATACGAGGAAATAACAATCTGCTAGATAGATGGACGAATCGTCAACAAACTGAGCCACGTGACACCATCTCTGTCTGAAACCAAGGTTTGAAGCATCTGTACTGTTTAGATGGTCTCGGTTTTCCGGCTGGACGACACCGTCCATCAACGATTTCACATACCCACCCATCGTACCCTACTGTACGCCTAGTCATGACAGTTTCCTTAACAGTACGCAGTTACCGTTTGTCCACAGTTCCAATTCCAATGCGGTTGGATAGCTTTAGTAGCAGTGATAGCATTGGTGCCTCTTTCCGTGCAAGTGAAAGTTTTGTTTTGACGAAGCTATCAACTATCACTGAGGTGACAAATTTCATGATAGAACTCTGACACCGAAGTGCCTGTTGGACGAGTCGTGGAGAAGGACTCATGGGGGACTTTTGTTTTGCTTGCAGAGATCGTTCAGGCATAAATTCTGCTAGGATATTTTCGGTTGTGTTTTGGTGACCTGTTCTATATGCAGCCAGAGCTCTGATTACTGTATCTTCCTGGATTACAGTCATTACAAATGTGTCTTTCCATCGGCCTCAGTAGGGTGTGACAGACAGGTGATGGCAGCGCCGCATTTGAGATACTTTAGGTGAAGCCAGTTTTCAGCATTTTCGTCGTAGCGAGGATCGCAAGCGATCGTATACTCACACGACTGGAAGAGCCTCAATGTTGATATGATATCAGTTTAACTTGTCGGTCGGCACACCCGCGACATTAATAGGACAGGGTCTGTAAGGTAACAATCGTTCACGGAGATGGCGACGAGAGCAGTGTGATGTGTAAACCAGTGAGTCTGGGTTGATTTCTTCAAGAGGCCCAAACATGAGTATGCGCGTTTCATGGGTAGTAATTAATGTGGTTCACTCAACTAGGCAAGAGGCAAGCCAGAATTGAACAAGATGCACCTTCAAAGAAAGTGCGACAAGTTAGCTGCCAGAAAGATATCTTGGGTGCGATTCACGGGATTCACGGTACAAAATAACAAGTATATATGACGAACGATCTTTGGGAAGAGTCGATCATTATCTCATTCGTCACACACGACAGTAGAAGTAGACCGAGAATGTAACCCAAAACTAATAACGCAAAATCATTGTATTTGAGCATGATCCATGGTATAACAACCAATCCAGTATCTAGATGGAGTTGATAAACATTTGAATAATTGGTTCTCAAAGAAATCGAAGGGGTTAATCGTAACAAGCTTACAGAGTTGATTTATCTCTGACAACCTCCCTTTGGGTTGAAACGGTACTGGCTGGACACGAAATCGGCGTGCATTTTAAACGGAATATTTTATCCTGAAACGTATAATAATCTGTACTACATGCAACTTTGAACTTTCTCCAAAGTGTAACACTTTTAGGAGATTCTGATCACTTACTCGACTCTGTCCTCATTTTAAAAATCGCGGGTTAAGTCTGAAGCGAGCTTTCTTGCTCCTTCTTATAAAGAAGCACACCAAACACGGTCAGAGTACAAAAAAATGGCGTGTGAGCATAACACATTAGGTATTCTGGTGACTTATGCTCAACTGGTCAAAAAACATACTGTACTTGGAATTAAAACTATCCAATGATTCTCCTGAGTATTGAGAAAATATAAACGTGTATATCTGACAGTGAAGACATCCGCTTGCACTACACACAACATGTTACTGATGAGTAGTCGGGGATTTGGTTTATTTTCAAGTTGACCATCACTCACATTTGATCGCAGCGTTCGCATTCAGATAGACTCTNGCAAACGCTGCGATCAAATGTGAGTGATGGTCAACTTGAAAATACACAAAATGTTGTTGAGATATACTGTTTATGAAGATGAATCTCCTTGCAAATTCATAACATCACAACTGCTACCTTTCCATTCCAAGTGATTACCCAGCATCCTGTTACTTTGAAACTTCGCAGAAGGAAATAAATGAATGTAATTTATAACTGATGTCTACTATTGAATTCAGGTTTTCACAGATGGCTGTGTATCCGATTAATCTCAAAATTTCTACGAAAGGTGAACAGTGTGGGCGAAAAATGAATATGACCACAACCCGTTCTATCGAAAAGAATTGTAAGTACGAAAATAGATGTGTAAACCATGAAGTTTGTCACAGACACCGAAACACGCCGATCAGACCCGAGTATCGATTGACTGGATAGGTGGACGGAACAATTACAACCCGCCGGATAGACGGCAGAGCGATTTCCGCTTATGAGAAAAGGAACAGTAACAGCTGATGGAAGTATTTCACATATCTTCCTGCAACCCCGGTAACCATGACCCCGTGGTCTAGTTGATGAGTGATTGGTTTATATAACCTGCAGTTTACTCACGGGTCTTTGGTTCGATTCCTGGACATGCGTGGTGCTGGTGTGACCAACCAAGGTCGAAACAGCTATCCACCTCTTCTCCGGTGGTCACTGAGATCAACTCTTTGCATAGACTGTCTCAGCTCCTTCCAAGGCTATGATGTACGATTGCTTGTTAGCAGGCCAGCCAAAATAAACGGCTGATCGATTCCAACCATCCAGAAAAGGAGACAACAATCAAAACAATTATAGGGAGAAGAATCGGCGACAGATTGAACCAAATGACTATCAAACATTTTCGAGTCAAACTTTTGTAGAATTTGAAAAAAGTTAACCCACATTTAAACGTGACAGAATAAACACTGGGATGCAGGTGCTTCCCGGTAAAAAAATAACTTAATAATGTCAATTTCGAGTGGTAGCCATGTTCTAGTGGAGTTTACTTTTTAGTAAATGCTGTGTATTGTTATGACCACAGCAGTCAAAATCCAGGCAGAAAACTTACTGACAGGTCTTTATTCCGCTACCGACAACGCCGCTGTTTGTAGTAAACCCGGTGAGAGGGTGAATAAGTGGTACACACAGAGCAGCTCGTCTAGTTGTCAAGACTTCCGGTTGTTATACCACGACCGCAGGAAAAACTAACGGTTTTACTATCACAACCCGGTTATTCCACAGGACAGTTACACTGAGGAAGCAGATATATGGACTAGCATTGGTTCTCTTCATACATCTATGCTGGCAAAATCCTGTTGTTTATCGAAAGCGTAACTTCATATCAAAAGGTTTGAAGATGCGCACAACACTGTATATAGTTCCACAGAAGAACAGGTGGCAAGCCATACAGGTTGGGACGGATATTTTGTCAAAACGCTCTCAAATTGTGAGGGCAAGGTTTTGTTCCAATAAGCAATAGTGGTAGTGTTCATAGCAGTTGCATAGGCGGTATACATGAAGTACAGAAATGCGGTTCGTTTGTGACATTGTTTTTCAAAGTGAATGATATCGTCCGTTGGAGGTAGAATCGGGGTACTGGACAAGGGGAGGTCACAGGGAGTGTTTCACGTTTTTGAATATGGGATTTAATGGTACTTCTCAGTGCTTTCTTTAGTGCTGACATCAGTGCAGTAAGCCTGCTGATAACATCTACTTGTGGGTTTTTTGTTGCATGACGTTACTCGCTTTTAATATTAGGAAGGCAAATGGACGATAAGCTGTAACAATCTGGGAACCACTAGTACGCACATTGTTTAGTGTTCAAATTCAAATGTAATTCAATGTAAATCGTCCATATTCGTTCAACCAACTAATTAATGCACGTCAAAAAGTGGATGGGGAAGATGGTACGACTTTGCATCACACCTCGAAAAACAGATCAAACAATGTTTTGCGGAGCAGCTCAAGAAAAGTTTGATTGAACTCTGTTAATGACGACTACCACAAATGATTCAAACAACGACTATTTTGTGTTAGAACTTCCGACTTTGTTGGCTTGCTATTTGCTATCACGATGCTCACAAATGAAAGACATACTGTACATCTGCTCAGTTCTGAGCGTGCCATTCTTCCCTTTGCTTACCCAATTAAGACCATACTGTGACGAAATCTGTCAACCGGAAATTGAATATAGCTTACCACGGTAGTTAGCTGCAGTGGTTGAAGTGTGGGAGATATAAAGGTGTAGCGGTGTAGTTGAGGAAATGTAGTTGGTAGAATATCTGAAAACAACCGTGACTGATACAGATAATTGCAAAAATAGATGTTGGGCCTTAAAATGGTGCCATAATTTGAATGAACTTGTTCATGATTGAAAAATTTCATGATTTTCTGCGCTTCATTTAAAGTAGTCACGTTGTAAAGACTGAACTTCGATTCATCAGTTGAAGACCCCACGAATCATGTAGTAACTCTATCAGCTTCAATGTTATAATCAACAGATAATTACTGGTGGAAAATTTCACTCATAAGAAACAGGACAAGATTTATTAAAACGACTACTAGCGTGACTCAACAGATTTTGCAGCACAGCTTACACACCAAACTACAGTGCATAACTAATTTGTCTAGGCTTTTTTCGTCAACAGAATCATCCAAATCAGTCAGGTTGGGCAACACCATTTATAAGCGTGTTTTAGCTACCTTCCCATTAAATCCATCACTGCAACCGGCTGTCACTTGCTAGGTCAACAACGGCACGACAAAAGTATCTCGTTCTGTACAGGCAAACAAAAGAGTCTACACAAAAAATGTTCATGAGAGTAGGAGATGCGTTAAACTCCAAAATGAACCCCACCCGCGACATTCAACTGTTTATATTAAACAAACTGAGATTGTTGTGTCCGAAAATTGAGTTTGTTGTTTTTTGTTGTTGCAAGTAGTCTGGTGATAAAACGCATAGGATTTCGATTACAACACTCCTGAGGAAGGTCACTCGAGGTGGTTGAAACGTACAAGATTACAACTTGCGCCTAACGTTGTGTTATTCTCAATCCGTTTATCAGGAATATGCTTAACACGACCCCAAACTGTTTGACTTCATTCTTACTAAATTTGGTGCGGATATCCTACAAAACGCATAAACCTTTTCCATCACATTCAGATATTTTTGTGATCACTGATACTGTTGTCAGAAACTCAACTGTCTCTTACGCGTAAAGTTAATGATGAGTACAAAAGTGAAACGAACAAACTCTTTGCCTACCATAAGCGGAAATCACGAGACCACCAAAACATGCGCCGAGCCCGCGACCGAGTCCATAGTGAACACCTTGCAAAAATCCTTGTGTCGTTGAGCGTAGTTCCACTGGAAATGCTTGTGTGATGTAGGAACAACAGGCAACCCAAACGCCAGCGTGCGTGAAACCTGAGAGGAAAAAAGTTGCCCGTTCTGGATAAAGTTATGTAGACTTTGCTTTCAATGAGTATGTGTGGGTTAGATAAGTCCCAATTGTGAAAAATTTGGATATCGCTCAGACTGGAACTAGTGATACGAATTACATGCTCTCACGTGGGCAAGTGTGCAGCTTAACTGATAAGACACACCACGGGAGGCATACGGCTGGTGGCGTTGACTCAACTTCAGACGAAGACAAGATTTTTTGCAAATAGAATTCTACTAACTCATCAGTGGTTACAGTAACACAAAATAAGTTTGAGAATGGATCCATCTGGTAGTACCACACACTAAAAGGAAATGTATTGAGACTGATTATCGTTTTGACAGATTGTATGAAAAATGAAGTAAGCGCAAACTTGTTTCATGCATCGACAAGAAATGAGTTGGTAACAATGTGATTAACTTACATCAATTGGTAACAGCTCCATTACAAACCGCTTCTTTAGTAAGGAGGGAAAATTATGAAACACTTACAGATTACGAGTCCTAAACCCAACGGCGTCAACATTTCGGTGAAAATACATCGTGTAAGGAGAAGGAATATCTGAAATTTGTTCGTGACGCCGGCAATAGTTGAAAAACCCTGACTTATGTATACAGAAACAGCAGACTTTCAATCTGATGGGTTTCTACGGAGTACACTCCTAATGCGGTTCAACGGCTCTGCTCTTCCGTTCTTTAGCCAGCCCACAGATTCTTTATTCAACTCAAAAGTTCAAGAATATAATTATCTTCAACCTTCACATAAGTCATAGCAATTACCTAGCCGTCTAACAACGTTCATCATCTGTTTTTCGTTAGCTCGTTTCATGCAACCTTCAACTCCGTTAACACGTTTTCTCATTTGCATTCTGTCGTAGGAAAACTTTTTTTAAATGTTGGAAAAATTCCATAAGATCAGAAGTAACGATGTGACGAACAATTGTTTTCGATAAGTCTTTCTCAAGTCCATACAATTACATAGGTTTTCATCAAGGCGTCATAAGACAAACCGCATCAACAGAGGCAGACTGTTAACGAATGACAGTGGCTACTACTAGACTTCACACGATAATTGGTTCTGACCACAAAGATCATGTCTGCAATCTTTAAGGTTTTTACGCTGCAGTCAATACAATAACAGATGAACTATGGACGAATTGTCCGTGTACAAGTGTTCTTGCCTGCATTTTTCTAGCAAGTGTACAGGACAAGTAAGCCGCGTACTCTTTTGTACCAATTCTCTAAAAGCCAGGTCTAAATGGCATGAATTGAAAATAACCATATATGGTTTCTCCGGCAATAGTTTTTTAGTACGTACATGTTCCAAACCAGCATCCCCAAGTGCACGCAGTTTAGTACCAGAGGCACAGCGAAAATAAGACTAATCAAGAAATCAAACGATTGTTGACCATTGATTACAACTGGCCTCGTGTGAAGCCAAATAACACTTGTGTGTCGTGTGAGAACGTCGAGGGTTAGGGTCGATGTGTGGCTTTGTTGTTGCAAATGGGCCGATTGACATGCATGTAAACAAACCGTCTGTCATGCAACAAGCTAGCGGTAACCAAACCACCCTTTTAGTCAAAACACGAAGCGAATTATAAATTAGTGAAATAAATTAGATGATGTTCGATAGACAAACTCGAAGTATCTCTAAATCACTACGATGAATCCCAAATGAATTTGGACCAAAACACTAGTAGGACTGTACGATTTACTAGCCTAGCCCTTGTCTACCTGGTGTACATAAACGGCGTCTTTAACGTTTGCGACAGACAAGATTAAATGGTATTTCAATATAAAGAAACATATATCTTCTTTCCGCCTCTATGAAGATAGGGCCCATCGTTAGTCAATCAACCGAGGTAAAATTCTTGCTGAAAACTACGAGTCAGGCTTATTTGCGGTTACTGACTCACCCATCAGTTGTTTGTGCCATATTTCTCAAACTCTGTAAATCCTTAGATCGGCACAGCTGGTTAGAGCGTTTACAATAAATGTGGAGTAACTCAACCGTCCACAAGATACCATATGGCAGTGTAAATCTAGTATGTAAATCAACTTACTTTGTAAAAATCGTATCATCATTTAAATTAAACAGTTTGTTGTTGCTGAAACAAATAAACTGACGTTTAGGAATCAACGAACTATGTAGTTTGATTTAGAATAAACCTTATTGTATTGATCATTAAGTCCGCGAAATGACCATGCCCACTTTCCATCACTTCAGACGAAGTTATGCTTAAAATCCATTTCACAGGTCTCATGAAAACATTAAGCTTATTTATCGACTTGGGCGCTGCAGACCGCCTCATTACACCAGAAGATAACCTTACCATTCGTCATTTGCTGATGGAGTGAAGCTGTCATCGTTTTCCTCCGTTCAACAGAGCGTTGTCTTTTGGTTCTTTCACATAACATCCTCAGAAGTCAGAAGGTTCGTGGTGATTTCCTACACACTCAATTATCAGTTCGATAGTCAATATCCTCCTGACTCTCAAGTCGTTCAGTCCACCTCCTAGTGGCACGACGTTGACAGAGTAAGCGCAAACTTAAGTGTCAGTCATATGGGGCTCAAGTTCACCACAATTAGTTTTCGTCCGGACCACCAGAACTACGGCCTGACAGCTATAGTGTGAATTCAGTGATCACTCATGTCCGGACTCCTAGGCTCCTGGTGTCTACGTGACCGGCTTCCGTCGGATCAGCCGGAAGGTGAGATAAACTGAGGTGGTCTTATACTTTTGTCCCACTAATTCCTTGTGTGTTGTGCACGATTCACTTTATGTGAAACCAATTTTACCAACATTCACACATTTTCCAATTAAAATTGCACCTACTTAGCAAAAAGATAATGGTTATCAAATGGTCATTACTAAAATTGGTGTGATATTATATTTGTGTCACGTAGTACACGTATATCCCCCAGATGAAATAACGAATAAATAAATCACATAAGTAAGGCTGACGTTGAAGAAACTCTTTGGGTAAACACTATTGATATTCTTAACTTTAATATGGTGAATATTGAATAACCTGTCACATTCGAAGTATGCTTCCAAAGGAGACAACTGTGAATAAGTTGTGTTCCGATTCGTAAAGCGTTCGGTTAACTCACCTTGAAGAAATTCGAAAGGAAGTATCCACCACGGATTTGTTATCCATGAGACATATAGAAAGCGAATGACGTTCCCCAACAATCCCAGATATAAAACCTTAAGATGACCTGAAGTAAACGGACAGAGAATATGGTTTAGGAAAACCCGTATACAATAAACTAACTGGTTGATCAAAAGCGATCAAATATACCGATTGTGTGAAATAGGAGAAAGAAAGGTGGTCACTAAACTATAAAATTGACGTTGGTTTGGATTACATCTCGGGAAGACTAATCTGACGCAATCAACTAAGACAAGTCATGTGCCACTAGACGAATAAGTAAATTCCGGAAATTGAATATACACACCTCAGAAATTAAGGTGAACAGATGTCCTCGTTTTGGTGGACGTCTGTTATCAATCAACATCGAATCATAGTAACCAGATACTGGATTTGAACGGCTAATATTAACGGAACAATATTGTCTTCAGCATAAACTGTCTGTGCTCATATGCTTAAGCAGAGGATTATGTAGAAGCGACCCAAAGTCACGCCGTATGATAACTCAGACTGGTGACTGGTTTACATTGTACGTTGATTTCAGCTACAGACATGTATAACGAGGAATTCTTGACTTCACTGAAGGAGCACCCAAACATGTGGGGAGCACAGTTTTATTGGTAGGATAAATACTCTTGAATGAATCATTAACACTCAGCGGCCTCAGCTCATTGTACACTGGTGCTAATAACTAGACTGAAGCAAACAACTGCAAACGTTTTCCGAAATAAACTGTAGATCGTGGGCAACCGTAGGTCGCTAAAATAGGGTTTGCTGCTATAACATGCGCAAAATTCCGATGATAACGTAAACCGTTTGGAAGAGATAAGTAGACATTATGGTAGATATTATGTATATTGGAAAACAGATCAAAGCTGTTCATCAATTATTGTCCAGAGTGCCTTCATGTTGAAAACACCGGTTTTCAGAACATATGTAATAACAACAATACCGATGTTCTGACATATTAAAAACCATCAATCCAGAACGATAGTTCAAAACCAACAAAACATTACTTCAAACGATTGTGAATATCATGACAAAGTGGCTGGGTGCAGATGGTCTCAAGTCTGTTACTGGTCAAAATAACAATCGGTAATACACTACGATACGAAATGAATGTTGACTGGGAGGAGCATTTGTTCTTTGATCTAGCCATTCCCTACAAGAACATATAGACGACTACAGAAATTATCGAAAGCGTACGTGTGACCGACAAAATTTGAAATCAGATATTTGCATGAACAGGCGTGAAAACTGCTGAATAACAGTGGATTTCTGTTAGACCAGGTTGAATATCACTTACCACTGATCCCAGCGTTCTCATTCCCATGGACTTTTCAACCGGCTGCTTTGGTTAATGTGCATCACATTGCAAATTCACCCTTGATAGAGCTCATCAGTATTGCATACCTTCACTACCACCGAAGTTTCAATACCAAGAATGACAAGGATGTATCGGACGGACGAGTTCCATCGGAAGCGAACTTGGAATACAACGATTGTTTCTCAAAAGGGCTGGCCGGGAATTTCACGTGTCACAAAGTTCGATCAATTATGACGAGATTACTGCTAAGAAAACCACGATGTGCACATTTGTAACCAAATTACAATTTCCTAGATGAGACCAATTGAGAAAAGTCAAGGCTTTGGCTGAGCTACTACTAACCCACATAGTAGAGCGCTTGCCGCGTTTGGGTATGCTGTTCCTGCCACTGGTGTGAATCCAGCCGAAGCCCTCACTTTCTAAATCATCGAATCTGTCGAACTACGCATTAGTAATACAATCTGGAGTCTGTGAACCCGCCACGGTGAGACTGGACCTTGACATGGTGTGACGGCTTGCGCATCTTGATGACCTTTTGGGCTAAACTGGACAGAGTTACTCATACCAGGCAGACCAACAGGTAGAGGTCTGACAAACCACAGTCTCCTGGTCCTCCAGGTTGAGGGTTGGAAGATGGTTGGCATCTCTTCCTGAAAAACGTACAATTTCTGGTACACCGCCACCCACCCGCTGCCTAACGGTACAGGCTATTGAGCCGAAGGCTTTGGTTGAGAACCCTAATCGTTCTCCTGTCTAGGTCTGGGCGTCCTGGCAGTATCTCAGCCCACACACAACCATGAATACTCACAACACAAACA
>QNGE01000088.1:430476-445850 GCA_008508345.1 Paragonimus westermani | reverse complement strand
TGTTCACAATTATTGCGTTGGTGAAGAAGAATACCAGCATCAGCCAATATGGGTAAATCAGATACCTATCCAACCATCCATTATCTAACGACGAACGAGATGTGTTTGTCAGAGGACTCAATTTTAACAAGAAAAATGCAACAAACAGAAAATACTTTCCGAACTTGGAGCACAAAATGAAATCTAACGTCTTGCCAGAAGAGGCGCAGCATCAAATCCTACAAACTATCGTCACAGTCTTGACCCGTACCAGAATGTCCAATAACTTTACTCATCGAGGACAACGAGCATTGAACAACCTTAAAAAGAATGAAAACATCATCATTTTGCTAGCTGATAAGGCACGAACGACAGTTATCATGGGCAAATCAGACTACGTAGAGAAAGCAAAACAACTGCTCAACGACGGAACCACCTACCACCTACTCCTTGCTGATATCACCAGAAAACTGGCCAACAAAATCAACACCGCACTAAAAAAACTAGAGGCTATGCATGAAGTAAGCAAACAGAAACGCTGGAAAATGCAGCCGAATGATGCAACCACTGCTCATTTCTACGGACTACCAAAAATTCAAAAAGATGGTATCCCACTACGACCAATTGTATCTCTACTGGGCACACCGACCTACAATTTGTCCAAAGGTGTATTCAAACAGCTACGATATCTCATCGACGGATCAGAACATTCCATCAGAAATGCTGTACAATTCATGAACAAACTAAAACACATGAGGATAAAAGAAGACGAAACAATGATTTCTTTTGATATCACAGCACTCTTCACGTTCATTGAACTCACCCTAGCTAAACAGACACTACGAAAGTTGCTGGAAAAAAATCTCCGACCGAATGAATCATTGAAACTGGAGAGTAGATGCAATCTGATGCAGCTATGTTTGTCAACATCAAAGTAAATGTTCAGATCTACGAACAACATAAAGGAACTTCAATGGTTCTCCCATACCCGGATTTATCGCAGAGGCAGCCATACAGAGTTTAAAGAATATCGCGTAACCAGTGATCAAACCAAAAACTCTAGAGACGATATTTTGACGGTACATTCATAATCCTTAAACGCTCAATGATTTAAGACATTTAAGGCTGTACTGAATTCACGGTTTAGATTGAAACCGACAACCGATTACTGTTTTTTAGATGTATTAATCAAACACAAACCTGACAGAGCACTGCAGACCTCAGTTTGTCGGAGAGAAACAGACACAAACAAACTCCTCGGTTTTCGCAGCAACCACCCAGTCTACTAAATAAGAAGCTCCACTCAAATTCTGTTCAAACGAGCTGAAACACACTGCAGCACTGCAGAACTCCGAAGATAGGAAGAACACTATTTGTGTCGGGTTCTTCTTCGCAAAGGATACCCACGGAATTTTATCAGACTTAGTCTATTACAGAGAAGAAGAGATCCCAACTCTACTGAAACAAACAAAACGAACTGCACTGTCATATATCAAAACGGTGTCAGAAATGAACGAAGGACTTCTGAGATCGCTCAATATCACCCTAGCACGCAAACTAACAGCAACCTCATGAAAGATACTATAAAAACCAAAAGAAAGATCAAGTCCGCCGACAGAAGAAAAGTCACTTGGAAAACTTAATACAATGACTGTAAACAGCATTACGTCAGCCCAAGCGGAAAGAAATTATCAACACGAATACGTGAACACGAACTGGTCAACAAGAGGCACGATCACCTTTCCCTGATCGCCGTCCACGAGGACGAAAATGGACACGCTTCTAACTTGAATACCGCAGAAATCCTTACTCGGGCAAACACCAGACATGTAGGAGAATTTCTCGAAGATTGGTATTTATCAGCCGGGTCAATGAAAACATCGAGCTGGACAAAATCTATGAACCAATGAGAATCAATGATTTGGGGAGACGCGGAAGCCATCAAGGCCAAATACCCGTAAACCCAAACGGAGCAACTTGAACAGATCAGACCAAATCCGAAAGGGGAACTTGCATAACCAAATGGACCGAATTCAAAACGAAGAGATGACGCACGCAGCCAATTTACAACCAGTCTGATTCGAGGTCAAAGTGCGGCAGCAACAAGGAACATCCAACCAACTCCAGCTCAAAGACTCAAGGACTATGGGGAATAAACAGCTGGACATCGGGTCATAGTTCGAATGCAATAAAATCAACCAAACGGGGGGCGAGATCAAAGGTCAAATCAAGTGAAAGCGACTAACTAGAATCCGGGTCAGAAAGTCAACTCACTCTGCTATATAAGAGCAGGCATCCATCGAACTTCACCAAACTCCACGCTCAAAACTGTACGCTGAAAACTTACGCACTGATGATATCACCTCGCTTGGTGATGAACGTTTGCAATCTAAATGTTAAGTTCCGCGAACATGCCAATACCAAAACCATCAACCCGAAATACGAACAACACCACTACTGTTCCCAACTATCAGTGTCCTTCTTGTTTCTTACGTAGGGCCACATCGAGATCAGATATGTGTGGAGGCTCACTGTGGATGGCTGATTGACACTTTGTTGATAGGCGCAGTTCCCATAGACTGGTACACTTTTTATCACACTTAGACGCATAGTTTAGTACTATTCTTTTTTCAAACAACAATCGTTGACCTCTCTCTGTTGTTTTCTGAAAACTCACTTCATAAATGGGTTTAGTTTCATCATGCTTTGCAGATGATTATGCTAAATCTAATGACCTCCTCCAAAATCGGTGCTAACAAAACCTGTGGCTGAGAACTTAGCTTGCAAAGCGGACACAAGTTTAACCAATATTCTAAGCATGGTTACATGAGTTATCGAGCAGAAGAACAAAACCGGTGGCGGGTGGGACTTTTTCGAAAAGGCACCAGTGAAAATTATAAATTGAATATCATTCACGTTTGGTAAAGGCTTTGGCATTCAAACAACCTTATAGCCCATCTTCCTTGGAAAAGGAACAGTGGGTTAATGTTTCGCTCTTACTGGGGAGCATAGATAGTGCACAGAAATGTGTGTTGCGACTATCGTGGTTGTAAGGCTTACGTGTTAACCATTACATTGATGATTTCCTATTAGACGTGGCCGACTCAATTTGTTTTAGAAACTTTGCCACAGTATTCCATGAAGGGTGATTCCGCTTACCCGATAAATTTTAGGGGGACCAATGAATGACACTTTCCTCATAAGCACAAAAAACTGAAGCACGAATTCTTGTCCAATCGGAACCATGCCTCGCTGATGTGCTCTGCTATAGGCAAGCTCCGAGTTTGGCGCTCTATTACGAAATATGCCAGACGGAGTGCTTGTCTGAATGTTAACATTGTTGTATTCCGTGTTTTACTCTTGCGAACTCAATTCGATCAAACAACCATCTGAAGATGCCAATGTTAGACGCTGTCAACAACACAGATCAATCAGTTCTGTAACAGGAGCAATTATATCAGACCTATGTCTAGTCTTCACTCAACTTTCCAAATGTATTGACAGCATTTGATATTAGGGACAAAAACGCCAATGCGAATCATTTGTTAATAATTTCTAAGTTTCAGGTTGACTATTGCTCATATTTGACAGCAGCCTTCACATTCAGATAAACTTTCCAGCCAACCTTTTCGAAAAGAAACGTTGGACTAGAGTGTTTGTCTTGCTAGGGCTTATCAGTAATGCATTTGCCCACCACAGCCTGGATTAGAACTGCGGCCACGTTTTCAGGAGGCAACCAGATTGACCGATGCACCATTGGCCTCACATTAGGTACGACCGAATTATCAAATCTGAACTCTCAACTGCTTTCACTTGTGAGTAGTGGTCAGGTTGTCCGAGCCTCAAGGTAGGATTACAAAGTAACTGTCTGTTCCAAACTTTTGAAAAGAAAAGGCAAATTCCATTCACTTACCCGATGCAGTAGAAGAAGAAACATTGGTTGTACAATAAAAAATAGAATTCTGCTGACAGTGTAGAAGATGATATATTCCAATTGTCCACTTGCCAAAAGCAACTCATGTGCTCGACAAACCGAGAACACAATGGCCATGATGGCAAAAACTGTCGGGAAGAAGTGGAAAAAAGTGTTGTGAGCCCGATCTTTTTTGTGTGTCGCTGACGTATACGCAAACTTATTTGTAATCCAGTTTAAAAGTATTAAGTTGTCGAACATAGACTTGTTTTGTATGCTTCCATGAACAATCACATAGTGTAAAACGAAACTCTAGCTGGAAACCTTCGAATATAGACACACTTATCGAGCTATAGCTTTCGTGGGCAGGGTATGTCACTAGTGATTGTCCCTAACAAAACAAAGACTCTATTTCGGTTGTTTCTTTCGATGGAGATTCAATGAAAATTTTGTCAATCATTGGTGAGTGCTGACCAACGAAGTATCCCACTCCTCATTAGTAACTCAAGTATGTTGTATTGGTTGAGGAAGCGATGATGTGGAGGACCACTGAATAAACAGATATGGCAAAGATATGCAATATTGACGAGTTCAAACGAGCGCAAAATAGGAAACTAGTGTATCGTCTTGGAAGGATGGCAGCTGGGCAGCCCAAGTCAATGCAGAAGTCATGATCAACTGTCGTGTGTTTTTGCGACCTTATAGCTGTGCTGATTGAACCAGATAACAGTTGAGAAAGTTAAAACTATGCAAATCCTATCCATTTTTAAGACTGACGTCATTCATGGTGGTCTACCAAAATGGAATAGGTGTCTTGATGAACGGCTTGAAAAGCAGGACGCCTACCCCTCACTGACCTTACACTAGTCCCTTTGTCGGTAAAAATCGGTGGAAAATGCGGTCTGTGAAAAGAGCCGAATATTAGGCGGTGTAGTTTTTGAGTTACACGTTTTCAGTGGTGCAAACACTTGGTCCCAGTGACCACCAGTGAAGTGTTATCATTGTGACTAAATGTTTGCAAAATCTTTCCTCAACCCACCTTGAGGCTGTGGTGACTGTTTGCTCGTTTTCAGGCCAACCACAAAACGGCTGATCGATTTTAGCAAAAGAACGCTTAACAGCTAACGACACTAATTTCAGTGATGCTTCATATGTCGGTCGCTGGGCATTAGTGTATTTACCCATGGAAAGTTCCGGACACGCCAAACGTTGTTGTTGTTGTGGTGAAATCTAGTGTTGCCTCTGTCCGTGTGGTCACTGTATCACAAATAAAGCTATCAGCAACAGTTTTGGCAGGGGACCTGACGAACCGAGTAGAATCCTAATTAGGTGTACCGATTTTGTCTGCCACATATTGGTCCGATTCTGGAGTTGTAATCTAAAACAACTGTACTACTACCAACAGAATTTTAGCGTTTCGCGAACAGTCATGCCACTTGTCTTCCGGGACGGTGGCACTGCGTTGAAACTAAGCACTATTCGGCATATCATGTACAATCCAGCGCTTTTGCGGAGGTCCGTTGTAAACTCAAACAACGTTTAAATAACCCCGTATTCCTCTGCAAAGGTGAAGTCAACTTGCCTAGTTCTGGGAACAAGATAGATCAAACGAATAAGTCCCTTATCACTCACTGTTACTGTCCTAATAAAGTTTGTTCACAGTTCTTTGTTGAAAATTGTTCACGTATCAAGTTGCGTATCTTCAGATGGCCTTTAGGGCCTCAACAACAAATCTATTAAGAATAATTTACATCAGATAAGCCATCTTACCAACAGCGAACAAGAGGATAGTCAACTAGACAGTGTTAGCTAATAGGTAACTTGCGTTAAAAAGCGTATTCAGTAGGTAAGGGTTCAATGTAGTAAGAGGTTTAGAAGTTAAAGGATTAGTCCCCCAAGAAGATGCTTACTCCGCGTGTGCAACAAGTGAACTCATTCATGTGGTCTAAAGAAAGTGCATGAGGTTTTATTTGCCAACGTTGGAGACAGTACAGTGTTCGCAAACGGTTATGCTTAATTCATGGAAGGGTAACCTCGTAATATTGTATGATTTGAGCAAACGGAGTGGTAGTAAGACGGAAGTTGTTACCGAAAGAGTGGAGGAACACAGAGACGGTCAGTTGAGGGGCACCTTCATATTTAGTGAAGGCATGCAAGACATTCGGTAGATATGCAAGTTTTATCAGGGTGTTTTATCAGGGTATGTTAAAAAGGACTGAATTATATGTACTAGCTTGTGCTAATCATAACTATACAGGTATGATAAACTTTCTAGATATTTTTGTTTCCTATTCGTTCGGTATGACTACAGAGAGCACTTAATTCACTGATGTAACTGTGTTATGCTCTGGTCACTTGACGCTACGTGTGTGCCATCTTTCTTCTTCGGATTGTCTACCTCGAATGTGCGTTTCTTCCTATTCTCGATTGCAATCTAATAAGGTTAAGTGCCATGGTGTGATCGTGGCTTGGCTGAGGCAATTGATTGACCCTGATAGACTTCGTAGGCATAACTTTCAGTGTGACTCAGTCGAATAAATTTCACTATTACTAATGAGTATTCATCAACGTTATCGCCCAGCTACTTGTTCGGACCAGCAGGTAATTTTTAAAGTTGTCTCCATTGGACAAAATGACAACCTTTGAGTGCTGATGCAACAAACTGGCTTGTGATAAAACAAGTGGTTTCATTTTTGGTACTTTCTGGTCAAGCCTATTGCTTTTTTTGCAATGCTTCTGCCATATTTATTCCGTACCTTTTGTGGAAGTTAACGGAATGCTTACATCAGACCTGCTAGTTGCACTATCAAAAACACTACTGAATCAGTGAACGCGTATGCCAGGTGCAACAAAAATACAGTTCACGGTGCTGACGGCTACATTCAGAGTGCTCTGCATCAGGAAGGTGGGCAAATTACTCGAAGTTTCGAACATATTTTAGCACTACGTTCGTTCGAAATTTCGCTTTTCACCCATACTATTGATTAAATGTTAAGTAATAAGTAAACCTGCACAAACGCTCAGAATAAGTTGGAACTGTAAATTGAAATTGTGACGTAGTTTAACTGATTTGATAATATGACATAGATACAATCGAAAAAAAACTGGACTTTGCCTAGATTCAATCCAAATATAGAGTCTCTGAGCTTCAAGCGTTGTCTCTTAGCTCACATGGTTTAGCATTTGTCCCGTCCATGTATGTTGGTGTTTTCGCTGATTCAGATCAGTCCGAAGTCCCGATTTCGACACTCGCGCTTCTCTTAAGCATAAGTTTATGTCGAAATTCCCTAACTTACTCCCCTGTTCTAAATCTTTAAGTTCCTAGTAAGGCCTCGCCGAATATTAGAGAATAACGGTATTTTTTCCTCAATAAACCTGAGCTACCGGTGTTCGTACGCATGCATGAGTATTTGTGTGCATGAAGTTGACAGAATGGATCAAATGATTAACATTAAACAAAACGTAAATTATGGTTAGTATAATTTTACGTAAGCTACCAAGTTTCCGTAGTCTCCCTTAGCTTATAAATATATTGGGCGTCTATATTTTGACGAGATAAACACATTACTTACTGCACAACCCGATGCGCAAGTATAAACTGACTGCCTCTCCTCGCATTGAAAATAATATTCTTGGAGCAGACAAATTGCCCTTCTGTATAGCCTCAATGCTGGCTTGTCGGTTTTGAAAGATGTACCCGAGGATGTACAGCATTCCGGCAACCGAAGTCAGATACATGGAGATGAAAAATCCCTGTAGTGAAAAGTTGCCACGGGATACGTAACGGGGGGAGGCGGAAAGTTTAGACTAGCATGTGTATTTAATCATTTACAGTGCTCGGCAACGTACAGAGAATCATGATATTTTTATTGGCAAAAAGTTGAACTCACTCCTTTTACTTACCAAAGTAACTCGATTTCACTCGACGTGCAAATGTAAACCTTGGAAAATGTCTGTAATCCCCTTAAATAAAAACAGTTTTCAGGTGAACAGCTATTTTGCACACACCTATATCACACGCAGGGCTTCCAAAACCGGGGTATAGCTTGGTTCACTGACTCACTCTCGAAGGACTATGTTTGGTTATCACTCCAGCATCCTGAAATAATGCCATCCAGTAATATTCTGCCCAACCGTTTTTATAAATATAGAAACGAGGCAGTAACACGACTATGTTAGAAAAGGTGATTCCACATTGTGCAAGAATTCAACTACACAGTGAAGAACCAGGGATCCATTCAACCTTATGTAGTCGTAAAACTCTAGCGTATCTAGCCTATGTTACTAGTTCCAGCTATGAAAATTCCGTACGAGTATGTACATAGTACTAGCTATTTCACTTACACGCCCAAATACTTGTTCAAATCAGTCGCCATTCAACGGGATTCAGCTTTGATGATACTGGTAAAACAAATCGAACTCCATCCATATTTGATGGTAGCATGTGTACTGTGATAAGGTTTTCGGATATTCCACTTTCTGGCATTCCATTTCCAAGTGAACTAATCAGACAGAATATCGGGCCGCATACGCTACTATCCGGTGCAACTAACTTTTCAAAATCTGTAACCATTGATGGTTTTGCATCTAACGCGAGTATAGACTACCTGATGAGTTCAGGGCCGGTAACAAACGCTCGATTAGCTCTAAAACCCGGAAAGTTTGCTACCAGATCGAATTAATTGCGCCACTAAATAGTGGTGATGGCCATACTTTCAACGTCTATCCCAGCTGAAAACTAGTCTCTAACTGTAACGTAAACAGTACCATCTATCTTAGGGTGAACCATCCTAATCCAAACTAACAAACATTTCTTCTACTCTCATAACGTCATTGTATTATCCTACAGGTTGAATTAAGTTAACGTCTACCAGAAGACAAAAGTTCGGTAGTTCTTTTCAATACGTACCCTAGGACGATGGATAATGCAGTGATGGTTCAAGCGTCACGCTACTTGTGTTGCATAAATACAGTTGGAAACATAAAAAATACTGCAGAATCAATAATTTTAAGTACAATCGTACCTAGAGAGTATGCTATTTTCATGGGGTGGTCGAAAAATCTTAACAGTAATGCTGAAAATTCCTACCGTGTTAGCTAATTTTGTTTCTGACCAATTCTATTTCGCAGGTTACAAAATAGCAAAGGCGGTCTTACACCGGGTGTTGAAAGTTTGCGTGTGTAACACCAACATTGTGGTTTAGTAGAGACCAGCGTTCTGCTTCACTTCGAGAGTCTCTCATTCGTATTGCTGGTGAATAAAGGTTTTCAAAGGAGTTAAGCTGTAAGAGTTTGCGATTTGAACTTTTTAGATGAGACCCAACTGTGAAAAGTCAGGGCTTCGGCGGGATTCAAACCAGCGACAGACACAGCATGTCTCAACGCGGCAAGCGCTCTACCAGCTGAGCTACGAAGCCACACCGGGAGCTCGGAAATTTCACATTTGGACTCTGTTACCCACCCGTCCCACTGTCTCATATGGAATCCACCAAATGATTCAGGGGATCGANAACAAATTGTCTCACACCATTAACGGCGTGAGATGTGATGTTGTCTTACAAGCGGTGGACGACTAGGTCCACATAAAGTAATACCCAACCCATTTTGGTATTTTAGGATTGTCGCCAGGCTTAGTATGAAACCAGAGGACCACGTTGGCGAAGATTTCGCTTCTTTCAGGTGCAGTCATACCAGACAGATGCATCAGTCCACTGACTGTTACTTCATTCTTCTCCTAAACGAATACGACTGGCAACCACTGATATATTATATGTTTGTAAATGTCAAAACTAGGTAAGCAAGTTGTTTTGGAGAGCATTTTATCAAGTCTGTAGGTAGACATGTGTTGTAACTTCATAACGTGTATTTATGAGTCTGTCATTGCGTTTATGAATGGTAAGGAAGCAAAACTGAGTTTCTTTGTTGGAGAAGAGAAGCGGTGTTCGGGTATGAATCGGTAACAACAACGGGGGTGATTTTCCTTTAGTACACAAATAATTGAGAAACTCCGATAAAACGAATGTGGTTTAAAGTTGTAGTAAAATGGTACAAATGATATTTCCAAGTCATATCTGAAAAACGTCACATGTCATAACATCGGACGTAACATAGTGTTTTAACGGCCCATTACCGGTAAATCACTTCCGTACGATAAATCAGCATGGCGGTGAACAATGAGAGCACCTTTAGAAGGATATTCAAATTAAGGTATCAAAAAATTGAAGTGTATGTGGAAGACTTGCGCAGATTTTTCATTAACACTTCGCCGACAGCTGCAAGTGCTATGAACCATAGTGGAGTAGATCTGTAACCAGGCTGCCCGTGTGAGTTTTAGTAAAATGGTACAAATGATATTTCCAAGTCAGATCTGAAAAACATCATATTTCATTTGTCCTGATATCATCTGACAACACGGTGTTTAAGTGGTCCATTACTGGTAATTTACTTCCGTACGCTGAATCAGCATGGCCGAATATATATCCTAGAAATAGACGGTCGGTTGCTGATGATAAACTGCATGTCTTTGAAATAATGAACCATTCTAAGAGTGTTAGTGTAATGAGACTGTATGTGAACAAGAAGTATGGGATTCAAATGTGTCGACGCGATCTAGGCAGTCCACGCACTAGGCTGTCATACATATTCCTGTATATATATATGTATATAAATATATATATTCCTCCCTTTTCAACACATGCGTACGTATATATATATATACGAATGTGTATACGTACATTGGAAGACTTCGAACATATATGTATATGTACATATATATGTATACATTTGCATATATGTGAATGTGAAATTAAATGATTTCATGTGGAGAAATTTATTTTCCCTATACATCTAGGTATACATAATTATATATATATATACAATGAAAATAAATTTCTGCACGTGAAATCATACGATTCCATGTTTTATTTGTGCGCGTATGCCTTTTGGGAACAATTTGAACGTTCACGTATACACCAGCGCGCACTCCTCCAACTCGATCTGGTAGAGCGAGTTGTCTAATGAAAAAAAATCATTTTTCGTCAGTACGAAAAGAAAAACGGTCTCAACGACATGGGTTAGGTATTGAAATTATGCGCATCGAAAGTATCGTACAAACCTGGTTACAAAGACAAATACGAAAGACGACAATGTACCACATGAAGACCACATTTGTAATCAAACAATGGGCACAGACTGATGACATCCTCGTCAGCTTCTGGTGACGTTACTCTGTTAAAGTTGGTCGTTTATTCTGAAATGACAGAACAACTGCTCGTGTCTGTCTTATACGATCGTATTTTGGTAAGTGAACAATTAAATGTACAAAACCTTTGTCAAACCCCGCCGGTTAAATTGCCAAGCCTATGGCACTTATGTAAGATAGACGAGCATAGATCAGAAATTTCAACAGTTGTGTGGAAGAATAACCGATTACCGTTTTGCCTGATTTGCGATTTCACCGATAGTCGAGAAGGTGAGCCTGTACACGAAAGAGAAAGTTCTTGTATTCACGGTCTGCCACAGCGGCTTGACGGTGATTTGAGCATTCGGGGAACTGTTCAGCTGGAATGAGACAACTCACTCATCTGCAAACGATGGAACGTGTGTATTTCTTCATGACATTCCCGATGACTCTACTTCAGAAGCTTGAGTGAAACGAACCTGAGTAGCAATGGATTACAAGTTTGGACCTCCGTTCGCCAGCCCTTTTCACGCATGTTGGTGAAGTATAGTTGTCTGCACAGATCACAAACCTTTGCCCAATGTGGAAGACTGATAAGACGTTTTGCGTTTGGTGTTTATCTTCAGTAGCTCTCATTTTAATGGGAAATGACAACCCAAAAGATAAGGATCTTTTCACTGTCTCTTCTAAGATACTCACAGGTACTGTAGTGCAGTGGCTGCCGAAACACAAATAGAACCAAATACGTGAAGAGCAATCAAGTATTGAATCCTGCTTTACAGGTATACTGGTCACATCTCCTCATAACAGTCACTGAAACTGTGATATTCATTTTCTCGGTCAACGATGGTGTTTTAAAAAATATCTAAGTGCTCTTTTGATTCGGTTGTCCGGCGGGCTCTCTGGGACCGTCCCTAAACACAAACGAGTCTGAGTAAAGTTTGCCAAATTATTAAAGGCGTTGTTGATCCGCTCTGATTGCAGAGTGCTCATTCAGGAGCAGATATTCTGTGCGTTTTCCAGTGCAAGTGGTGATCGATGGGAGGCCCATCATCACTTCAGGCGAGTTATTTGATAGATGACATTTTGTTTGGAGTACTCGTTGGACCCCGTAAGTAGATTTTCTGTCGGGTTGCAGACTGGCCAGTATAAGTATGCCACAAATAGCATATTGTTGTGTTCTGTTGTTGCAGGCAGACTGCCCGAGTCTATTGGTCGTCTGAAGTATTTGGACAATTTTAGATAAGATCCAACTGTGAAAGGTCAGGATCAGCGACAGAAACAGCACACTCACACGCAGCAAGCGCTGTGCCAGCTGAGCTACGAGACCAAGCTAGCGGCTCGGAAGTTCTCCATTTGGGTAATATCCAAGATGGACACGCAAGGACGCGTAACAATAACCAATCTTTGTGACGTCAAATTATACGAATTTATAAATACAGGGTACTTCCTCGTTGTTCTGTCCACCTACTCAAGCATGTAAGATTGTGCATTGTCAACTATAACACAACTTTTAGCGCCAGAAGAAAGTACATTTTAAACCCTTTCAAACATTCCTACCATTCCGCTGATCGAGTGTAAGGAGCTCTGCATACAACAAACCTACCCAACTGGCAAATTCAGTACACGGGAGAGCGTGATCCACCATGTTCTTGGGCTGTGCATCGGGCGACAAAATCGGAGTCCTGACCAAAAGGCTTAGCCAACAAGCACGCCAACTAACCGAGTCAAGTGAGAGAGAACGGACACAACACGCCGCTGAAACCACAGTCAGATTGGTTGGCTGCGGGCACCAGTGTTGTAGTCACCACGATCCACGAGGGATAACACTTGGCTGATCATACACGTATCAGTGGTCACTTCAGTGCTCGAAAGGCAATATTGAGCTGGGAGCCAACATGTGCCAGTGAGTGCAAGTGAACAATAAAAATACGATATTTCCTTAGCGGATTGTGCTACCGTGTTGACGTTTTCACATAAGGACAGTTACTGGTGAGTTGAGGGGATTTTGGTTTTCATTTGGATTGAACATCACCCACGATTGGTCACAGCTGCCGCGTTCCCATAGACTTCCGAAGAGAAGCACTAGACTCGAGTTTCGTTCTCATTAGTGCTTGTCAGTGGTGCATATCCTTGTCACGGCCGGGACTAAAACTCCAGTCACGCTTTCGTGAGGCAATCGTGTTGACCACTGTGACGGTCACCTCACATTAGGCACGGCAGAAAAATCAAGATGCTGACCAATGTTCAACAATTTTTCCATGGAATCTGTAGCAGGTCATGTTGTGTTTTTAGGATTATCACCCATTTGTGGACTATGATGTGACGTATTATAACCATACAATGAAAGCAATACGCGTCTCTTGGCACCTTTCAGTTTTGCGACTTAGTCACTGAGCCGTTCCGTTCAGTGTTCTGTCAACATGTCTTATTTGACCACTATCTGAGACGAAGGCAACTCTCTCTGTATGTGTGTCTGCCTCCGTTTATCTGGTTCTGGTCATGCTGAGCTATGTTGGATCACAATGCTCAATTCAGCTTGCCAGAAACCAGCTGCGCGCAACTTCGTGTGGACGAATTTGTCGTGCTGATACCAGGTCGCACCGTTTGAACGCAAGTTAGTAAACGAGGCGCCGGTAACCTGACGGCTGAATAACGTATTGAACTGGCCTTGATTTATGCCGTCCGTGGCGAAAGTGTGAAGGAGACCATTAGGGATCTTAGAACAACGCATGTGGGCACGTGATCGACTACATGTTAGTGACTTTAGAATCTGTCCTGTTCATGATTGCAGCTTTTTAGGAGCTATCGTTTTGTGAAAACGTCAACACGGTAGCACAATCCGCTAAGGAAATATCGTATTTTTATTGTTCACTTGCACTCACTGGCACATGTTGGCTCCCAGCTCAATATTGCCTTTCGAGCACTGAAGTGACCACTGATACGTGTATGATCAGCCAAGTGTTATCCCTCGTGGATCGTGGTGACTACAACACTGGTGCCCGCAGCCAACCAATCTGACTGTGGTTTCAGCGGCGTGTTGTGTCCGTTCTCTCTCACTTGACTCGGTTAGTTGGCGTGCTTGTTGGCTAAGCCTTTTGGTCAGGACTCCGATTTTGTCGCCCTATTCACGGTCCTGGGACATATCGTACACCCGACTCGAAAGCACGGATTTCCTTCCGCACAGGCACGTCCTATATATCCGTTGACCGTTCGACAGCACATAGATTGGTTACCGCACAGCTATTCGACTGAAGTTTTCCTCGCCCCATCAGAGGCAAGCTTGAGAACGTGTCAAAGCAAACATGATCGCCCAGCCTATTGAAGGTGAACTTGTGCCAAACAGGCTCCCTGTGGTTAATATTCTTCCCAGCGTACCGGTTGTTCTAGCCACTGTGGAAAAATCTCAGGTCCTATCGCATGGAAGTCTACAACCTCCATTTCGGCCACACTGTTGGTCTCTTCGGTGAGCCGAGTGACGATAAGGGCACACGGAATTCTTCGCCTACGCTTCAGACGGATTGCCAGTGCTAGCAATTGTGCAGTGCACTTGAGCCAGATCAAACCTTATCAAGGTAGTCAACTAGCACGACACTCCTTGGCGTTTACACTCATCTATGGACATCGTCCGTAGGGCGAACTAACTTGGTTCATGCAATCTGTCTGTCAATCTACTCCTCGACTCGTCCCGAATCAGTTGATATCCGAGCAGTATATGAGTGATTTTTAGTTGCTTGATACCCTCTGAGGTTCCTACGTCCTACGTTTCAATTTGTCAGTTCCACTGATCTCCCAGCAGGCAATGACTACTTCCGTGCAATTACGGTCTGGTTATCGTTAGCTGGAAGCGCTGGTATTGGAGTCCCAGCAGTTCAGTTTCACTCCACGTGCTCGAGCCGATGAAACACGGTGATAAAGGCGATGAATGCTGTCTCTGCAAATCAGCGGCCCACACTATCATGGAAAACACAGTCCCAGTACCGTCAGTCACCGGAAAACCTCCATTATCACAACCTAGTAAAAAAACCCTGATGGATTGCCGGACCATCGCGTTGCACTCACAAAAAAATAACATGACAGTGGTGTCTTGAGAATCGTGCACACTAGAGAAGAGAAAAGTCACTAGCATTTACCGATGTAGTAGTTGGATGTGATCCATCCTCCGGTAAGAAGTCACATCCCTCCAGGAGCTGTTGACAAATGCACATACATACACTCACTCACTGTTGGCGGCATCCGATTCGGATTAGCCTGTCACAGTGACCGAAGCCAAAGGACGCCTGCGCTTATCCATCACTGCAA